>JAGMWU010000029.1:781113-992534 GCA_018697195.1 Certhia americana
GCTGCCAGGGTCCTTCCCACATCCTCTTCAGAGTAACAAACCGCCCCTTTTTGATGATGTCCTGAACACAATGAGGGGCCTCTCTGCTGGGGTACCATGGCTGCTGGCCACGCTTTGTCCCTGCAGTGTGGACAAACACTTGGCCTTGCTACTACTTGTCCCTTGCCAAGCTGTTCTCAAGTCTCCAGCCAGGATGGTGCTGGAGAATGCGGTCATCATGGAATCACAGATTTGTTGGGTGGGAAGGGACCTAAAAGATCATCCAGTGTCACCCCTGCCATGGGCAGGGACAACTTCCACTATCCCAGGTTACTCCAAGCCCCATCCAACCTGGACTTGGACATTTCCAGGGATCCAGAGCCAGCCACAGCTGCTCTGGGCAACTTCTGCCAAGGCCTCCCTGCGTTTATTAATGACACTGACTGAGGAGATATCTTCTTCACCAAAACTAAGCCATGCTGAATTCTCTGTGCTATCACTAGTTTGATATTCACACTTTCATTGCAGCTTTTTGTACTCTCCAGGGGGAGTGCAAACCCACAGCACCGGGGGTGACAGTCCCCCAGTCAGGGTCAGGCTGAGGCTGCTCCAAATGCATCCCCTAACACATAATTTGCTCCAATTCATGGAATAACCATTGCTGACAGAACTCTAGGAGTGTCTGCTGTTCCCACTTGGCTCTTTCCTCAGACTGTCTCCCACTGCTGTGCTGACCTTGACAGATGCCAAGTCTCTCCTCCTATTTTAGTCCACTGAAGCTTCTGACCTTCTTTTATACTCCCTCTTTAACTTAAGCTGCCCCTCTGTCATGGCAGCACAGCAGTAAAACCCTTGGAAGTTGTCCCAAAAGAGGAACTACAGCAAACAGCCACACTTCACTATTTATTCCTCCCAGCTGAGGAAAAAAGTGTCTTCTTTTATCATAGAACTGAAAAAAGAACTAATGCTTCTGCAGTAGCCTATCTGTGATGAAAAAAAAAGATTTCTTCCACCTTAGTGACAAATACTGTTTCATTTCTAGTGGGGAAAGAAAAGGAGAAATAAGAAACCTCCAAAATCATCTTTCCAAGGCTTCTATGCACCTCACAACATATTTCCAAAACATTTTGGGAGTTGATACTCTCTACTGAACTCCACAGTGAACAGTTGAAGGTATATGTACTTTGCCTGGGATCTGTGGATGCTGAAAATATGCAGGTTTCTTTCATGTTTTGTGATTTATTTTTTTTTTTTTGTGGAAAGATAAATCAGCACCTGCATGGCCCTCCAACCTTAAAACTTGGGAGGAAGGAAGGGAGAGAGCCTTGGATAAAGTAAAGGAATAGAAGGGACTTAAATATCAGACTTCCACTGAAAGACACCGCACTGTAATTTAGGCAAAGATCATCATAGAGCTCCAGACCATTCCATTTCATTTAGCTATGCCTGGATAAACCTGAATACATCAGGGTCAGGCCCTGCCAGAACAATTCAGCCAGACTCTGAGTCATTCTGCAGTGCCCTCCTTCCACTCGCTCACACAGAGACACAGAGCAGAGGCTCTTAGCTGGACCAGTCCTGACAGCTCAGCCTCAGCAGGAGATGGGGAGGCTCTAAAACCTTCAGGTCTCGATAATTCCATTGGATTCTGAACAAAATAATCCTTCACTCCTGAATTAACACCTAAGCACAGATAAACTCAAGAGGAGCCCAGCCTCAGACACAAGTCTGGTCAGGGAGCAGCAAGCCGGTGCAAACAGCACCACATTCCAGACTGGGTGTATCCCCCTGACGTTTGGAAATACCGGGTCTGACAGCCCGGCTGCAGTGCTGGAGGGCAGTGCCTTCCTGCCAGCCTGCTTGTTTGTCTTGGGACTTCTGGACCAGCAAACCCAGGCAGCCGATCCTAGAAATAACAGCTAGGAGCAGCCCAGCAGCACTCAACACCACTGTCAGGAAGGGCTCTTCTGAAGATCTTGATGCTAAAGCAAGGAGGTACAATGGAAATCCATCGGCCAGATGCCCATCCTGACAGGAAAAACCCTGAAGTGTTTACAAGAAGGGTTTCAAAAGAGCTTAGCAATTAAGATTCCCAACTTGAGATGTCTTACAGAGGCCCAAACTCTTGGTGTGCCTGCCTCCAGCAGGCTGTGCATCCAGTTTCCTGGCACATGGAAACAGAGACATGTTCCATGGCAAGAAAATCAAGGTGTGATCCAGGGAAGAAAGAAGGTTTTGCTTTTTTTTTTTTTTTTTAATTTCCTCATCCCCCTTTTGGAGGGATGGAACAGCTCTGCTGTGAGGAAAGGTTGAGAGAATTGGGATTGTCCAGCCTGGAGAAAAGAAGCTTCAGGGTGACCTAATTGGGGTGCTCCAGTACCTAAAAGGGCTGACAGGGAAATGGACAGAGACAATCTACAAGGGACAGAGGGACAGGACACAGGGAATGGCTTCAAACTGCCAGAGGGAAGGGTTAGTCGGGATGTCGGGAAGGAATTTCTCCCTGTGAGGGTGGAGAGGCCCTGGCACAGGGTGCCAGAGCAGCTGTGGCTGCCCCTGGATCCCTGAAAGTGTCCAAGGCTAGCTTGGACGGGGCTTGGAACAACCTGCCCATGGCAGGGGGTGGCACTGGATGACCTTCCAACCTAAAACATACTATGATTTGTCAGACAGAGACCCTGAAAGAGGGAGGAAGAAGCCACTAAAGAAGGGGCTCAGCTGCAGGAACTTTAAAGCCCTAAGAGACCCTCAGATGGGGGGCTGGGGGTGGGGTAGAGCCTGGATTGTTCTGCTGAAACTGAGAGCAGAGAAGCTCAAGTGCTGGCACTGCTCTGCTGCAGCCACATCAAAGGGTTCACCTTCCTCAGCAAACCCAGGGGCATAACCCAGATTTTAATCTATCAGAATATATCTGTAATTTTCCCTAGAAATCTTGGAAAATTACCTTTCTGAATAAGAGCTATTTTAACAGTCAGTCAGAGAAAAAACAGTCCACAGCAAGCTCAGGGCAGTAATTGATCCTGATGGATCTAGGAGATGCTGCTGAGGCTGGAGCTGTTTGAAAGCACCCAGGAAAGCACAGACACAAAAAGCTGCTCATTGGTTAAAGCCAGGGGATTCCACATCCCTCTTGGAACAAAGCTTGGAGTGGCAGAGGTGGGAGGATAAATACAGCTGCAATCCAGGGAAAGCAACAGCGATACCTTTGGCAATACAGACACTTTGGGTGATTGCTCCTTGGCCAGGGAAAATCAAAGGGTGGCAGAGGCAACATTAGGTCAGAATATTTAAGCATCTACCAGCACCTTGCAAGAGACTAAAACTCAGCACAGATAGCTGGGACAAACTTTATATTCAATTTATGCATAAACTGCCTTATAAAAGTATGTATGATCCCATCCTACAGTGTTCATAGAGGAAAAATACAGCTAGAAAAAACAGGACCTAATGAGTAACACACAAGGCTGTCCAGGCTGATTAAATGCTTTACAGAAGCACCTTTAGGCCAAATCCTCTTCTTTTATTTCCCTGTCTGAGCCTAATGCTACAAATGTGTATCACACCTTCTTCTTTGCTCCAATGACCATGCAAAGATATACAGATTTTATGCCCCTTCATCTTGAGCCAAATCTCCTTGTTCTTATCCTCAGTTTGAAACACAATATAGTCTATACATTGAGGGAAATTTTCTTTTATCTCAAAGTATCCCCCATCTCAGGAAAAGGAAAAAAACACCACCAGAACTGCAGACTTCCCTTAAAACATTCCAATTAGGAACAGTAAAGTATCTCCGCAGCTATGAAAAAACACAGTGTCAGTTTTACCCAAGCTGTAGGTGATTTTTTTTTTAAAAAAAAAGCTTTTAAAAATGATAAATTGCCACTAGTCACAAGCCAAACATTGTCTTTTCTTCATGTTATCCAGTATCAACACACACAAAGGTCATATGATGAAGAATCATGAAGAATCAGCATCCATTGATTGAATTTTTTTAAAAGTCAAACTGGGATGAGAGAAAAGTGATTTTCCAGGGAAGTTGCTGCTTTATCAGGAAGGCCAGCAGCAGCTCCTGGTTAATCAAGCCATTGAAAGCTTAATTATCTGTCAGACACATATGGGGTGGGGGAAAATCCCTATAAGCAGTTGCTAGGGAGTAGAGATTCCCGGAACAAAAGGCAAATGGGTGCTTGGGGCAGGGAATCACCATCCCTGGCTTAGGGCTGGCGAGGGATGCACTTGGCAGGGCTGAGCACCTGCAAGGCCACAATCCCAAGCATGCACAGGGCCAGGACTGGACTCAATGATCCCTGTGTGTCCTTCCAGCTCAGGATATTCTATGATTCTGAGATTATCTGCACGCAGAGCTGGACTGACAGCTCTCTGCGCTGACCCACCAAATCCTGCTCCAGGCTGGGACTGCAGAGCACAAATAAGACACAGGAAGAACAACAGCTGCCAGCTCAGCCTTCATGGCTCTGTCCCTCCCTGTGACTGCTCTGTCCCTCACCCCAACACCTGCACCAGGACAACAGGAGCTCACCCTGGCCTCTGCACTGGGCTCTGTGCCATGAACGCTGTGAATGGCCATGGAAACCCTGGAGGTCACTGGGGATGGAGGAGAGCTCGGTGTGTACTTCAGCAGGCTCTGACTGAGGTCAGAGAGCTGGTCTAGGCAGCCTCAGGTCCCACAAAGGAGAGACTGTGCTCAGGGAACCTGAGCCACGTTCCTTATCAGTCCAGCTGCTGATATTTCACACACACCTCCTGCAGAAAGAAGCCTTTGCTTGGTGCTGCTGAATTTGAGACTCCCAGTGGAGGGTGAGGAGTAGCACAAACTGGATTTACTGGAACTCTTAACACAGCCTGTCCAGAAGCCTCAACCTCTCTTCCTCATGCTTTAAACCAGTCGTCTTCTGACAGATGCTGATGCTGGAAAGCATCCACTGCTCCTTCAGGACCCTTCAGAGGAGCCTGGTGTGTGACTCAGCTTGAAGACATTGTCACAGGGAGCCCTGTGTCAGGACAGTGATGTCACAGCCTACAGAAAGCAGCCAACAAAAGTGAAAGTTCAGCTCTCCCTGCATGAAACAACTCACCCATCCAAAAGCTGGTGTGCCAGGCTGTCAGCAAATCCAGGCAGACATGGGAAAACCAAATATAATTGGGCAGATTTTAACAGGTTGACCGAAAACTCATAGAAACTCCCTTGAGGAAAAGGGAAAAGCAGCTGCTGGTTGAATATAATGGAAACTCTAAGGAAGAAAGCATCCCAGTGCATGCTAATCAAGCCCCATTTCTCTTCAAGTCAAAACATGAAGGTATTTACTGGTGTGTTAGAAAAAGGCCTTCAGGAGGTTTAAATTATCCTGTTCAACCCATATTCTAATGGCTCTGCCTGACCTCTAGAGATCATCACTGGGTTTCTGGCTCACTACCTCACTGCATGTAATAAAATCATTTGGGGCTTTTCAACACTCTCCATGGGAGGCCTGGGAAGGTCAAAGGACTGTGCCTGGAAAACAACATACATTTTCTTGTTGATAAGAATGTTGGGGGACAGATTTTATACCAG
This sequence comes from Certhia americana, assembly GCA_018697195.1. Classification (NCBI taxonomy): domain Eukaryota; kingdom Metazoa; phylum Chordata; class Aves; order Passeriformes; family Certhiidae; genus Certhia; species Certhia americana. Next base: position 786,665 of record JAGMWU010000029.1, read on the forward strand.
GCTGTATGTGTGCACTGAGAAAGGACCAGAACATGGCAGCATCATTTATCCCACTTGGAATCACTCACACCCTGTGCACAGGGATGTCCAAGGCTCCACCTCTCCTGCGCAGCAGAATTTGGCATAATCCCAGTTTGTTCACACTAGTAAGTCGATACCACAAACCCACTGCTCTCCAGTGAGGCTCCAGAATATCAACTCACTGCAGAAATGAGGCAATGGATTTTCAGATCCTGACCCTCATGGCACAGCTCATGCAGGATTCCCATTGCCTGATCCCACGAACAAACATAGTGTTGCACTAGTGAATAATGCGAAATACTAATTTTATCAAAAACAGAGATTAAAAATATGCTCACTGACTCAGCATGCTGAAACAACCAGTTCAGTAATTTAAGACTAAAGACCATCACCTCATTATTTCCCTAAGATATGGCCAAGAAAACCAGCCCATCAGAAATCATGGAGCTCCACACAAATTTAAGTCTCATAGGAATATTCTTCTATAGGAATATAAGTTCAGTAATTGCTTCATAGGTCATTAAATCTGATTTTATAAGCTAAGACAGACATAGCATATAATCCAAAATGAATCACACCAAGAACAGGTCAGAGAGCACACATTAGCATCCAATTGGCTGACACTAAAATTATCTACACTGGCTGAGAATTTGGAAAAAATATCCTTGGTATTTGGGATCATTACATGAAAGGATTATAGAAATCCTTTGCTGAGGCCATTAAGACCTTTCCAGAGCACATGAATATTTCCATTTTAAAGATGAAGACTGAGTCACAAAGACTTTCCTACAGCCAGTATCAAGTCAGTGTCCATTGACTGAGTTAAAGGCATAAAGACACCTGCTGCTTCAAGTACTTATCCTGGAGAACAAACACACAATTCCAATTTCTAGCCCAATTAAAAAATAAAATCCTGAACACTTGGAGAAGATCAAATTCAGCAGAAAGGGGTGGAGAGCAAAATAAACTGGTAAGAAAAAGGGGAAGTTGTGCAGCTTGTGTGGTTTTGGTTGGCAGTGGCTGTGCCAAGCATACAAATTAAGCAAATGTGATGCTCAGCTAGGTGTCTACAGCAGCAACAATATACAAGTGCTTTGGGGTAAAACCCATATGTTCCCGTGTTTGGAGAATTCAGCATCACAAATTCCAGTCAGAGAGTTTTGAGAGACACGGGCTGGGAGGAAATCCTTTTCTGTTCTGCCTTTTCTCCTTTTTTTCTTACATTTATCCTATTATCTAGTCCTAAATGTTCTCGGCTGACCCAATCCTTCCCGTGCCGCTGCATTTCCCTTCCTCACGCATTCAGCAGCCTAAGGATTTCCGGCAGCTCTCCGCCTGTTCCTCACAAACCCGTAATTCTCGTGCACAAGCGCTCCCCCCTCACACTAATTTCACATTAACTTCACTCCGACTGCACTGCTGGGAGGAGCACTGGGGATTTACCAGCGGCTCTCACAGAAGGGGATGAAAGGCAGCACTTTCAGCATCACTCTTTCTCTTTTTCTCTCTCTCCGACCGTTCTGCCGGGAAAGAAAAGCCCCCAAAGATCTGGTGTGGAGGCTGCCAGGGTGACATCACGGATGGTGCCACCGCAGGAGCAGCCAATTGGGGAGGGCTCTCCCGCTGCCGTCCCCCTCACCTAGCACAGGAGCCTATAGGAGAATTTTCCACACGGGAAAAGACTCACGCCTGTTTTATCCTAAGTGGCTTATCTTGCCATTCCTCCTCTCTCTCCCCTTTCCACTCCAGCGTGAGTGTAGGTACATAAACACACAGAGCACAGCTGAGACAAAACAACCCTGAACGGCAAAACCCCGGTGTCTGAGCATCAGACTTCTGGCAGTGATTCACATCAGAGCTTCCTGCGCTGCTGGAGAGTTGGAATTTTGTTCAGGGATTTCAGTGGGAGGAAGAAACTTACTCCTCCTAATCACTAATTATTTTAACTCGTTGTTATAACAATGCAGCCCAGACTTTGGGTTTCTATCCCAAATGCAATAAAAGCAATTCAACTCCAGCCAGAGAGCCCAACCAGGCCTGCAACGCTGTGAAAAGACAGCAGAGAATTTAAAGGCGGGGCTTTATAACCTCGAGCTGCGCTAGGGGAGGGTCGGGTTGGACATCGGGAGGAATTTCCTTCTGGAAAGGATAGTCAGGCCTTGGAAGGGGCTGCCCAGGGAGGTTTGGAGTCCCCATCCCTGGAGGTGTCCAAGGAAGGTCTGCACATGGCACTCAGTGCTCTGAGCTGGGGACAAGGTGAGGATCGGCACAGCTTGGACTTTACGTTCTTGGAGGGCTTTTCCAACCTCAATGATTCTGGGATTCTGTGTGCTGCCTTTCCCTGGATACCTGTGAATTTAACTAGACTAGACCTTAATTTTTAGCACACAGAAAGAAAGCCCAGCATCAGACTCGGGCAAACTGCAGTGCTTGCAAGTGCACCCTGTTTTACACCAGAGATCCTCACTGCAGCTGCTGTCTAGGAGAAAATGGGCACATAAAGCTGTTCGTGAGCTGAAGCTATTAAAGCAATTTGTAGGAACCCCAGAGATTCCTTCTATCTGTCAGATAGTTCTCTTAAAGCAGCAGCTGTAATTGTCTGCTGCTTCTCACTTTGAAATGCAATTACAAATGGCATGTTGTGGGAACAAGTCTGGGGTGTCTCCTGGTAGTGGTGCAGCCCTATGTGAGAGGAAAGCAGCCCCAGGCTCTCTCCGAGAATCCTAAAGGTGACTGTTGTACTCCAGGCACACAGTTTCAAACCCAACTAACTCACAGCACTTAAAAGTCTTGCGAGTACAAAGGGATTTTTATGTCCCATTCTTTGAAAAAAATATCTGAGCACTGCTTCAGCTCTGGACAGCCCTCACACACTACAAGGCTTTAATTCCAACTTTGCACAGATGAAGCTGAAAAATCCACCTCTGCATATCCATTTCTGACTCTGACAGGAATTTTGTTCACCCCTTATCAGTATTTATAAAAGTATCTGTATTTTTATGAAGAATCCTGTAACTGGAACTGGCTCGATAAGCCCAAGAGCAGAAACTCTCTGTCCTTGCTAGGCCTGGGCAGCACAGACAGACCCTGCCCAGCCCAGCTGGGCAGAGTCTGCAGCTCCTTCTGACCTCCCATCTGTAGGAAATCATTGTTGAAAGCAATTCTATCTTATCCAGCACCACTGGGAGTTAACACTGGTCACAAAGCATCCTCCAGGTCTTCAGGAGGAATTCTCAGAAAAATCCAGAATGGTTCCAAATTTGGAGCTGAATACTCATTTAGTGGGCATCTCCCTCTTAAAAACATGATAGACCACTTCATAGAATTCTGCAACGGTTTGGGTTGGAACAGACCTTAAAGACCATCCCAATCTACCCCCTGCCACGGGCAGGGACACCTTCCACTATCCCAGGGTGCTCCAAGCACATCCAACCTGGCCTTGGACACTCACAGGGATGGGACAGCCACAGCTTTTTTGGGTAGTCTGTGCCAACACCTCCTCCTCCTCACAGGGAAGAATTTCCTCTGTGTATCTCACATACATTTCCCCTCTTTCAGCTCTGGACCCTTTAGTCCTTGTTCTGGCACTGCAGTTCCTGATGAAAGTGTAAACTTCCTTTATATCCTCCTTCCTTGGAGGTGAAAGCAAAGCAGTGCCCCTGAATACCCCCATCCTAGTTACACACATCAACCATTAAGTAACAGCATGCAAGACCTGGAGCTCTCCCAGCACCCACACTCCTACCTGAAGGAACTGCAGGGCTCATGGAATCAAGAAACACACAAAAAACATGGCAATATTTTGTCTCGATCACCAAAACTCCCCATGACAGAGCTGGGGACTTAAAGAGTCTCAAGGTGTTTGAGCAGAATGGAGAAGCACTGTGAAAATGAGGAAATGAACGAGTGCTTCCTAGAGCCTAGGAGAGCACAGGAATGCAGCAAAGCAGGATGAGAACCTCCCACCCCTTCACAGTGAGTAATGCAAAAGCTGAAGAGGATTTCAACCAGCAGTGAGGTGCAGAGGAGGTGTTTTTGTTATTCCAGCTGCAAAACGATGAAGAACCCTCAAAGCTCTTCCCAGCACCCGAGGGTAAAGGACCCTGCCTGCTCCTGCCCACAGAATGAGCTGGAAGAACCAGGGGGGAAATTTGTGTCTGAAATTCCACCATCTTGTTTACATCTTGGTAGGTCATAAGCTCATGTAGCACTGTTGAAATAAATGAGGAATTATTACTTTTTATAAGGAAAAGAAGAGCAAGGAATATGTTTCCCTCAAATCTTTGTGTAAAACTTTTTTTCTATTGATATATGACAGTCTCCCAGCTTGTATTTAGATGCAGATTACATGGCAGAAGTAAAAGGCTGGGAGAAGATTTGTCTTAAAACAATTTTTCATTAAAACACTTATTTAGAAGACACAGGAAAATGCACCTGAGAGTCAGAGGCTCCTTTATCTACCACAGAAAGGCATTCCCAAATCCAGGAACTGAAATTTAAACTCCAAAGTAAATTAGAAGTTAAAGGCTGGAACTGCTCAAGGTGTAGGTTCAGCACAACTCCACATTGACAGCTTTGCAAGGATATGTCCTTTCGTGACCTAAATTATACACCTTAATACACTGTAACACTTGAACAGCCGTAGGACTATTCTTTTTTTATAAGCACTCCAGAACTAGGCATTTTCTGGCCTTAAAATTCTCTGATTTGTCTTCAGACAACAAACAGCAAGCTATGCAAACTGCGTCACTGATAAAAAAATAAAAAATCTCCAAACAAACTTCCCGGTCTTATCAGAAAAGTGTTAGGAAACAGTTTAAAATAGAAAAATGCCTGTTTCCATACTCTCAATTCTCTGGTAGCAGCTCAGAAAGTTAAGTCATGTTTACTTTCCTTCCTGGAAAAGCACCCCTCGCTCTCCCCCTAATGTCAGCACTGCCCGTGCTGGGAGCATGGTCTGGCTGTCAGCTCAGCTCACACAGGGCAGGGCACAAAGAGGGACCTAATGAAGTGGAAATGAATTGAGCTTTCTCTTTTTCATGGAGATGCTGTATCCAGCACGAAGTTCTTCAGGAGTACCTCCAGGTTTTTGTTTTGTTTTCAAAGTGCCAGTTGAACTACAGGGCACAGTTCAGGAATCCTCGTGGTTTATTTTGGTTTTCAAGGCCCAAAGCAAAGGAGTCTTCATAAATCGCAGACACAAGGCAAAGATCCTACAAACACTTGCAGGGAATCAGGGCTTCACTTTCAGATGGAATTTTTACAGGTATGCACACACACAAAAGCGTAAATAATGTTTTAATAGTGAACGATGCCATTAAACAATTCAAATTCTAAGCTTTTCATATGTGTACAGTGAAGCCTGAATCAGTGTAAGGAGGACTCAACATCCCAAGACTGAACTCAATCACAGAGCACCTGGAGATTCCCTCAGGTCAAGGTAGAAGGGAGCTTTCCCAGAATCTGATATTCTTGGACAAGAATGAAAAGAAACTTGAAGACAGTCTTCGACTCCATGAAAATGTGATTTCAACCAGAATAATCCCAGAGCAAAGAAAGTGCTGCCTTATGCAAGATGATCTTGTATTTATTCTTGCATTATAACTAAAAAGGTTTTAAAGCAATTCAAAAGTTTAGGCGCAAGCTTCACTGTGAGTCCCAGAGAGAGAATTTCCTGAAAGTAAGGTTTAAAATTTTCTCTTAATACTCTGGAAAAAGAAAAATTTAAACAAAGTTCTGCATGTACAGATTAAAAATATAGAAAAGAATAACTAAAATGGGTGGTACAGTAATCAGAACGGTGCCATTCCCACCTAGAATGAATAACTCTCCTTATGATAAATAGAAGTAACCCGTGCTCTTAAGCTAAGAACATGGAGGCAGATTAACAATTGGGGTTTATGTCCCTTACTCTTTAATCTGCAAATTAAACACAATTAGGAAACAGAAGAGAAATACAAGGAATACAATAGAGTTGACCAATCATACAAAATCTCAGCAATTCTACTTCACATTTCATATGCCACCACAGTATTTTCCTTACAGAGTTTTCCTGGACAAGGTGCTGGATGACTTGGAGAAGGTACACAAGGCCAACCAGCAGGAATATTTTTATTAAGCACTTCAGGAAACGAAGCAGATGATCCCAGGTCACTAAAAAACAGAAACAAAAAAAAAAAACCCCACAAACCCAAGCAATCTTTCAAAAAAATTATTCCAGTCTATAAACAGCACCTTCTATGTTTGTATCAGCCAAAACAGAACAGTTCCATAAAACATCTTAAAAAGCAGACCTGTAAAAAAGGGAAAGAGAAGAAAGACAAAAGAAAGGCGCAGCATGAAGTAATTTCAGACAACCAGTTTTGTGAGAGCTTTAATGGCACAAAATGTTCATAAGCTACAACTTATACATGTAAACTGTATATAATGTTACAAAGTGCTAACTAATTTATGAAGAATGCATAATCACTTTGGCTCAGTTAACTCCAATATTTCAACGAATGTCAATTAAAAAAATTGTATTTCTAACAATCTTCAGCTTTCACTTTTGAAAACAGTAAGTAAATATGCATTTGCTGCAGTTATGTCAGCCTGCATCTTTAATGTGCGAGTTTATGCATTTTTTCTTTATCCTATTTACAAATAGTCTAGGCCAGTTTTCACTGAATGTAAGAAAAATGAAGCCTACTATTTTTTTTTTTTTTTTCAAAACTGTAAACAGGTATAAAGCTTTTTAAACAACATTTATCTTAACAGAACTTCAACTCTCAAGAATTGAAACCCTTTTTTGAATGATACAACACTCTCTTCATTATAAAACTGGAAGCTGCAGACTTTCCTCCAAAGCCTAGAATAGGGTCTCAATAAATACTGCATTGTATCCCAGCAAAGTGACCATGGGGCATTCCTCAGCTCTGGGTTTCACTTTTATTTTACTCCAAATATCATTAGTGGTCTTGATATTCCAGCCACAAGCTTGCACTGTTATTTATCAGATATTCTGAAGATTTACCTTTTAATTTAGAAAGGGGAAATTTACGGGGTTTTTCTCTCTAAAAAGTACTCCCTACTTAGTAAAAATCTCTTTTTCCACTATTCCAATTTCATACAAAACAAAGTGCTGTATTAGAACTGAAAGTGGTCCAGCCTTTCTCCCATCCCCTCATATTTTAGGGTTGAAAAATAAAGTATTTGATACTCTCTAAAATGCCCTCCACCACATTCCCCTGCCCACCCCCACCACTGGGTGAAACCAAATATTCACACCCAAAACAAGCCTACACTTGTGGGCAGCTCAAGTGCCACTAAGTATTCACAACTAAAAGAAAAAAAAAAGCAGATTACTCAAGAGGATTTGTTGTCCACCCTGAAAGCATTCTCTGAACAGCATTCAGAAGTAGAGAATGAAAATAAATACAGTTTAGCAGTAGATTCATACTTAAGTTTTTCACTTCCTGGGAGCTAACTAAGGTTTTTTTAACCCAAATCTCAACTGGGATTTAGCTTCTGAGCATCAATTGGTTCAGGCAATCACTGTTTTATCAAATAGTGAACTTTATAAAGTCTGATGCAAGCAAACAATTATAGGTAGGCGTTTTCTCCAAATGGCTGACTAGATTTTCTTATTTTCTACAAGTCAGCCTATTGAAGCTTTTATTTAAATTATATTTTTGCTAGTCTTAAAATTAGCATTGGTTCCCTAAATACTTAGTATTAAAGTCTATATCATATTTTTATATATATATTCATATATATATAAAAACAGTACTCTATCCTTCAGAGTTCATGCTACATGTTCTGAAATCCAATAAAATCTATTTAAGGACATGACTGTCCCGATGCTTTGTAACAATTTGGTACTAAAGCTTCACATTTTGAGAAGAAGTGTCACTGAAGGAGGACAAGGCTTAATGTTCCCTAAGATAAAAGTTCAACAACATCAGTGAGAAATCTACCCTAACATGAGACATCACAAGTGACTTTCAGGTTCCAAGTATCCCCAAAAAGGAGATTGTACAGTAAACAATGAGAGAGAGGGATACTGAAAATTCATTTGCAGAAGACGTTTCAGAGCTTTTACAACTTCTGAACCTTTATGCACCTGCAAGATTGTCCCCCTTAAGGATGAGTCAAACGCTTTTCCTGCTGAAACTGCTGGCTCCTCAGAGCTGTAAATGGTTCCACAACAAACAGAATAACTTCCTTTTACACAGAGCCTACCTACACTACAGCTGTTGGGTTTTTCCTTAATTAGAACTACCTTGAAAAGGAAAATTCCACATTGAAAATTTTCCCTTAAGAAAACAGGTAAAAGAAAAAAAAAAAAAGCTTCTTCACATGCAAACAATGCAATTTTTCTAATATTTCCTAGGTATCAGACAGGTTTTCCTACAAGGAATAAGGAGCTGACTTCATAGAAAAGACGAGATTACAGCAATTACCTAGTATTAAAATATGCTGATGGATTTAGTTTACCCTACTTTAAAATTTATGCAGTCTTTGCCTCCGGCAATTCAAATGGTGTTTGTTAGCCAATACAAGGGGCCAAGGAAATTCCCCCCAAAAGCCTGTTTAAACTGGATCTTTATTGCCAGTGATTTCTTAGTTTATTCCATAACCAGCTTTTTTTTTTTTTTTTCTTTCAAAAGAAAAACTCTTTTCCACTCCAATCAGTAATTTCCTTCCAAAGAGAATGTTTTATCACCACCATGCAGTGAACACTTAGACCATGCACAACTGCAACTGAAGTCAGGTTGCACTAAGGAGGCAACAGCATCACTGATAAAATTAAACTTGCTGGTGGCATTTTGCATTGAGAGAAGCCCTTGCAACATAGAGACAGTTGTAAACTCCATCCAGCAACTCTGCCGTGTCTTGCAGGCCAAGAGGCATGGGAGTGGGAGAGAGGGAAAGAATGTAGATAGCCAAACATCTCAACAGAGTTCCAACACAATACTGAATTCCAGAGTTAGCAAAAACCTGGATATGGAAGGAAAGGGTGAAGTCAGGGTCATGCTTAAAATGGTCTCAAGTCAAATGTACTAAATGAGACAGTAACACCTTCACAGGTCATGTGGGGTCCAGGTTTGCACTCCGTGCTTCAATAAGTGCTGGCTGAAGGTGTGGTCAGGCGTTTCCCAATGTAGATGCTGAAATAAAAAGTATAAGAATATTGTATTGCACGGGAATACTCCCTGCTTTCCCACAGTCCCCACACACCCAGCTGCTCTAATCCCTCTCTCAAGCCTGAGATCCATCCACAGACTTCACTTCTCTTCTATAGAATTACTTACACTGAGGTTTTGCATGAGTCTGGAAGGATCTGTGCTCTCAGTACTCACCCAAAGTGGGTTTTCCTCCAGTCCCAAGCTCATCTGCAAACCCCAATCCAAAAGCTTTTGGATTTGCTAACACAGAAGCACTCCCAGACAATTTGTTTGTAAAACAAATCAAGTGCAGATTAGAGAGGGGAGTGAGGTTTAAAACTCTGAGCATAGAGGATCTATGCAAACACTGACCACAAGATTTAAATCATTGCAGAAATGCACAAGTCTGCTGTAGTACAAATATTTCACAGTATAGCCTCACATATTCGATCCTAATTTATTTGATAGTCTGCAAAGGAGACACTTGAACTACATCCAGGAAACCAAAAACAAAGCTAAATAAAAGCATGTTTTGAGTACATGCCTTTGCCCCATGCCAGAAGAACATAAGGTGGATAAACAGAACTTAAGGATTTAGACCAAGTGAGAGATTATATGGAATTACACAGGTAATGAAAACACTGCAGAGCAGTGATACACAGCTGATCTTGCAGGACACGTCCAATATTTCATTTCTCTTTCTCTAAGTACTCAAACTTTGACTTTTAGTAACATCACAAAGCAGCATTAAACTGGAAATTACAGAGTCTGTGCCACAGGAACCACCTCAGCATCATTATTTGTACAGGGTCGTTCCATACTGGTCAGTAAAAGTTATTTTTCATCTATTCTGATTTTCCCCCTTTATAACCTGAAGCAATTAAATAGAAGACATTCAATCAAATTTTACATGTTACAATTGCAAAGGTTATTTGCAAATTTATCCATACATATTCAATATAACTTGATTTATTCTAGAAATAAAGCACATTAAAGGCTGCAAAGTTTTAATTGTTGTAAGGTTTTCCTGCTTTTGTAAAAGTACACCAAGTTTGAGTACGGGACAAAAATTGTTATTCTAGAAAAAGCCCTTTTCAGCAGGAGCTGACATTCAAGCAAAGTGGAAAAGCCAAAGTTGAAGTGAGAAGTAGGCTAATACTTACCCTAGTCCCAGAGCCAAAACATGAGATATGAACAGAGATGGAATGAAAACCTTAAGAAATTCTGCAGAGAAAATGCCACCTTTTTTCATTGCTCCACTTTTTCTCATACTTAGAGACACTGAACGTTTAGGATGTCTGAAATGGAATTCCCTGGAAGAAGAGGGGAGGGGGGAAAAGTTCAACACGACTTTTTTGTTTCTTTCCTTTTACCTTTTTTTTCTAATTTAATTATTTTGCACACAAATGCACAGATCTCTGTATGAATGTTGGTTTGGTTTTTTGGTTTGTTTTTTATTTTTTTTTTTTAAGTACAAAGAACTAGAGATCAAAGCCCAAGATCCCTTACACAAAGTAAGGAATCAAAAAAAAGATAATAAGAGGAGGGATTGTGGAGAGACCACTTACACAGACAGTATAGACACAAAGGGAGCAGGAGCTGCAGAGAGAGGTAGGTCCGAGAGAGGGAATTTCAGGATGTGATTTGTTAGCAAGAGGCCTCATTTTTTGTTCCAAACACAGATACAGAAGTCTGCCAGATTTAGACAGCATCCTCTATTTTAATAAAAATGCTTTGCATTCAAGGATCTCAAGGTTTCCCCTTCCGTGGCTGAACATTACATATTTTACATAGAAAGAAAAAAAGGGACAGAGAATTTAGGAGACTTGCTCAACACTCTTCCATTCAATTTTAATTTAAAATTTAAGCTTAAAATTAAATTAAATTAAAATTTCATTTAAGCCAAGACTAAATCCCATGAATCCCAGCTCCAAGTACCCAGCTCTCCCATTAACTGTAATTTTGTCAAGAAACCTTGCAATCAGCTTGCTGTGGCTTTGTATTACCTTCAAGTCATTCTGTTGCTGTTTTGATTTTGATACTTCATTGTTTTGACCTTTTCAGCCTCCCCACAAAGAAATCAATCTCTTCCTAAGATGAACTTATTTTGATTGCGAGATAGTAATGATCCTTTCCTTCATCTAAAGTCATTAAAATATATTAATATTCATTAAAAACCCAGGATTGAACTCACTTGGGAGGAATGTTTTCAGGCCTACTCGACCAGTCTGACACCCAGTCTGCACTTTTCTTCAAAACTTCCAATTCTTTCTCTCCTTCTACTGCTTCTTCTTCGGACTGAAACACACGGGGAACAAACCTTGTAACACTCAATTACCTGCTCCTCAGGGTGTAAAAATTGAGAGTGACAACAACAGTGGTGACATGATAAGCGCCAAACGGTGGCACCAGATAAACGAGCAAGGAAGTGTTCTTGGACTGCTGATTATTTCAAAGAGATTTGATTTTGCCAGCAAAAGTCAGGAAACCACAAATTCTATCACTATATCCAGGATTTCCACATCATTGCAAGCTGTTTGTTTTTTTTTTAACTGACAAAAACAAAGGATTATTTTAATCCTAAATGTAATAAACCATAACTGTGCAAAAAATATTTACAACTGGATAAAACCATTAGGTTGATGGCTTCCATTTAAAGCCCCCAGAACATGACAAAAAGCATGAGAAGTCAAATAGAAATGTTTCAAAAGCAGTATTTTGACTTTTAAAAAGTGTTACTAGTAATTTAAAATTTCTATTACTTGTAACTAGTAGCTTCTACTGGGTGAATCCCAGATGCAGGAGGAAAAGGCAAGCACTCACTCTAATTGTATATAAAGATTTAACTTCACATCAATAGAAACTCAGAGGTAATCAAACAGCACAGTCACATCACAAGTGAGAGGCAGAGCTCACCAACACCTTCATTCAGACCCTTCTGGCTCTCAGGGCAGAACAGCAACAGTCCCAGGTCTTTGACAAAATTAAATGCAAGGTTTCATTCTTCCAGGAATGCTTTTTATTTATACTGCTGAAGACAGCAAATTCTATGAAATGATCAAACTAAGAGTTCAGCATTAGTCTCCTCTCAGTTTGTGTTATGGAGATTACTCACTGTCATGTGAGTGTCTGTCTAGCAATCATTGAACACCCTGAAATCTCATGCAGAAATATCAACATTTCAAAGCCAGCTTTGACACCCAGTGCCAACGGGGTTACACAGTAACATGATTGCCAGGAAAGCTGTAAGATGACCATTTGTTTTGCTCTCACTCCAAAACTTCATCTCTGAGTCAAATTTCAATTAGTACAGAATTTAAGTCTTTTGACACCACAAAGAGATTGTTCTTCCCCTCAAGCCTAGATCAAATATCTACAACTCACAAACGTATGATTTAAAAGTTAAGGAAGAAAATACCTGAGAACTACTGTCTTTACTTGTGTGCATTTCCACATCAAAAGTTATCTGTCCATCATCTTGAGGTGACGGGCTAAAGAAAAATGGATTTCGTTATGTCATTTTGTCAGCTACAGAATCATCAGTGTAGATAAATCTCAGCTGAATCATTTCCTTGTGCACTTCTGGACATTATTCAGATCCCAAATAGCAGCATTAGAAAGTCTTCCCAACCCCCCATCTTTTCAGTTTTTTTTTTATTTATAATCCTACCTTTCTTGACAGTGTTAACAGTTGCTCCCTTAAACAAAGCACTGCCCAAAAGTTCAGCTGCTACAGAAAGGATGCAAATCTCTTTGTTCTTGTTGGGAACACTGCCAGTATTGTGAATTACATGTGTTTTTGTATCGTTACAAGCATCACACAGTTCCCATGAGCCAGCAACTATTCCAAATACTGGAGCCCAACAGACTTTTCCCTGAGAAAAAGCTTTACCCAAGAACAAAAAAAAAAGGCAATAAATTGCAGGCAGAGTAGCCAACACTCCTTTACCTGTCACAGTGGGAACTACCTCTTGAACTGCTCTGTCCTGACTCGTGCTGGGCATCCAGGAGGATTTTTTCCATGTCTCCATTGTGGATGGAGGAGGAAGATGGGACGTGCTCCAGGCCCCCGTTCTTGCCGGTGCCGTTGTCGGTGCCGTTGCCGTTCATCTGCAGCTCCACCCAGGAACCTGGAGGGCAGCCACACGTCACCCCAGGGACACTCCAGCACTGAACACACCTTCACTTTATCAACTGCAGCCAGAGGGAAACCCCAGCATGCTGGCTTCAGATAAAACACACTGACCTGAGAGAGCTCATAAACACGGGATAGAGACAACAGCATCGAGGTTCTTCTTTTATCAACACAAACACCCCGAAAAGCTCTGCTGTTGCTCCCTAACTCTGGAGCTGGTCAAGACAATGTCCCCTTTCTCCCCAGCTATTAATACTTTCATCAGCCACATCTCTCTCTGGAGTTTGGAGCTTCAATTAACTACAGATCACTCCATTATGCATCACGTTGTTCTACGTTCCTTTCTCCGACAGAATTTTCATCTCTCTGCTCCCTACTACGAAACTCCCCCGTGCAGCTTGATCCTTTCTTTACTTCTAAAGGCCTGAGATCAATCACTGATTTTTCTCTACATCAGCCAGGCTGCCATTCTCCAGTCCCATTCAGCTTGCTTTGCCCTGGCACAAGCATCTCCCATAAAAGCTCTGATTTACTGTTTTTTTCCCCCATTTTTTTGTAGTTTTATCTATGGAACAGCTACATGTGCACTAAGATTCAACAAAGAGCAAGAGTGTGCCACGGATGACAAGAACAGCTGCTAAAAAGTTCACACACTGTGGAGTTAAAGTGAGAATTTTTTATTTTAAAATGTATTTCACTTACATTTTATGTGCAGATTAACTAAATATGAGAGTGTATGTACTGATATATTCTTCAGTGATATGTTTTAACTGGAAATAAACAGCTTTTAGAGTTATGTGTCACCACAACTCCTGTGTAATTTAGTTTATTCCGCCTGAAGGCAGGAGCTTTCAGGGGTTTTTTTTTGTATTTGGTTGATATTTTTTAAAGTTTGGACAAGTTCCTCTGCGAGGTAAAAAATATCCAAGTAAGAAAATTAAGCCTGAAGCTACAAATACAACATCTGACCCTAGTTTTTGAGCATTATTTGAACAAGTTCTATATTTTAACTGTTTTTTGATTTCTGAAACGCACCTGGGAGTGCCTGCACTTATTTTTTGTAGCATGGTTTTGTCTCTGGGAGCTCCATCAGTGACACATGAAGGGATGTTAAATAATGAGCCTGTTTGCAATTTGATTTGGTAAAGAATTCACCTTTAGTACCAATTATTCACGATGCCATTATAGCCATGTAAAGAAGCCAGTGGCAAATACAGTTAGCAAGTGATCAAAAGTTAGTTAGGTAAACTATAGTTTTGTATTCCCCAAAAATCACTTTTGGCTCTTGGAAAATCAGGACCTGCAAAGCCAAAAAAATCAGCAGAGGGCAAAGGTGTGAGGAGATGTGTTCCTCTGACACTAGAACACCCAGAGGATGGCAATCAGATCTCCTCACTCTCACACACAGCTCTAAATCCAACGCCACAAATCAATTTTTTATTGATTTCCCTCAGCCCGACAAACTCTGTGTATCTCAAACACACCGTGGCCATAGCAGGAAGAAATCCCCAAATTCTACTGCACGGAAAGAATCCCCGGGACATGAGGAGCAGCACGTTCCCAGCTGACCTCACTGGGAATGACTCAAAATACATTCTTGGAAGCATAATCTGCCATCAAGCTGCAGCGTGCTCCAGACTGCCACTCACAACCGGTTTGGGACAGGGAGCAGGGAACACAACTGGGGGCAAAGAGTCAGTAGAGGGACAGAAATCTGCTTCTTTAAAGAAATGGACAGGAATGTATTGGAGAATAAACTGCCCGAGGAACAGAGAGTGGGGTTTGCCTCAAGCTTTTTTTGAGAACTAAGAAAGTCACATCAATCATCTGCCGGAGAACTAGTATTTTTTTTTTTTAATTTTACTATATTTCTGCTTGACAGTGAAATAAGAAATGTAGCAGAATGAAAAGAGGTAGAACTCAGAGGAATACATTTAAGAAATGTGGCAGCATCTCGTCCCTTCCCAAATCACATAATGCACTCTTTGGAGGGAAAAAAAAAACCCCAAACAACTGTTCCTATGAATGGCATTTTTCTCCCCAAAATTGTTTGAATTTTGGCTTTGCTCTATGGCTAATTATTTCACTATGAATTTATATAACTGACTTTAAATCTATGGGGTTTTTTTATAATTTGGTGGACTGTTTAAACAGCAGGAGCTAAACATGTTGGGGAAGATGGGGCTCATTTTGTTTATTCCCTCTGATTTTGGCTGGGTGCATGAAGTGGAAATGTCAAAGGCAATATATAAATAAAATACCTGTATGCATTTTATAGATATGAAAAAGTAGTAGCTCACAAGCAGTTTGAGGCATGATCAACCTGAATAATTTATTTTTTTTTTGTTAAATTGTACTTCATTGTAAAAGAAGAGGGAAAGGAAAAGAAGCCCAACCAGATTCCCACAATGTAATTATTAAGCAGATTTTCCATGACAGTGCTAGCTGGGCTTTTGCATAAGGTGGGATTTCTTTTTGTCAATATGTAACAGAGCTTTATAATAATTAAAATATAGGAAGCATCTAGAATTCCCAAAGGAAGCGACTTGAGTTTTTTTATCTCTATGAACCCAACAAAGCACAGGTCACTAGTTTTATTCCCAGCTCTTTTGCCCTCCAAGTGTTATGTGACCTTTAAAAAAAAGTTCCTAAACACACACAAAACACCATGAATAGATGTCTGAGCTCATTAGCCTAAAAAGTTCACTGAAAAGCTGAGAGAACAGCAGAAAATGCATCTCTCCCACCAAAGCATTGTGCAGGGTGTGAACATCTGAAAGCAGCACTAAGCCTTGGTGGAGCTGACTGGGTGCATTTGTTTTGTTCCTGAACACAGAGTGTCAAACATTTCCTCTCTTGCTTTGTGCTCAGCTCCTCCAGGGTGAGCCTCTCTACGTGCTGACCCAAGAGCAAGATCTTTGTGGGCAGATCCATCCCTGGATTTACACAGCCCTCAACTCCTGGCACTCCTATCACCCAGCAGATTCAGGAGTCCCACAGGGCTACCGCATCACCAGAAATTCAAAATAAAATATACAGGCATCACACATGGCCATTTCTGAAATACACATCGAGTCACGCACCCAGCATGTCAGCACTTGGACAGACTAATTGGTATTTAAGTATAACAGGCCTGAATAATTTGCCAAAATTATTGACTCCAGTAACATTGTTTAAGGTGTCACGGTTATCACACGATGCACTGTTACCACAGCACAATAGCAACATTATAAAACGAGCACAGTTTATTCTTCCTTTCATACAATTCCCACTGAATTACGGAAAAGCAACCAACGAGTTTATTTTGCGGTGAGCTAAACTTCGCCGTAAACCATGAGAGTTAATCATTCATTAATGCAATTTATTCACCTCTTCTATCCTTAAAATTGATGGAAGGACATCTCGAAGGAGCTATTGAGGACGAAGGGAAAGCATTTGCCAGGTAAGTACCAGAGCCTAGACGATTGTGCCTTACAAGTGTTATCCCAGGAACAAAAGGATGCAGCAAAGCAGCTGACAGAGATGCCGGATATAGAGGGAAATAACCACGTCAGTGCTATTGACTCAGCCACTAAATAAACTCATTCCCACAGCCACGCTCCTCCCCCTACCCCGCTGTATCGGGTAAACTCCGTGTAACCACGCAACGAGCTGGGGCCGATCCTGGGGAGAACTCCATCGCCCCCAGCCCGCTCCGGGCTCAGGACTCTCACAGTGCCCGGAGCCCCTTTTATCCACCCCGGCAGCGCCGCGGGGCCTCTCCGTGCTGCCGCTGCTCGGAGCTGGGGGACTGCCCCGGTACCAGCCGACCACAACACAACACAACACAACACAACACAGCACAACACAGCACAACACCCGCCGGTGCCAGCCGACCACAACACAACACAACACAACACAACACAACACAACACCCGCCGGGGCCAGCCGACCCCTCCACAACACAACCAAAACACAGACCCGCTGCCCCTCTGCCCCCTAGGGCCGCTGCCGGGCCATTTATACCCGCTCCGCCACCGCCCATTGGCCCCCGGCGGCTCGCGCGGCGCGTCCTCCGCCAATGGCGGCCCGGAACGGCGCGAGGGGGTCGCGGGCGTCACGGCCCCTCAGGGCCCCCCGCACCATTCCCCCCCCCCGGCCGCACTCACTGTTGAGGCCAGGCTCGCCGTGCGTCCCGTCTGCCGGAGGGTTGTTGTTGTTGTTGTGCTGCGGCGGCTCCTGAGGGCAGGACATGGCGGCGGCGCGGCTGAAGCGACTGAGGAGCCGCTGGGGCAACAACAACAAACCCGGACTCCGTTCCGGGCCCGGCCGCCCCGCCCCGTCCCTCCCGCTCTGCGCAGGCGCGGCCCGCGCCGCTCCCGCCCTCCGCCTCCATGGCGCGACCTGCGCCCGCGCACGTCCCGCGCGTGCGCAGTGCGGGCGCGGGGGGAGCGGCGGCGCCGTGAGGGAGGCGGCGGGACGGGGACAGGGCGGGAGGCACGGAGAGGGAATGACGGGGTCAGTCAGGCTCGGAAAGCACTCCGAGACCACCGAGCCCCACCGGGGATTGATCCCCACCTTGTCCCAATCCCACAGCTCTCAGTGCCACGTCCGTGCCTTCCTCAGACCCCTCCGGGGATGTGGACGGGGAGGCCTGACCACCCTTTCCATGGAGAATTCCTGCTGATATCCACCCTGAAACTCTCCTGGCACAGCCTGAGGCTGTTCCCTCTGCTCCTGTCCCTGTTCCCTGGCAGCACAGCCCAAACCCCCCGGTTTTCCCCTCCTGGCAGGGAGTTGTGCAAAGCCACAAGGTTTCCCCCCGCCCCGAGCCTCCTTTGCATCTTCTTGTCTACATTCTGTTTTGACATCCCTTCAACTTGAAGGTTTATTTGGAGGCCTAGACTCCTTTTGGTGGAATTTTATTACTTCAGTCTCATCTCTCTCACACGTTTATCTATATTTACAGGCATTTTGCTTCCCAGAAGCTGTAAAGGAGCCTTTTACACCACAAAGTTTTCCCATCAACAGCCACAAGAGTATAAATTGTGGTTTTTTTCATTACTGTACTCACTGTAGGAATTCAGTAACAGCAACACCATCAGAGTGAAGCCACACAGACACAATTCCAGTCGCGCTCTTTGTTTACTCCCCATTACAAATGTGAAGAAATCACTTAATTTCTGTGCCAGAACTATTTTAAGCTAGAGAAAAAGCTTGTATGCACAAGTGTCACAATCATCCCGTACTACCATACCTGTTTTAATTCATCTGTGTTAGTGTTGGATGTTTGAAATCCACCTTTTGTAACACCAACACTTCTCAATTTGACTGCAGGCCTTGCATGACTTTACCAAATATCTAACCAATAATATCTAACCCTGTGGAAAATCTGGATGTCTCTGGGATAGCACTGGGAGAGAATTAGCTACATTAGTGGTAAGAAGAAGAAAGTGACAATTTAATTAATTTGCTAAAGCATCTGTTTACAGGTGAAGGGGCTGCAGAAACATTTGAGGTTGGAATCAGAACAATGAGTTACTTGTGATTTTGAGTAAAAAAAAAAACCTGCCTAGGTAACCCAATCCTACTTTGCAACCCTCAAATCCCAACCTAACATGAGCATTTGTCACCACCCTCATTCACAAAGCATTTCCCACAACACTTGTGGCATGAATATTTATCAGTCAAGTGGGACTATTAAAATTTCTGAGTCATAAATAAATTGGTCTAGATTATAGAGTGAGTCAATGCAGAGCCAGAAATAGCATTCACAAGGCCTGACTTTCAGCCCTGTGCTTGAACCACTACCCAGGTTCCTTGAGGCATTTGAATGATGTAATTAATGCTTGTAATTTGAATCTTGGGATGGAAAACGCTGTGACAATGTCAGGGTTGGATGGACACAAAACCACATGTTAATAGAAGAGAAACAATGGCCATAAATTCCCAGGAAAAGATTTTTTGTACTGGAGTGCAATACGAAAGTTTTTCATCCAGGAAAAAAAAAAAAAGAAAAAGCCTTTAAGTCAATTAAATCAAACAATTAACAAGACCTGTGCCCAGATAATCCCGCTGGTTTATCTCATGGTTCCAAAGTGTTCTAAATGTTTGAAACAAGTAAAGAAGGAAAGCTGTGTCTGCCCCTGGATCCCTGGAAGTGTCCAAGGCCAGGTTGGACATGGCTTGGAGCACCCTGGGACAATGAAAGGTGTCCCTGCCAGTGGCAGGGGGTGGGATTGGATGGGATTTAAGGTCCCTTCCAAACCAAAACATTCCATGATTCACAAGTCTGAAACATGCCATGATTACTTATATTTTCTTTGTTTAGCATTTCTGTTCCCCTAAGCTGAAAAAGAGCCCTTTCTTGAGCTGGAGACACCCAACATCCCTCCAGCACAAGAGCTCTTTTACCTGCACATCTCGGCTGAACTCTTTGTATTGCAATAATTCACCCTAGAAATGCTTTATAGTGTTTCATATTTAGCAACAACTGATCACTATTGATTCTGGAGGTGACTTCGAGGGACAGTGACCACACCTCGACGTGATCCCTCGAGGTTCCAAAGCTTCCACCTCTTTACAGTAACGTTTTGCCTCCTAGTGGAGAGCCCCGGCTCAGAAAAGCATCATTAAAACTAGCCAGGGTTGTTTTCCTCTTTGCAAAAGTTGAGATTGTTAAAATTGGAGGGTAAAATTCACTGTGTAGGGAAATTGAATTCACAGTTTTTATTCTCTCAGCTGTGAAACAAACACTGGTTTTATTCCACCGTTTATCTTTACAAGCCCAAAGAAAGTTAAATAAGTTAAATAAGCTATTTGCTGTGGGCAAATGAACAGCTCCAGACACTGAGCAGCCTCACTCCCAGCACACCTCGATCCAAGACACTACTTCTTCCCTTTACAACAGCCAATTCCATGGGAAAGGGCAAAAGGAGGCACCTTTTATTCAATAAAAGGAGTGTTTGATGTGAGCCAGGATGTTTTATACATCTACGGCCCGAGGGGAAGAGCAGAAGAGCAGCACACAGAAAATTGCTTTGCAGCTCTGCTGTGACTAAGAAGATGACAATAAAAAGCTCTATTAAAATATTGGTATTCCATCATCCACAGCTTCCCTCCAGAAGGGGAAACCCCACAGGTTGCTGCTTGTCAGCACTACCTGAGCTTTTTCCAATCAGTCCGATCAGAAGATCTGTAGTTAAGCAATAAATTTCCCTGTCCTCCCTGAACAGAGCAGTAGGGAAACAGGTGCTACTGCATATATCCAGCGTGTTTTCCAGGCAGCAGCCACATCCTAGCAGGGAAATAACAAAAGACTCGAGGTACAGGGCTCTCCTGCACCTCGGCATTGTGTCAGCTGGATCGACACCTCACCCTGAACAGTAACCGGTGTCAGGGGTGACGCTGCGGTTGTCACTTGGCAGATACAAAGCACCTAAGTGGTGGTTGGTTGCATTTCCATACAAGTCAGTGGCAGCTTCAGGAAGAGTGTAGGGAAGAGAACGCCTTCCCCATGTTTAGTCTGACATTCAGGGACTGGAAATTGCAGATTTGCACTGATTTTACTGGGCACTGAGGAAGCTACACGACTGGAGCAGCTGAAGGCAGTGACCAGCACCATCCTGCCTGGGACAGGAATGGGACTGTTCCCCAGGCACAGGGAAGAGACCACTCATTCAAAAATACCTGCAAATGCAGAAAAGGGGATGGACAGGAAAGAGCATAAAAAGCATCCTGACAAAGTGTATTCTCTGCGTACTTTTATTAATAAAATATACGATTTACAGCATGTTTCAGTGGACAGTGTGCTTAGAGAATTCTCTAATGGACAGTGTGACAGCACAGGCAGGAGCTGGGTTTGGTGAGGACAAGTTAAACCTCACACGACATCTCAAGGATCACCATCACCAACAAATCCAAACCCTTTCCCAAGGCAAGTTTGAACCCATCCCAGCAGGCCCAGCTGTGGTCCAAGAGGAAGCTGTACTGGAGTATCGTTCTAGGTGATTGCATCTGGTCACTCTGAGCCATTTTCACGTGCTCAGCTCTGGATGGGGCTGTGCTAAGCTCCTTCAGTGCATCCCTGGGGCTCTGGGTGGCACAGGAACAGCAACCTCAATGACATGGCCCTTTATCTTCCCAGTCCAGCACTGTTAAACCTACACTTTCACAAAGTGGGATTTTACCAGCTTCTCAGAAAAAGCATCTCATCACCTCTGTGCCCTCACAGTAAGATAAAGAATAAACCTTGGCCCTGGAAACAGCTGTACATGTGATTAACGTTACTCAACGAGTAGTTTCTTGAACTGTTGGAAAGTCTGGTTGCTGGAGTAAGATTAGTCACATGCTGCTAAACAGGAGTAGGGCCCGCTCGTTTGTTCACCCACGGGAAAACAGCTGCTGTCTCTGGGGCAGTTAATTTGTTTTACAAGGCTAACAGGTGAAAAAAAAAGGTAAAATCCTTACAAAGGCTCATGGTCAGGCATGCATGGTACAAGACAAATACTGTATTTAAGAGAATTGGATTAATAAATATTAGAATTTTTACATTTTCAAACCACTGCACAGGGACTTAAAACTTAAAAGTGATTGCGATAGTAGTCTTGTTAACAACCTCTAACCCAGCCAAAATTTTACAGCAGAAATAGTATCTCAGTTGATCAAATCATAATGTCATTTTAATAACTACCTCTAAGCCACAGAAATAATTAAATACAGGTAACTCAAAAGTAAAAAGTCTCCCAGTCAAGGTAAATTTACCATGAATTCAAACTTCACTGAACATTTCCATGAAGGAAGAACAAAACCTAAAAGCACATTTAGCAAAAATATCTGGAAGTAAAACCTCATGAGCCGTATAAAGCATCAATATCTAGTTCATCTTTGGATAAGCCTTATGTGCTGAAGAGTTGAAATCTCTCACATCACTATGAACACTTATTTCATGCAGCTCCTGTACTCCACACGTTTGGCTCCTTGCACTAGTGAACATTTCTATAAGTGCAGGAACTTTGCAAAGCCAGAAGAAAACACTTGCATGGTTAAAACTACATTTCCAGTTAGCAATACAGAAAATAGAGCAGCAGAATGCAGTGCAGTCAATTAGCTATGGAACCATGGTGCTGGTACTACAGAACACCAAACAAGACACTTCTCAGACCACTTCTCACAAAGCCACAGGGGACTTGGTGCTCTAAACAAGGCATTAAAGGTATTTTATCCTAAAACAAGGCATTGAAGAAACCAGGACAAAACTAAACAGTAAGACATCAGTCCCATGAAATGGAATTTAAAACCTGAAGATTCTATTCCCTTTCTGATTAAAGCAACAGGTTAAAGAGAGGAGCATTCAAGGACACAGGAAGTGACTGCTCAGATCAAAACCTGACAGCAGTTGTGGAGCCGAGATGGAAGTGGTCACACACTGGCTGGTGCTCAGGTTACTCAGGAGTGAATACAGGTAGCTGTGAAATCCCTCCCTCTCTTCATTCCCATGAAAAATAATTAATACTGGTTAAAATCATTACAAAAACCATCATTTTATTTTCATGCATCTAAAGTAAAACACAGAATATTTGTATAAAGAGGTAGATAAAAAAAAAAAAAAAAAAAGAAAACAGATTCTCCATTCTTTGTCACTTTTATTCAGTAGTTTGTTTGGTTTTTTTTCCTTATTTTCTTTTTTTTTTTTTTGGTGCCAGACATGGCAAGGAGTGATTACAGTCAACTGTTTATTAAAACATTTCTTGCAACACAGACCCCCTTTACCACTGACCCCAAACGGACCCATTTTATGTGCTTTATTTTGTTTATTTTTTTTTTTTTTTCCATACACCACCACCAAGCCAAGGTGGAGGGGGACAAAGGGGGAAGGGGGAGTCCAGGAGGCCAGAAGGAGGAGGAATGCTACAAGCCACAGCAAGAATGAGCTGTATTTAATAAAAAAGGGGGCCACGAATGGTACAGTAATGAGGTTACACAATTAAATCCCATAGCATGATTGAAGGCTTTCCCTGTGTCTGACGTCATCACAATGGAAGGCATAAAAAGTGGAGTAAACCGATTGAGACAGTCCAGTCTAGTCCATTAGGCAAGATGGTGCAAGTAGTCATTTAAATTAAAAAGTGCCCTATCCTCACCTAAATGGCTAGCAGGCATGGAGACAACAGAGCCACAGAGCCTTCTCCATGGAGCTATAAAAGTGTGTTGTCATATGGCACATTTTTAAACACTGGAAAGGGGTGCCATAATGGACCTCTCACTCGCTTTCATTACAGGTACAAATGCTAGATTCAACTATTTCAACTATGCAGGAAGTGACTCTTCAGTTAGGAATGCCAACCCTAATTCATCTTGTCTTGAAATATATACAAGTTGTTTGTGGTAGCTACAGCAATGATGTTCTCCTTGGGGTGCCAGGCTGTGTGCAGGATCTTCTTGTTGAAGTCTAAGCTGTCAACACTGATCTCGTCCTTCTTTCTCTTGCCACTGGCGCACACCTTCCGTGGCTTCAGCACCGTGCGGGGCTTGTTGTTCTCCCGGGACGCCTCCAAGGTGATGTCTCGCTTTGTGTTTCTGTCAAACATCCTGAAGAAGTTGTTGTAAGATCCTGTCATGACAATGCTGCACAGAGGGGGAAGGAAGAAAGAGGTCAGATGGGAATTCGTTCTCCTTTTTAGCAAGCGCCGAAGGGTCGCAACTCAGATCACGCAAACAGAAAGGAAGTGGCCTCACTCCCACCTGCTACAGCTAAAGGGAAGCAGGGATTGCAATGTTTTATAAATTTAAAACCTCCCAAAAATATCCCTTTTCCTTCTCTGGGCCCTTCGAGGTATTTTGTTAACCAAGAACCTCAAATGTCATTATTTAATTTGCTTTTCACACACACCAGAGATCCAAAAAAAACCCCAAACGCATCAGATTTTTAGCCATGTGATTTTAGTGATACCCAAGTTGTGTGAATTTAGGTACTAAGTAGCACATCCAGTTTCTGACAATCCCTTATAGCTCCTGCTTCTCCACCAGCTGTTCAGTAAGAAAAAATACACTTCAAAGTTTCCCTGTCCTTCCTTTGCCTCAAAAAATATTTGCACAGACAAATGCCAAATTAAAAAACCAAAAAAAAGCACCATGTCTGACAATACTGACAGGGAACCAATGAGCTACTTTAAATGAAGCAAATAAGCAGTTAATGACATGATTAGCACAGAAGCAAGAGCTGTCCTAAGTGGTGTTATTGGCAGGTCACTACCATGGCAAATCACTGTAAAAAGGAACATTCCTGGAAGATTTTCCCACAGGCTCCCCTAGAGGTCTGGTGGAGATTCTTACCGAGCTAATAATGCACATGTTAAAGCCTACTGAAGTACTACAGTGTTGTCCAAAACTAGGTATTTGAGGTCCACTGCCTATTTTAAGAATAACTTGGAAAGATCTTAAGTGAATAGGGTAAGGATTCCACTTGCCTGTCTGATCCATTCCAACAGCATTCAAACTTGTCAAAAATGCAATCGTTCTCATACAGCGAACAGAGTTTACTTCTGAGGTATTCATGCACCTGGAAAAGAGGGATCAGAGAAACTGAGTGTTAGACTCACATGCCTGTAAAACAGCTTTCCCAGACTGTTCCAAAAGCAAGGAACCTGAGACTGCTCACAAGATCTCTTTCTTATAAAGAAAACAGCAATTTTCAGTGGCAGCTAAAAACATTTTATGGGAAGGAAATGTTTCACCTCATGTTTTCTGCAGGAAATAACATAAAGGAGAACATAAAGACAACCAAAGACTTGTCATGGTTCTCACCTCTCCACCTCCCAAATTCCCACTGGGTAAAAGGGAGCCTTTTTCAGCCCCAAACACGGGTTTGAGTTCTGCCACCACCCTGCAAATATCAAGATCTTTCAGCAGGAGTGTGGCATCCCCAAACCTCAAGAATTCTCTGCCTGAATCTACAGACAAAACTGTAACTGCCATGTCAAGACCATCAGCCTCTGTCCAGGTTTTTTAATTTCCAACCCACATGATTTTCACCCAATACCTGGTATGTTTCCACAGGTCTATTTTCCATATTTAAATCCCAGATCTTCACTGACAGATAATCTCTAGTCATCATATATCGACCACTATGGCTAAATTTGACATCAGATATGGAAGAGATGATTTCAGAGAAAAATGATCTGTTGCTAGGATCTTCAGGCTCTTCAAACACTGCAAAAAAGACAGACAGGTCTTTCAAGAGGTAAGTTTGTGTCTCTGATATAAGATACATCTGAATAACTTGAACATTGTCTCAATAACCTTTCCACCTTGTGTTACTCTGTTATATAAAATAACTTTCAAGGAGAAACACTTGTAACACAGTTGCCCTACTCACTCACCCTGACAGCAAGCCAAGCTCAGCTTCTTAGTAAACAAATTATTTGCTAATATGTGAAGTCTTGATTCCCACATGCAAGATTTCCAGCAACAAGTACAGACCAAATGGCCTTTAAACACCTGGAGTCTGCAAAAAGCCATTCCTAGTGTCTAAACAGAAGCTGCTACTTATTTTATTCACTATTTTCACTCCAGGAAAGCATAAATATAACTGTAAGATTTATTTAGATTTTAGGCTTTAGCTCTGCTCAATATACTACAAGAATCCCCCACAAATCCACATAGACAATTCAGTGTTTGATATAATCTAACAGCAAATGTCCTCTGGCACAGGGGGACATTAAACTGCAGCACTCACACATTGAATGTCTGTCACAGAGGGCTGATGCTCTCATGTCACACAGGCGAATGGTGCCTTTACTGCTGCTGTAGACAAACGTGTTGCAGCTGTTGGGGTGGAACTCTGCAGCTGTGATCACCTCTGTCAGCTCCTCCATGTTGGCAGGCTTGATATCTACAATATCTATTGCAGCTCGTTAAGGAACTGCCTGCAGTGAAATGGGTTTTTCCCAAGGTATTTTTCAGTTTTAGAAGATTTCAGAAATGCTGCTTCAGGCTTGTGGGACCCAAGCACAACCCTGGTAAGAATTAAAATCAAGCCACACAATTTGTCTTCAAAGCAAGGTGGTAACATCACATTATGTATCAGTTTCAAGGTAACTCTTACAGCAGGAAAAACCTTCTTCAGTTTTGCTCCACTCCAGCAGTTATTAATTCCGTAGTACAAATGATCTCCCAAGGTTTTGTTTTTATTTTGCTTAAATTCAAATTATACTGCTACATTACAAAATGCTATTTTGTATTAAAAACTTGGCAAGTGTGGCTGCTCCATCCCTGGAAGTGTCCTTCCCTAGGCTGGAGCAACCTGGGATAGTGGAAGGCATCCTGCCCACCTGTAATGAACTTAAACCCCCCCTTCCAAAATAAACCATTTCTTCTCCAGAAGTAAAAGCCCTTACAAGTACTAGGGAGAAGTAACCAGGATTAACAGAGAGGAGGAGTAGTTTTCTGTATAAATACTAATCACTTCTTATGAAAGGAAATAAAATCCAACAGTTTTCCTCTTCCCATCCCAAAGAACAATGGCAAAAGGATACTAAAACTTCTGTCTGTGATTTCTAGGTGCCATAGGTTGATCCGCAGGTCGTCTGCAGACAGGTATGTTTCATAGTCACTATTGATGGAGATGGAATTGATGTGATACGTGTGGGCATTGGCAAATATCCTTCGTGGACTGGCTTCAACCATGAGGTCCATAGGCCTGAACACTGGCACCTGCAACACAGAGAGCAGGGCAAGAGTGAGATCCAAACCTCCCCCAGACATCAGCACTGCTCAGCACAGTCAACAACATGCCGAGCTGGATGAAGGATCTTAAAAGTATTTCTGACTGACAAGTGGCATCACAGGAAAGATGAAGTTAATAATGGGATGGGATAGTTCCTTCCATAGCCATGGGTTGGGAGAGGAGAAATTAGCTGATTGTGAGCTACTCACCCGTAGTGTTGTAACTGTAGTAGGATCTCTATACCGTCCATCCTCCTCTTTTAAATTATAACCCTCAGGTCTTTTGTCCCTTTCACTGATTTTCCATAACTTTATTGTTTTATCTGCAATGAAACAGCCACATTTTAAAATGAGAGCTGTGGAGAGATACCAGTCATCACTGCTGATGCCTTCAAACAAGAAAAGGCCACCCACATGCACCAAAAAAAGACAAAAATGCTGCTTGGGGAAAACAAGACAAGATAAAAAGGGATTAAAAAAACCTCCTCCACAGTTTGTTCTTTTTATAAGAGTTAGAGCAAATTTCAGTTAGGACAGGAATTGCTATGAATGGTTCAGGGACTCACATACACATGTAGGTCTCTGGGCTATAAAGCAACTAAATCTCAAGGACACTACCCTGTGCTGAGGACACCTGTGCCCAGGGAAGCCACCAGAACCACATCCCCAGGTTCTTGCAGTTTAACCCTGCTTGATTTCAGCCTTTTGGAGAGGATCAGACCAAATCCTAGTAGCAATCCTATATAATAACGTGTTATGATGCAAAATAAACTTACCATTTGTAGACAGTAAAAACTGAGCAGCATTTTTCTGGGGTAACCACCTAATTTTGTTGATCTTCTCTTCAATTTCTAAACTTTTCAAGTAGTCAAACTCTGGTTCATGGCTTTGAAAGGTACTGTAAACATTGTATTCTCCCCTACTGTGAGACTGGGTTTTGTTCTGAAAAGAGAATTATCAAGACATGTATACAATATACGTTGGGGTACAAGCTGCTTGATTTTCATGAGCCTGTCAACCATATCAGATGAGCATCATCTCTGTTGCAAGAAATTTGTTAAAAGTTTCTACTCTCTTGGCTAAGAAACATCAGAGAAGAGACAGTTTATGCAGTAGCTTACTCCAGAAACTGCCCCCAGAACGTGAATTACATCTCCAACAAGTTTTCACATTCATGTTGAGCAGCTAAACAAACTAATATTTTGCCTAAATATTTTATTAAAAAGAACCAAACCACAACTTCTTTAATCTTCAGTTTTTCCATCTTTGCTGTTTAAAGGGGATATTCCTTTCCCTGGAAGACAGATACACAAATGGCAAATCTGCTCTGTGGAGTACATTCAGCTTTTCAGGCACACTATGGAAATCCCACATGGCACCACTAAATTTATACCAGCAGCTCTACTATTCTGGTTTATAATCTCCAAGTCCCCCGAGAGCTTCTGAACTGCTTAAGCAGCTTTTTCTTCCTCATTCTAGAAGGGCAAAAAGCTCATCACTTCTGCTGAATGCACCTCTGGCTTTAGAGTCACCCCTGCAGTTACTTGTCCAGGTGTAAATGTTTGCAAAACTGAAAAACTTGCACAATTCCTCCTTCTGAAAGCTGTGTCTTAGGCATCAAAATATTGCTCTGCATGGACCGAACCTTGAATTTCATCCACTGGGTGCAAAAAACTGGATCCATTTCTGGTGTAGTGCTCCCCACGTTTACCTGAAGTGGTTTCAAGCTGAATTTTGTGATTTATTCCGGTCCCACACACTCCAGAGATTGCACCATCAGGTGCCTTTGCTGTGATATGTTCCTGGCTGGGGACTTTGCTCCTTCCTTCTCTGGTGTCTCATGTCCACGGGCTCATTTCATCCCTCAGTACCTCACCAGAACACATCTGATACAACCCTTGCTGGCTCGCATTTGTTACATTCCTTGCATCATTTTCTCATGCTTCATACCCTGAGAGCTGGCAGAAATTCTTACACTTTAAAATAAGCTGAAGGCAGGGAAGGGATAAGGGGGTAAAATGATTAGAAATCACACTGGGCACCAGAATTCTGTACCACACCTCTCCCTTACACTGCTTCTCCCACCCTGGAGAATGGAAATGACTTTGTTCTAAGCCACAGTCAGAACTAACAAGTGAAGCTGGGTCACTGCAAGGAACGGGTAGGAAAAGAAATCTCTTGTGCTGTAGGAAACACCTTAGGAAATCCAGGGAATTTTCCTTCAATTCCAGATTCACCATAATGACTGAAGCTTAAATATTCTCTGTGTGTATTCCAGTAAAACTTTACAGGACCAGAATAATACATAAACCCAGTAATATCTGAAAATCCATCCTCGGGATAAAATCAAAATATGAACTCTTAGTCTCATGGTGCTAAAAGGAAAAAAAAAAAAAAAAAAAATCCAAACAAGGAGAGGTGTTGGCCCCAAGTGTCTGATGTTTAATTCCAATTTAGGTAATTGCACTGTGCCTACGCAAATTCCTCCTCAGTTTCTGTGAGATGCAGTGTTCATTTCCGGCCTGGCACTGAGCTGATGTCACTGGCTGCCACATTCCAGGCCGGAGGTGGCAGCAGTTTGGCAGTGGGTGAACCCACACAGGTCTGCACAGCTATTCACACAGCCCTTTGTCAGTGTTTCTCCTCCTGCAGGCGTGGGAAAAGCTCTCCAGTGCAGTGTGGCAGAAGGGGGCACAGAATTCTAAATAAAACATTTATATTTTATATACTTTCACCTATAAAACCTGCTCTAGACGTTTGTTGGAACAACTAACTACCAGTGCATCAAGGAATTATGTCCTTAAACACAAACCATTCCCTAAACAAGAGAAGCCAAAAAATGCCCAAAACAATTCTGTGGAATTTCATTTGACAGTCCAGGTGGTTCTTCCTATACCTGGACCCCAGCTCCTAAGGATGTGAGCTTGGATTATGCTCCAAAAACCAAGGAGTCATTTAAACACAGCTCAGCTCACCTGACAGCAGCCAAAGAACTGCTACAAATTTAAGCCACACAAGAGGATTCTTAAAAGCATCAAGCTACAACTCAAGAATTCAAAGTAGTAAAGAAATAAAAAGCAAACAATGAAAAGTCACCAAATACCTGAAGAGCTGGTGCCAGGCAGCCCCACTAGATGTCCCCAGTGACCGAGGGGAGCTGCTGATACAGGGATTGTGCCTCGCCCACAGAGCAGCCCTCTAGGGATCTCTAGGCAATGAGGTGACATATTCCTGAAATCCCCTCTCCCTGAAATAAATTCTAACCACAGCAACTTCCAGCTACAGCCTCAGTTAAAATCAGGCACTGCAGCTCAGCTGCCCACTGACATGGGGGTAGACCTAAAGACCAAATACACAAGGATAAAAGGAGAAAAGATAACCCAACGAGGAGGATTCTGTGGTTTTACCTGATTGATACCAGAGTGGAAAAGGAGATCTGAGGTCACAGTCACAAACTTACTTAAGGGCAATTTTAAAATCCCCAGCTACAGTGAAATCTGAAATCATCCTCACAGCCACTGTAAAAGAACCAACTTCAGTTCCCTCAAGGGTCTTTTGTGTCCTACCCCTTTTTTGTTTTCACTTTCAACATTCTTTAGACCACAGCCAGAGAGTGTTTAAAATAATTTCTATCGGTGTCACAAAGTTCTCACTGAATGTCAGTATTGTGATAATTTATCACACAGGCATGCACTTTGTGTAAAGGGTATTATAAAACCATGCTCCTTGTCTTTAAAAAAGGAATAGAAAGAATGTGTAATACAGTGGAATTAGCACTCACCTCCTGCTCCTGTTGAAAGATGACAACTCTCCCTCCCTTGTCTCCTGTTGCTAACAACTCTCCAGAATGGTTAAATTCTACTGTAGAAATTATATCCGCTGCAGAACAAAAACAAACCCCACAGATTAATTATTCTTCTAAATACCAGGTGGCTAAGAAAGCCACAATTTAACAAAACCTCATCAAAACCATTAAAAACATCATACTTTAGTTAAAGAACATCTATAAAATGCAAGCAGAAGTTTCTTCCAATAAATAACAGTAATTTTTTTAACCTGTACATCTGAGAAGCATTTAGAGATTACCAGAGCTACAAGCTCAGTGTTGTGCATTACTTTGATCATCTACTTAGAACTGATTTTTCTACTCTGACTCTACTTCAGATAATACAGATTGCACCTTCCTATTGAAACTGTCCCGTTATTTTCTCAATTTTTCCTACTGCATGATTTAGATACAGTCATTATTCATATGACCTCAAAGCACCTTTTTTTTTTTTTTTTTTTTAAGGACTCAGTACACATTTGATAACTTAAAGGGAAAAAGGTATCATGAGAGAAAAGTTCAGACATCAGTGTCTAAGGAATAAACAGCTGCAGAAAACTAGGAAAAAGCCTCAACAGTCTCCAAAAAACCCCAAGCATCTCTTCTGGATGAAGAAGGCTTACATTATCACAAATGTTTTTATAGGGAGTGCTAAATTAAATTGTGAATATACACCTACAAGAATAGTAATCCTTAGTATCAGTAATCCTTAGTATCAGAGCTGTTCATACATCAGAAAGGACAAATTACAACTTAGGCTCAAGCCCACACACTTCCAAAGGTAAAAAGGCTCCTTGGACTCCCAGATAATTGAATCAGAAGCCAAATCATTTTTGAAACACCAAATTGTGACACTAACATATCTCAGCAGTGAGAAGTACACTTGTGAAAAACACAGACTTAACACTACGAGCTCTGATAGTCTTGAAACTGATAAGACAATACAGTAAATTATCAACAGATCCAATGTGTCCATGTCTATGGAAAGAGAAGAACAAAGAAAAAATTGCCTTAAAAAGTCTCATATCCATCTAAGAACAGATGGATAAATTAATCAAAGTACTTATTTGGACAAAGTCACTGGAAAGTTTAGAACAGGCAGCATCGGCAGCCAGACAAACCTTTAATTAAGGATAAAAATCTCTATTTTCCTAGGTCTGATGATGCTAAATATTGTATTTACTAATGATACAAATCTCATATATATAGCAAAAAGACAACCACTTTTCTGTAGATCCTAGACATTCTTGCTTTTTGCATTTATTTTAATTTTCGGGAGAATCCAAACTTTCCCCCAGTGATCTCCAAGCTGATCCAGATGCTGCATTATCACAGACTCAAGTGCACAAACAAATTTCAGTACCCACATCCCACACCTCCAAGGAGTCCAGCAGGCTCAGGCTGTGGTGAAAACTCTTCAGTGCCTGACTGACACCATGAAGATGATTCCAAGTACTCAGATCAGTTTGAAATTAAACCCAAATATATTCCTTAGCAGCCATCACAATGGAGATATTAATTTGTTTTAAAACTCAAGAGACATCAATAAATCCAATGTGCCTTCCACAGTGCAACTGTGGACTGTTCGCTCTCCAAGGACAAAAAAAAAGGTGCTAAAAACATGATAGAAAAAAGTGACTTCTGCTTAAGTAATCCCAAATCAGGGCCAAGATACAGATCTTACAAAGAAATCTGTACTGGAGAAAAAAACAAAGCAGTTGCACATTCAAACTCAGTAATGTTTACCTGGGTGGATTTAAAGGTGTTGGAGAAATGACAGTGGGAGCTTTTCATCTTCCACAGTGCCTGGATTCACTTGTGGGTTCTCATCTATGTTAACACCCTCACTGCCAAAAACATGTCCCCACCTTATCCTCCTTTTTTTTAATGATAACTGTAATTCCTTGATGATTTCAGCCCTTCAGCACCACAACAGAGTATCCCCAACCTGTTTTCCTTCCTCTTCCTAGGTGGGGCCTGCAAACACAGAGCTGCTTCCACTGGCCACACGCCAGGCAATGACCCCTTCCCAGTGCCAGGAGCACTTGGGAGGGATATTTAAGGGACAAGCAGATGTGTAGTGCCCTACTGTCACCACACTGGAAATAGGATGCATTTCAGTGCCCTTGTTTTCCAGCAGTGAGAGAGATAAATAACTACTGACCCCTTATCTGATCCCTCCTAGGCCACAGCATTATCTGCTGTCACACTGGATCCTGGAGAACAGATTTATCTTCTCCTCCCCTCAAGTATCTCAGGACATCTCTGACACCAAGGTGCAGCGTGACATTGCCAGTGCTGAGGGTTTCAAACACCACACAGCAGCATCAATCACGAGAGATGAAGATATGATTGTGACAAAGACAAAAATCAGGACAGCAAGGTACACCCACATTCCAATCCCAGTACCAAGTGAACCAAGTTTCTCAGTCTTGCATAATTTGGGACAAAGAATTCCGAGGTTATTACATCGTTTACAAGTATTTCTCTGCACATATCTATACATTTGTCCTTTAGTTCCATTCAATATCCCTTCACAGACACTTATTGTTGTAGAAACACTTCTGAGACTGCTAAATGCTTTCAAATAATGTTTTTTAGTGACCTGAAAGCCAAGGGGTGGTGGGGTAGGAATCACCTATGCAACCTGAAATCCATTTATGAATGAAAATGTTCTGCAGCAAGTTGAGCAAAACACTGTGGAAACACAGATTGTATCCCCACCTCAGAGATAGAAAACTCTATACTCAAACCAAGCTGCTGATCACAAAAATCTCAAACTAAAGAGAGGTTTTGGTCCCTGACCCATCAGCACATGGAGACGGGGCAAGTCTGCTTCCCCCAGAGCCATCCTAAGCTTCCTACAGCTCTCCCAAATCCAGCAGCTCAGTCTGGCCAAGCTTTCCTTTCCTTCTGCACAACATCTTTATTTTCATAACCTGCTTTAGATTTTTTAAGCTTCAATGAGATAGCTTCACTTTTCAAGTGCTCCAACAAAACCCAAAACCACCAGCAAGATCTGGACACTTGACTGGATTCAAGTAGGACTAAATTCTTCCATGGTAGACATGGAGACAGGAACTTCAGGAGCCAAAATAAAAAAATAGTATCAAAACCGAGATGTTTGGCTTTGACAGGGAATAGGAAAAGGTTAAAATACATCTCAAAGCTTCAGGTAAGGCCACTGGGCTGGTGTACTGGAAAGAGAAGCAGTTCAAATTAAAAAAGAAGAAGAAAGCAATCCAACAGATCTCAAATGCCTCTTCCCCTGTTAAAAGCAGTGTTTGGAACAAGAAAAACTCAGTGACAAATACTAAAAAATACTTTTAGACTTTGGGGGCCTTCCACAAGTTGCAGTGAATGCAGAACGTGTGCACCGTCACCATCAAGTTTTCTGACATTTTCAAGAAAGGATTGTGAAGTTTTACCACTGTTCAAATGTCTATGGAAAAAGGGAATAAACCAGCTTCAACAACCCAAACCAGCAAAAGAAAACTGTAATCCAATGACTTCATTCCATAAGGCCCATCACAAACCTGAAAAGCAATTCTGTACTAAATTTGTTTCCAATAATAGAATAAAGGAGATTTTATTAGTAGAGAAGAGGCTATCTATTTTAATGTTCCATGAACTTTATATAAACTCTGCTCAGAAAACATGCTTGGTAGGCAAAACATGTCACCTACTCTGCAGCAGCGAGTCAATCATGGCAGGAACAAAGAGAGTCTTTATTTCATCAGACCCAAAAGGTTTCTGTGCAAGTTTTTAGAATCACGTTGATCTGCTGCCTAAGCAGAGAGCAAGTAAATCAGAGTGTTTACACAAGTGGAGCAATCTCCTGATGTTTCCAAGGTCTGAACAAAGAATTGTAGCATTTAAAAAGCATTTTAAAATTATTTAGAAAGTATTGTCTATATACCTTCCCAGTGGGTCAAAACAGTGTTTCTAGAATTTTCCAAAGGAGCAACTAAAAAAAAAAATCTTGTCCATAAAGCAGAGCAGATTATTTACAGGTTGGCAATTCTGTCCTGGGAAGTGAAAAGTGAATTCACTGACCTAATGTGGAGACCACTTCCTCAGTTTAATCAGCCTGGAAAAGCTATTTTCATCAAACTAAACATAAATCAATCATTCCAAGGAGACTTCACAAACTGTCTCAAAAGAAAAAAACATTAAGAGACCAACTTTTAGGATTAGTATTAAAATCCATGGAAGCTCAAACTGAGGAAGCGGCAGAGGAATGGATAATCAAAGACAGTGAAATATTTGAATTTGATGCAGAGCAGAAATATTGAATTTGATGATGTTGAACATACCTGAGCCATTCTTCCTAGAGAGAGCAAGAGGATCTGCCCAGGAGAACCTGCAGATGTTAAGTGTCTGGAAATCACTTGTGGGTTGCTTGGTCCTTTCCAATCCAGGGTGAGGCAAAACCTCCCTGCTTCAAACTACTGAAAAGATGTAACTTCCAGAAACTCCAGCTCATGTCACAGCTAATGACAGAAATTTGTGGCTTTTGATTGGATTTTCTTATTTCCAATAACGGTTTTGTTTTGCAGTTATGTACTTCATAATTTGGAAAAAAAAAAACCCAAACAAGCAATGAAAGACACTGGAGAGGGGAAAAAAAAGCTCTTCCAAGGCTTCAAATATCTTCTGCAGCTCCATAATGCACTGAGTCATCCCACCAACATCCCACTGTTTGTGATTTGGATTTACTACTTTCTCCAGAGTCCTGATATATTGTGTATTTATCTCTGAAGATAGGTGGTGAGGCTCTAATCCCAAACTGAACAGGAAGGCTGTTTAAACAAGATTAAGGCAGGGTGACCACACAGAGGAGGAGCTCCCAACACAGGGCACCACAACTTCACATCCCAGGGAAAGAGTGAGAGCAAAATGCCCTGCACTGTTCAGTGCTGGTGGCATAAAATAAAACACACTCTGCTTTTCAGCCTCATCCTTTAATCTATGTCTGTGGAGAGGAGAAAGGGAATACAAGGATTGTATGCCCTAAAGTTACCATGACCAGTTTTACTATTGACTTCATTTCCCTCTTCTTCACTCACTTGTGGGAGTGATTCCCTGCATTCATTCCATCTCCCTGAAGTGACCAGGCAACAAATCCAAAGGCACTTAATCCTCCCTCTGTGCCGTGCACCTCTGCCAGAGCCAGCCTGTTCTCTCTCAAGTTCCAGCTCTGGAATTTTGCAGCATACAAAGCTGCCCTCCTTCCCAGGGAGGGGAATTTGTCTGATGGCCAGCTTGCTTCTCAGTGCTGTTGGTCCTGCCAGGGCAGACACAAACCCTCGGAAGCCCAGCGTGCAGCTCCAGACTGTAATCAGGCTGGGTTTGCTGGCTTGTGTCAACCTGGGGGCTGTACAGAGACGAGGAAGATTTACAGAGTGCTCCCTGGCCTGCACGTTCACTCCAAGTGAGTGAACTCACCTGAAGAGCCCTGGGAGGCTGAAAATTTGAAGAACACAATCATGATGGAGTCATCATTTTCCTGCTGATGCTGAAAGCATTTAGTGCTGTTTGGGGAAGATGAACTTCAGGGCTGACACTTCCCCAGCCCTATTTACATCCCTACCCATGTGTAGCATACACAAGATACCAGTGGCCAAACAGGGAATATACACAGCATAAATTACTCACCTAAGTAAAATAATCAAATATATATCAAAAATATTTTTTTTTATTCACCCTTTCCTTCTCCAACTTTGCCCATCTTTGAGAAAAGATACACTAGGGAGTTCTAGTACAACGAGTTCAACTTTGGATTAGAAAGCCAGAGTGATTTACTCATTATTATTACTACTACACATTTAATCTTTAACTTTTTATTTAGCTCCCTAAAATAAGCTTTCCCTGTTACTACCCAAGTGCCATTTGCATGCCCCATGCCTGCCCTGTGGGCTCCCAGGTAAGCAGGGCTCTACTCCTGCATGGCAAAGCACAGATCAGAGTGTGCCACATCCTACTGAGATCACTCTTTGTGCTGTCAAATCCACGGACCAGCAATGACAGCAAGAACACTCTGTTATTACCAACCCTCAGAAGGAGATGGAATTAAGTCACTTTTCTAGTAATGGGAGGAGGAACTGGAGGCAAGGGAAAGAACCAGCACTCCAAGACTCCATAGGATTTCCGTGTATTAGGATGGCTTAGAACTTTACAGCTGCATTTGTAACACTTAGATAGTCTAGAGATAATGCAACTTAATACTCAAATACAAAACAATGTTATTTTGGTGGTTTTGCAAATTCATGCAAAGTAACTTTTAGGCCTCATGGCTTCCTAGAAAACAATAGCAAGCTTCCATCCACTCCCACAACAGGAACAGAGGCACCAGTCCTAATCTTGCTGCCATTAGTTTTATGTAAGGCCACTAATGCTCCCTAAATAGCTTTACTGGGCTCAGTGCTCAGAGCAGAGCAAATCCAAATCCATCTGTCCCATGCAGCAGAAGCTTCTCCTCCCTGAAAAGCCAGACTGAGAGGATGGCTTTGGAACTGCAGAGAACAGGATTAGCACAGAAGTGACTAAAAAGTTGGGATAGGAACAAATACGTAGATGACGTGTTTTACAAGATAATCATAAAGCAAAGAACAGAATCACCATGTGATTCTCTCATCTGGAACAGCAGCTTCTTATGCACCCAGAAATCTTTCATTGATCTCAAGTTAACTGTGGCATCAAAGTCACATCCTCATTTAAACAGAATTCCTAAAACCCACAATCTATGGTCAACATTACAATCCAGGCTGGGGAGGCAGCAGCACCCTGAATGTTTCAACGCTTGTGTTTGGCAAACAACTCCTGTGCCTCGTTTGGGCAACTGCTTCAACATCTCCACTTAGGGCAAGTTTCCACCACCAAATCTACCATTATTTTTCCCCACAGTCCATTTTTGGACCAAGGTAAGAGACCAACAAAGAATAGTGCAAACCCAGCAAATCTCAGAAGGCGCAGAAATCGCTACAGGGAACACTTAAAATTATCTTCAACAGACACTGTCACCACCTCACTTTGTGAACAATGGCAACACATTTAATTTCTGTTAAACCATTTGTATTTTGCTAAGCTAACAGAGTTCACTGAGACTGAGCTAAAGGCTTCAGATGAGCAAATCTGCTGTAGGGGAAAGCAAGGAACACACTCAGGAACAGCCACATCTCCAGCTAGTGCAGTTGAATTTGCTAAGGCCATCGAGCCCACACCCAAAATGCCAATTAACTGCATTTCTGTGTGCACAGTCTCCATGAGCTCCCAACTACAACAAGGCCAGAATAGGACTTTGCTAGAACAGAAAGAAAACTTATTTAAAGCTCAGACCACTGGCTTCCTGTCTCCATCCATAGCAGGAAACTCAAGTCTCCAAGACACTTTAATAGAACTCCAAGACACCTGTGGTGGCAGCGAAAAACAGAGGTGACAAACAGCAGCAAGAACTGATGTGTTCCTGCTTCCTACCACTGACATAAAATGACATAAAATTGCTCTGAAATTTTATCTTCATGAAAAGAAAGTTTTCACACTGAAAAATAAACCCATGAGCTTTGGGAAGGAACTGTTACACCTTATATTGATTCAAAACTGTGACCCACTGTGCTGTAGGTTTTCTTTCTGCTCACCAAGTCTGGCACTGCACTTAGTAACTCCTTTCATGCCAGCTTTACTGTAAACCTGCAGGAGAAAGAAACCCTGTGGGGTTAGGATTTGTTAGCAGGAAACAGTCCTGAACTGGCCCCTAGAAACAATTTCATCTGATGAGAGAATTAAATAGTTTGGGGATTTTTAACCCAAAATAAGTTATTAGGAAGTGTTTCAAAAATTAATATGAAAAATCCTCTCCTGTTAAACTCTGAACAACAGCAGACAGAATAATGTTCTCTCTATACAAACAAATGCAAAGCTGTTTGGTTTCTGGATAGAAACCATTAACCCCCATCATGCTGATTAATTTCTTTCTATTTTTAAACCTTAAGATATGACTGCAGTTCCCTTCAGAACACATGCACAGGAGATCAAGAGGCAAATTCCCTACTTCCACCAAGCAAAAGAGTGTCAACTGAATAAATTTAGTTCAAAAGATGGTGCAAACCAGAGGTCCCAGTACTTGCCTTGCCCCTAGGCTGGACATTATCTAGTTGGGAGAACAGAGGAAGGCTCAAGCAGTCTGATCACATACAGAGAAGCTGGAAAATAAATATACTTACAGTAGACCAGACAAATAAACACTCCAAAAAACTCCTGCTGACTGGGCTGCCCACACCCAGGCAATGTGTATTTAACAGGTAAATGCTAATCTAGCTCCAGCAGTAGCTGATGTGAAAAATGTAACAACCCTGGAATCAGCAAAACAGGAGTTGTGACCCTCACTGCAGTTCCCAAGAGATTTTGGGGGGCTGCCTCCACCTCTGAGGGTGTATTTCAGAGGGACACCCAAGACCATCTCCCCTATAGTCCTTCCCATCCTGGAATTGAGGGGGGGGTCTGAAGCTTCTTCCCCAGAGCTCCACAACTCTGAGAGATTGCTGCTGTCTGAGTAACTCAATGAGAACACGAATGCAAAGTGGGGACCTTACCAGGTAAAGACAGACCCAATTTTTCAACTCAACATGAGCTACATCGGCCTGAAAATACTCCAAACTCAAGAATAAAGGATTATTTAATACCCGATAAGAATTCCCTGGAGGCTCTAAAGGCATCCTGTGCCTGGAAACTGCGAACAGCAGTTACAGAACTCTGTGAAAGGCAGCTCAGCCTTGAGATGAGCTGAGGCACCACTCCATGAGTTCACTTATTCTAATAGTTTCTAGTCTGCAAGAGGCCTCCAAGTTTTCACACGAGGAATAAATGGGATTTAGGATGGAAACAACTAAGTCAATTGCCCCTTCTGAATCTGCATTACACAGGTGTAGTTTTTCTCCCAAAGAATATCCTAAATTATGTATTCAAACAGGTGATTCCACTTTACATTATTAGCACTGCAAACATTTAGGAAAATACCAGAGATACACATCCACAGGGAACATTTTGCTGGGGACAAAGAGCAAATGATGAGCATTTAGTTCACATCTCTTAATAAACATGCTTCCCAAACTCAAATATTCCTTCAAATATGACAGGAAGTGCCTATTTGCTTTTCCTATTCATACTAATTCAGGTCTATTGTTGGCTGAAACAAAGGTCTTTCAACCTGCATCAACTGTTCCCAGGACATTTGACACCAGTTTATTAATATCATAAACAGGAGAGACCTGAGTGGCAAAAATAAAACCCCTCCTGGTGCCCAGCTGAAGTCACCTCAGAAAGGAGTGTGAGTGTCTCACAGTTTGTGGAACTACAACATTTATCCAGGAGCAGGAATGAGCAGGTGAAGGTCACAGCATCTCCTTGAGCCTTCTTATTTGCAGCTACTGCAGGATTACAGAATAATAATTTTTCTAACTTTTTTTTTTTAAAGGGCTCAATCTGTCCACAAGCTTTCCTCCTTCCAAGCAGAATTGTTCTGCTTTTAAACCAAAAAGCAATCAACGGTAAATCCAGCGTTTCAGCATTTTTAAATGCCAGGCACCTGTTTGATAGAAAAGCTACTGTGGGGGTCACTTTCCTAACATCACAAAATTCTGCTGCTGAGAGCTTCCAGCTCCATCTATTTTCAGGTGAGGATGAGGAAAAGAAGAGTGGCCCTCCTAGTGAGAATGTCATAGTCAGTGTTCCATCACTCCCCTTTCAATTACAGTGAGAACTCTCCACTTACAGTCCAGGATTACAAAAAAAAAAAGAAAAAAAAAAGAGTGGGAACAGTAGTTATACAGAGCTTGGTTAACACCACAATCAGAGGCTGTGCACCCCTAGCACTCCATGAGAAAGGATGAGTTTGATGGGAAATAGGAAAAAGCTTCCATCAAGTACCACAAGTCTGGGAACCAACAAAGCTTTTAACAGCTCACAAGTCATAGAACCAACTCTTCCTAAAATACACTGGATAAAAATGACCTTACATGCCTTCTTTGGTGCTGCATCAATAAAACTCTACCTAAAAGCAAGTTTGTTTTATCCCCAAGTGAAATATTTGCTAAAAGGCAAGAATATGAAATCTATGGTTTGTCTGA
This sequence comes from Certhia americana, assembly GCA_018697195.1. Classification (NCBI taxonomy): domain Eukaryota; kingdom Metazoa; phylum Chordata; class Aves; order Passeriformes; family Certhiidae; genus Certhia; species Certhia americana. Next base: position 827,621 of record JAGMWU010000029.1, read on the forward strand.
AGGGGGGACTGGCAGTGTCAGGGTACTCTACTTCTACAGTTTTGAATACAGATTAAACACTAGATATTACTGCAATAAAGAGAGAATTTGGCTAAATTACACAAGAAAGAGCTTTCTTTACTCTGAATTTTCCCATTTCAGCCACTCATTATCCCTTTACACAAAGATGCTACACAGGATCCATGCCTGTTTTAGTTCTTTCAGAAACACGTTCAGCCACCAAAACCTACACTGCTTTCTGAGACAAAGATGACAGAAGAGTTTAGTTATATTTGTATTGTGTAGAATTCAGTTTGGGGGTTACTCATCATTTCTGTCCTTTGTTCAACTGCATACAGATCATACGTATCTAATTAAAGGGGAACAAAATTAACTACAGCAGGAACCAACATCATGCCCACAATTGCTTCATCTGAGATCCCCTCAGGCGCCTGATCATTCTGTCACTATCACTCACAGAACTGGGATTTGTTGAGCAATAGGAGGAGAATTGACAAAAAAACTCTGATAAATACCAGATTTGATTATTTCTCCTCTAACACAGCATTTGCCTTGTTTAATGTTCTGGTATATGACTTGTTCCAACTCTTTTCTGCCTGCAGAGCTTTAACTTACAACCTATCATTAATGAAGGTAGAGCAAAAGTGCATATCTAACTTCCAAGAGGATAAAAACTCAATGTTAGCACTGCTGAAGACAAAAATTCATGTCTCCTGATTTTCCAGAATAAACTTCATGCTGAAACAAAGAAATTGAATGTCTACTTCTAACATTTGTGAGCTGTGGAAAAATCCCTGCTGACCTGGAGATAAAGCACAGCCCAGGAATTTATAAAGGTTCAGGAGACCCCAACTCCATCTCAAGCCAGCACTCCCTGGAAAACCTGCACGCACAGAGTTAGCTCACAGTTCATTCTCTCTAGGCTCCTCAGGGTTTATCCATAATGCTCACACAAGTGCTCCATAATTCTCCTAAGACATGCTTTGAAATGCAAGTTATACGGAGTTATTATAAAGATTCTCCAAAATGTGTTAGAAGTATTTGACTGAGTCTTATTGAAGCTTTATTTCCTCTCTCTCTGTGATAAATATGTTGGCAATGTACCTGTTTTGCAAACCCAGGCTAATTACCCCTTGGTAGCAGAAGAGCTTTGCTGGAGTGCAGAGCTGCTTTATTTATATTTCCAATTTCTTAGGGAGCTGCTCTCAATGTGCCTACAAGGAATGAAATAAAAAAAAAATGTGAACAAGCTCAGAAATACCATCTAGGCCTTCAAAAAGAAAGGGTGTCAGCAGTTAAGCTGACAAGAAAGATGGAGGGGGACTATTTAAAAGGGCCTGGAGGGACAGGACAAGAAGGAATGAGTTCAAAGTGGAAGAGGTCAAGATGGGATATTGGGAAGAAATTCCTCTCTGTGAGGGTGGTGAGGGGCTGTGATTGAATTCCCAGAGAAGCTGTGGCTGTCCCAGTCCTGGAAGTGTCCAAGGCCAGGTTGGAGAGGGCTTAGAGCACCCTGGGATAGTGGAAGGTCTCCGTGCCTGTGGCAAGGGGTGGCACTGACCGGGCTTTCAGACCCCTTCCAACCCAACCCAACCCATTCCAGGATTCTGGGACTCCAGGTTAACTCCAGTTCCCAGCACAAAGGCAGTGCCTCAGAGCTGAGTTCCATCCCAGCCCTGTGTGCCCCTCACACCCACACTGCAGCTGCTCCTTCACCAGAGGTGACTTCAGACATACCTGAGGCTCTGGGGAGTGAAGATCTCAGAGATCCTTCTGAGACTGCTCAGTGGCCACAGCTGAAGGTTTTTAATAAACATCCAAGAGGAGCAGCAGGTACAGCTGAGAGATCTGCATTAAGAGAACATCCTAAGGAGCTCCTGGGGGGCTGTTCTCAGTGATGCCATCCTCAATCTGTCTGACAATAAACACATTGACTACGATAACCAGGGGCTGAGGACGCTCCAGAGTCCCCACTCTGAGCGAGGATTTCTCAAATGCCAAAGTTATTTTTGTGCTCTTTGGCTGCTTTTAAAAGGGGATTTCTTCTTTCTTAGAAAAGAAGTTTATGAGCAACAGGACCAGCAGAGAATCAGCCTTGTGACCCAGGCAAAACACAGAACTATTTATTCACCTCTTTTCTTATTCACGGAACATTTTACAAGTTTCTCCTCAAGACTACAAAATACTCAAAACAGCTTACACCAATTATAACTGAATATTTTATAAACTATTACTGTATTACTTATTCAAGTGGGTATTTACCTACACAGCACTGGAAAATAACAGCCCATTTCCTAGTGCAGGTATGAATTCACATAACAAACATCCAAACAGTATAAATTTTGGAGCTCCGTTCATGGAAAGAATAATTTAAAGTTGTATTTACTTGTACCTCAACATAATGCATAGCAATTATTTAATAGCTTTTATTTTAAAACATCCAGAAAGAAAATCTACTTGCTTCTGCTTCTATTTTTTAATTTTTATTATCCTTTTTTTCCTTACGCTCAAGATGGGTGATTCATGAGTCCTTGGATCTAATTTGATGGGAAATTTCCTTTTTAATTCCTGCTGACAGCCCCACATTATAGAAAAATTCCTCCCATCCACCACAATACCTCCTCTGAAGTACACACTAATAACAGGCTAAACAGTCCCTCAGCAGACCTTACTTCAGATCTTTTCAGGGTTTGTTTGTGTTCCCAAGTAGTACAGAGCTATTTATGGAAAAATCTCTGCTGGAATTACAGGCAGAATTTCAATGGGCTGCACGGCACAGTGCAGCCAGGGGTTGCTGTTCTGTTTGCAAATAACAATATCTTTGGAAATAACATAGTGGGCCATTGTTGTGCACGGAGAGAAAAGAAGCCTTCAGGCTATGCCTTCCTTGTCACTGAGAAAGCTACAGAGAGGGTTTTGCAATAGCTTCATTTTCTCTTTTTGCTAAAGCCAATCCAAAACACACACTGCAGGCTAAAATTTAATAATAGTATTACACAGAAAAATATCAGACTTTGGCAACGCCTTTCAAAATTAGGACTCTAATTTGGTATGCATTCCTGTTGTAGATATTAAAAAAAATAACTCCTCAAAACTATCCTGATGTTTCAGATTCTTTGACCAAAGGTTTTATTTCAGGTGCAAAGCTCAGGCCAAACATTTAGAGGCTTTTAATCTTAGCGTGTAGAATACAGGAGGTTGTTGTGGCTCAGACAATGCACGGAGTGCCTCCTTCTAAGCAAGGAAAATGAAATCAGAAATTCCTCTTGCCTACCAGAAAGGCAGGGAGGGAGGGCAGGAGGAAGGGCTGCTCTCCAGCTGAATTTCAGGCAGCCTGCTGGGGAGCACAGAGCCTGTGAAGGTCACAAGTACAACTGAAGTTTCCAGCAGAGATAAATATACAGCTCTCTGAAGTGACTGGTGAATCAAAATTTCTGATTATTTCCCTCACTCTGGTTACTCACTCAGCTATCAGTTAAAAGCCTTTTAATATGTAGTGCATCTTTAGTGGCACCTGGAACCTTAAAGAACAGTTTTCCTTTGCCCAGTTGCCTTTTTTCCCCCTCCTCCCCCCCCCTACTTGGCAAGTGTTTTCCTGTGTTTCTATTCTGGCCCAAGCATACATGCTTCAGCTTCTTAAAAAAAAAATAAATTATTAAACAGAAGCCAATGCTAATTTCTGGCCTGGAGTTTGAGATTACTAATACATGGAATCTTGACAACTCCAAGGCATATTTATAACACCTCTTTAAATTATATATATAATCAAGTAATCTGAGCAAAATACCAAACTTTATTTTTAAGTGTTTGTTTCCAATATGTGTTTATAGATTAGGACCTTTCTGTGGGTTTTGAAAGAGTTGCATAACAGATACACAGATATATAAATAATTTGTTTATACAATTGTTATATGTTGTACCAGTAGAGAGTATTTTGGTACTGTTAATGTCCAGTAAGGATGTCAAAGATCATTATAAAAAAACTATCAAAGGCTTCGGAACTTTATTTTAGGAAACATCATCCAAGTCTCACAAGCAGGGTAAATAAAGCAGGGAAGGGTAAAAATTACTTAAAATAAAAAAACCCATAGATAATTACTTTCAGTAACCTCCATTTCTAGTCTTCCATCAGTCTCCCCACCATCCCCTGAGATAATGACATTTAAATTTAAACTTTTAAGTTGGCAAAACTAAAAGAGTAATAAGAGCTCTGTAAGAAAATGGCCCAAAGACCAAGGACCCTAGTTAGAACAAGCAGATGTTTGGGACTCCCAGGTTTGGGATGAGCTCCCTCAGGTCACACCTGAGCAAAAGCATCCCCAAGCTCCAGGGAGCCAACAACCTCACATGCAGAATATCCAAGTGATTTTGGTTTGTTTCAAATGCTCTTTGTCTTCTTCCTGGCCTTTCCTCTCATTACTGTGAGACACCTACAAGCTGGGTTAAGCACTGCACGTGTCCTGCTCCAGGAACACAACAACCCTGCTGCCAGTTCTTGTTGCTTTCCAGAGCAGGTTACCACATCCAGAAGGGTCTGGAATAAAAGGAAAGATCCTGGATGCTTCTTTAACACACACGCAAAAAAAAAAAAAAAGTGGAAGATTTAGTTTAAAACAAACTAAAAAAAAAACCAAAAAAACAAAACTAAATCAAAACCATGACATGAAGCTGTGAGAAGAACTGAGTGAGAAAAGGCAGAAGGATTCTACTGAAAGTTTGAAACTTCGACACAAAAAGTCATTCCTGCTAGTTGCACATTCCAGTAAACCAGGTTATGAATGCTTCACTGTTACCTCTAAAACAGTGACATTTTCACACTGCTGGGCTACAGAATGAACACTACAGCTTTCAACTTCAACTGCTGGTTGTTCATATTGGTCTCTGAGAAATGGCCTCAAATAGGAATCTCAGTGTACTGAAAGTAGAGTTTGCATTGAAAGGCAGCTCATTAACAAGCACAGATCAACTGTAAACATGAAAAGGCTGAGGAGTTCCAAATTGTTCCCAATTCCATAGTTTCCCATTTTTCATTAGAACCATTATCAACTCTCCAAGAGAAGCAATCCATCCTTTCACCTTTGATCCCATTCCCGTAGAACCACCACCACCTATCCCACCACTAACATTTTCTAGGAGTTGGGACAAATTTCGTTTGGCGAAGCTGATATGGACTAAAATTAATAGGAAAGGAACCCAAGACACGTAATTTTCATTTGGATTGGTTTCCCCAAGTGACCACCTGGCTCAGCTCAAGGCAGCAGCTGGCAGAGGCACTAGGAAGGATCATTTCTCTCAGGAGTAACAGCTACTTGAAATACAACTTGAATACTACACTTGAAGCACAGTTACTTGACAATAAACCTACAGGTTTCTTGATAGATAGAATCTGAATTCTATTTCCTCTTCCGACCCCAAGGTCGCATTTCAAAACAAGCCAAATTGGGGAATTAATAAAGAAAAACTTGGATTATTTTTTAACATCTCCAATATTCCTATATATTATTCTCTACACAATACATGAAGAGCAGTACCAGGAAAGTCAGGGGTTTGTTATGCAATTCCATTGGAAAATAGCCCAGGAACTCTCAAACAAGTGTCTTTGAGAGTCATTATATTTTGATGAAAGCCAAATCTTTATTTCAGTATGTAGTTCTTGTCCACCAGATCAATTCACTTCCATTTTATTTGAAATAAAGCAAGACCTTCAGCCTTCATTTCTAAGCACTATACACAAACATAGTTCACGACTTCCCAAATCATCATTTAACAATAGCACAGAGGGCAGCTAAAATCACCTAAATCAGCTAAAATCACTGCTTTTAAGGAACAAAGAATGGTCACTGAAATACTTTTTATTGTAATTAAAAAAAAAAAGGGAAAACACAGTTACTGGCATTCAACAAACAAGAATGTATTAGAAATTACACCATATTTTAAGTAAGCAACTATAATACAAAGTCTCAATTACCTTAGCTGTTCCTGAGAATATGCAATTATCCTTTCTCAGGTTCTCAAAACCAGAGTGCCAACTGTGTTTGGAGCTCGCATTATTCCCAGAGCATTAATTTAAGAACTGCAATTGAAAATGCAAAGGGAAACATTTCCACACAAAATGCCTTCTATATATTTGGGAAAAATCAATCTTTCTTACAATACAACTCTTTTAAACCCTCTTTTTCCTGACCCTAAAATTTTCTTCCAAAATTAGATGCGAGCAGAACTGCCCTCAGGGGCTTCACGTGTGACCTAAATATGCTGGTTCTCTTCACGGTGCTATCACTTGTAGATCACTAAGAGGAAAATACATTTTGATAAAGAATGGCTGACCAAATTAATAGCTTCTCCTCCACTGCCTAACAAAAGAGTGGTAAGTTTGGAGAGGAAAGCGAGAAGCTTCCAGCTACTTCTGTTTCTCTCACTGAATTACAGTCATGCAGAGAAGCCTCCAAGAATTGTTTTCAATCGTATCAGCTCCCAGTAGCAGAACCTGATGGTGGGACTTCCATTTCAAAGGAAAATTAACAACCCAAAAAATCTTCCAGTCACGAAAGAGCCCAGAAATGTCCCACAGCAGGGCCTGTGTGTGACGGCAGGAAGTGAGCAACACTATATTCACTTAAGGAAATCCTGCCACGTCAAATCATGAAGCACACACAGAAGGTATCAAGGCTTCACCTCTTAAGACTCCTTTTTAATGCTTTCCCCATTTTTGAAGGCATAGAAGAAGGCACTGTCCCATCTATTTCCAGTTTACTGACACACTGACCTTACTAAAGCAGCATTTAGCTAGTGCCTGCTGAAAGAGCATAACTAAGCTGTGGAAATGTAACAAAGCTGTAATTCCACGTATTCCACTCAAGTTTAAAGCCTAGGAAACTGTCCACGCATTGTTATTTTGACTGCAAGATCTACCACTACTTCTGGAAAGAGATTACTTCAAATTGGTTTGGATCAATGAATACTTCCTGTATTTATCTGCTTTCATTTTCATTGGAACTGTTGCCTCTGTTCATATTCACAACCTAAACATCAACCTAAGCCGAGGCTTTTTACTCCTTTTCAACCATTTCTTTGGAAGTGCCAACCTCAGTTTCACATGATTACCGAACACTGACCTGTTCTGCTAAACTTTTCACTCCATCCTAAAAATACCGTAGACACAGTTATGGTGCTGCATACTATAGAGCGTTGAAAACAGGAAAAAAAGGCCTGAAAAATACCCTTAAGGCAGTTATTAAAACATCTTCTATAATGGAATTATTGTGGGAGCATAGTGTTTCCTACAGATGAAAGGGCAAACTGCAGCCTTAATTTGGTACCATCAGTAATTGATGTTTTTGCTCCAAGAGGTGCACACAGAACAGATTTAATTGCATACACACTTTGCTTTTGTTTTAGCTGCTGTTAGACTATTTCTACAGCATTTCATGCAAGACAGTACATCAGTTTAGGTGAAGATGAAACCCCAAAGAAGGGATCCGTTTTTCAAATCATAGTAAGACTGATAAGACACGATAAGAGAAGATTACCATTTGTGATATTATCTTTAAGTCTTTACAGTAAAGCATTCAGTAATAACCCACCTTCCATTCAAGTGGTATTATTTCCTACAACAAATTCCAAGAAACTTCACTGATACTAACAGAGCTCGAAACAACGCTGAACAAATCCCATTTCCACAGACTGCTGGTGTGGACATAGCAGAAAACCCACTCCAAATCCACTCCAAAAAAATCCACCACAAAATAATTCTGATCCTGTAACAGTGATTTTATTGCCTGCCTGCAGATACGTATGTTCAAAGTAGGGATCTTGAACAGCAAAGGTTTCAAGTCCTTTTTAGCAGCTGATTTTTCTCTTCATAGTAGCACAGCACTCAGAGATCAATTAGGGTCTTGCACTGCCTGTACATAAAGTCCTACAAAGAGACTGATCTTCCAGAGTTCCTCCTGTTCTTCTGAGCCACTTGAGCACTCTGCTGGCATAAGCACATGCTGAGCTCTGAGAATCACAACAGGGTTCAATTCAGCCGAAAAATAATCCAGTGAAAAAACATGATTTTTACCAATTTTTTTAGCTAGATTAGCTTCCCCAACGAGTTCTCTCTGCACTTAGGTGAACACCCATGCCAGCAGAGTGGGAAGGAGTGCCTCTTTAAGCAGAAATGCTGCCAAACATGCAGCTGTGGCCTAAATAGGCAAGTCAGGGAGAACAGAAAGGAGGGGGGGGGGGAAGAAAAAGCAGACCATACAGCTTGGAACACCCAACTTTTAACTCTTCCTTCAGCTCTGCATTCACGGTGAGCTTTAGTCTTCATTTTAGCTCTTCCAAAATACATTCTGTGAAGCTACAACACACAGTGAAGGTACAACAGAACCCCATTCCTACAGCAGAAATAGCCAAATCAGAAGCATTTCGGCAGCACTTTTAAAATGAAAAGCTACAAAGTTTCACATCCAGAGCTGTAATCTCTCAGGACTGCTGCTGATAGCCCAGCTTGCACTCAGGTGTGCTGTGGAGTCTGATGTCTTGATCATTCTAGCAGCGCATTTTCAACACAAAAGCATTTTTTATAACTAATTTTTAGTTTAATACAGATTCCAAGAACAGCAAAGCCTCACAAAAGGGACGGAAAAATCCCTGAGTGACAAGCTGAAGTGCCCCAGCTTCCAAACCCATGCAAGAAAGAGGACTGGATTACTTCTGGGGAGTTGAACTGCCACTGCTTATTTATCTGTCTGCTAAATGCTCTTTGTTTTGGGGGACTGCACACTTTAAATGAGCACTCCAGTCCATCCAGAGCACCAGTTCCTAGAACACAGTAGCCTATTTCTCTAGATACAGATAGTCATTCTCTGAACAGCTGAAGAGCTCAAATACAGAAGCAGATTCAGGAATACAGAAAAGGACTATAACCTAGTGTCTTCTTTTTTCCCCATCTACAACATATTTCAAACTACCTCTTAAAAACAAACCTCTTGCTAGTCCTTGCTCCTTGTAAATGATGTTACCTCATGAGCATAGAGAACATAACCACACCCCTCCAAAGCCTGAATTAGCTTCCCTCCCACAACTATATCCAAATGTCTCCTCAGCAATATTATTGCAACATCACTGTCACTCTTTCTCTGAGTTTTTTCTTCTCTCCAATTCCATCAATCCTCATGGAAAAAAAAAAAAAAAAAAGCCCAGATTGTGGTAGACTTTTTTAGCCATCCTTATTCCAGCCTTCACTTCTCTTTACTCAGAAATAACACTTTTCATGAATTCAAGACCAACTATCATTGCTGAAGCAACATCAGTCTCCATTGCTGCTCTGCAATTCTGAAACCTGTCAAAAATAAGTATCAAGCTACACTTGATAGACATAACAGACCTAGAACCAAGCACAGAAAGCATTCCTGAACAAGGGAAATGTCCAATTCCATTTCAATCTTTTACCACACACAAGCTGAAGACAAAATTTTATCTGTTCATCATTTTCAGTCTAAAACAGACCTAGCCATGCTTGGCTCTAAGAGGAGGCAGGAAACAAACCACAGATCATTCAAACACCACAGAATGGTTAAGCATTAAGTATTAAGCATAAATACAGTCAGTAATTAGCACCCACAGCAGATATTCAGGTGCTTCTTTCAGAGAAAATTTGGGCATGAAACAGTTAAACAACTTGTCCAAGATGAGCAGTAATCACTCAGGGTTAAAGCTTAGGACTTAAGTTCCTGGTTCCCAGCCTTGGACCTGGACTATCAGACTTTTACATATCTCTGAATTACGCCTGAAAGAACACTGAGATAGAGCTGCTTGACGCTTCTCCTTCTGTTGAGCAATTAAACAAAGTTGACTAAATTTGTTCTGAAGTACAAACTCACTCCATTAAGCAAGTGTGTAGTTTTCAGAGGCAGTTTAAACTCACAATTCTTAGTTGCTCCCAACTACAGTTGCTACATCACATTCTGAAGAAGAGCAAAAGAGTAAAACCAACAAAACTGCTGCTGAAAATCTTTGCAATCCTCTTCTGTAACAGTTCCCATTAGGGAAATTTACTTCCACTAAAAAAGCACTAGAGTATTTCTGGACAATTAAGTCTCACTTGCACCAAAACTGTGATAGCACAAAAGAAAGGAATCCGTGCATTACAGACACTTTGGATAACCTGATCTCTGAACTTATCACAAACAAGCAATCTGTGCTCTCCACCCCAGAAGACCTGTCTAAACCTCTCCACTGCACATGGAACAAGTTGAACACAAATTATGTTGTAGAACTGGGCTCTGGCAAGATGAATATGAAACTAAGAAGGGAGGAAAACTACAAACTACAACAATCTTTGCCCTCATACAATGGACTGCTAAATCACTAGAAGGCAAACTTTTGCCATCAATTAAAATTAAGGCCCCGAGTTATAATGAAGCTGACACCAGGATTTCAATTTGGAACTTCATTCCTGTGCTTAACTGTGATCTGACACAGCCAGGCCACAGCTTACAAGCAAGGATAAATTTCATACAGAGCAAGGGAAGAGAGGCTACTTCTGCACCTCACAGTCACGTTCTCAGTAGAAAAGCTTTACAGGCAGGCCCCAGATACAAGTTCAGTTCTATCTTTCCCCAGGCTTTAGTGGCAATTTCCCCTCCTTTCCCTTATACCTCACATCTGTCCATCACACAGTGCTTGGAAAGCCAGAAAGTTAAAAACTCTGTATCAGAGTTCATGTTTCAGCCACCAAATACTGACTTTGGAACAACCAGCCAGCCTAGTCCAAGTATCTAAAGAATTATAACTTATACCTGTGATAGGAAGGTCAGGTCTGACCTTACAGATCATGGAAGCTACAGAACAGCATTCTGAACAGGCTTTTAAAACTTGCTACTGTGTTAAAAATGTTATTGCCCAAAATGTTCTTCTCCTGTTTTATAGACAAAAACCACCGCAGGGAGACCACTGGGTTTTGTATCCCATTGATTAAGGTAATTAATGCTCCTGGTTATCACTTCTTTAGCTCAGTTCAAGATAGCTTTCCAATGTAAATATTGCAACACCAGAGTTACCAACAAGAGGAAAACAGAAAGTGAAACTCCCAATTCTTTCACGGTCGTTTTCTTCACTTCGTTTTCAGTGAAGTTTCAGCATTCCACAACAAACTGCTATTTAGACTTGGAGCTCTGCAGCCATTCAAAAATCAGATCTCCACAGCCCTGTATTCTGGACACAAATTGGTACTGTGCTCACCACAGGCATGATTGGAGTCCAGACCTGTTCTCTGGCAGACCTCAGTGGTTAAAGAGTCATTAAAATTTCAGACAGTCAAATTTCCTTAAGCTTTCACCGTGGGCCTGCCCCAAGAAAGAAAGCAGAGGGAAAGGCAGGGAATAAAAAAGGTCCTCAGACTGCACTTGTCCCACTGTCAATTTGTCACTGGGTATTCCAAAAGACCAGAAGCTGCTGCTCCAGTTAGTGCAAGAATGACACAAGGCTTCATGTCATTGAAATGGAACCTTAAAGCCAGAAATATTGCTAGAAAATGGAAAAATGCAACCACCTTGATACATAAGGCTTCCAACAGAATTACAGCAAGACTCTATGATGTATAACAAGAAATCAATGTAAACAACTTCTTTCACCAACTTCCAGTATGGATTGTGGGAGCCAAATACATGGGACTAGGAGAGAATTTCAGCTCAACACACTAATTACTACCCAGTGTAACACCAATAAGACTTTGGGGTCTTTCTCTAGGCAGCTCAGTTTCACAACACCTTCCATAATACACATTGTATCTCAAGACTCATCCTAAATCAGGTATAGCTGACAATGAAACAAAATTTCTCTTCACTCTTCAGATCACAGAATCAGAAGGCTACACTGTCCATAAACCAAAAAATGGGCATTCTTGGTTTGGAAACCAAGCTGCCTCACCTGCTGAAACTGAAGCCAGTTCATTCCCTCAAAGACTTCCCTGAACTCAACCCCAAGATTCCAGCAGCACTTCATGCAGCTCCCAACCTGGCAGGAGGTACAAGGCTGGCAAGGAACCTTTCCTAACAGCAAGTGCAACACTTAAAACAGCTCAGTCTGTCCTTCCTTCCTATTTCCTTCCTTCTGCATTTCCAGATCCCCATAAAGGCTACTTTTCTATACCTATATATAAATTCATATCAAGCATATCAATGTCTATTTTAATGAAGAAGGATTTGCAAGCACCACAACTTCACCACAACTCAACTTCTTCAACACTCGCACTTAATTAAGGATTTAGTTCGATAGGTAATAAAACAAACACTACAGAATTTTAAATCTGTCAGGGAAAAAATGATACCACATTTAACAGCACTTTTGAGTTCAAGCTTTAAAATCTTTGTGAAGAGTTTAAAATTAAACTTGAAATTGTTACAGCTTTCTCATTTCCCAAAAACGTACTTCAACTTGCAAACAACAGAAGACTCAGTACATCGTTTGCCACATGCTGCAGCTAATAAATAAAAACAACTCAGTTCTGTTTATACAAATCTTTTCTTTTGGCCTTTGGAAGCTGATCTGAACCACATATCAAGCAGGGAAATAATGGAAAGTGTAGTTACTGCTTTTCTAAATATAACATTAATCTCATTTGTATGTCAGAGCATTCAAGTTATGCAAAAAAAAAAAAGAAATAACCCCAGGAATTACATAAGTGACAAGACCAACTGCTTGTAAAAGAAAACTTTTAACTCGTGATCTTACAGGCTGCTTTGTGCAAACAGGATTTTATGGCCAAAGAAACTCAGAAGTTGGGGGACCTTTCCTCAAGAATGTGATCAGAGAAAAGCACCATTCCTCCAACAATCCCAAATCCAAATGGGGAAAACAAAAAAGTACAGCTTTTGCAGTAAAATTCAGATGCAGCCATCTTAGTGTAACATGACACTTGTCACAGCCAGCTCGGAAAGTTTTAGACAATTTCCAGTATTATTTCAAACCCAAACCTGCTCTTTACATACTAAGTAGGAATGCTCAAATATTGAGATTTCTTCCTCCTCTTGTTAATAGGAGCAGGAAAGACAGGGACAATGACTTTATCTAGTACTTAGATCTTCAAAGAGTACAAATATTAATTCTTACAATACTTCCTTGTGGAATGCAAGCACCACATTCCACATTTTGCAGATTAAGAAAAACTCGTATCAAAAGCCAAAAAATCAGAAAAATCTTCACAATCTTAGAAAACAATTCCAGCAAAAATAATTTAGGAAGCCTGAAGTATTTTACAAGACTGCTGAACGGTATTTCAAACCACAGTATAAACCTGAATCTGGATATGGGAATACACATGAAATGTCCATTTGCTTTGCTCAACGTGCACACAGCAGCACTGGGATATTTCACTAACTGCATCCACATCTCCCTACCTAAGGAACGGTTAAAAAGTCAGAAAACAGTAAAAAAAAAATCACTCTTACCTTCTGCTACATCATCATCTACAGCGCCTTTCACCTGAGAAAAACACCACTGAATGTCATTTCCTCCTCCAGCTCCTAAAAAAATGAAAACAATTCAATAAAAACGAGCTCCCCCCCCCCAAAAGCAGCAGCGCAAGCTCCCAATGGTTCCAGATTGCACATTTCAGAGCCCGTGTACGCCCACTTCCTCAGCAGTGCTGAGGCACAATCACACACCACCCTCCCCACCTTTTTCCTTTGGATATTGTTTTTGTCAGCCTTCAATGCAGCATTTGTCAAAAACAGAAGCAGTGTAAAAGCTTCGCTCACCCAAAGCTCGCTGGACTAAGCACAATGAAGTAGGAATTTGAAATTCAAATGCATGAACGGGCTGTGTTTCACACGGAGGTTTTTCCTACTTGAGCAGTCAGAACCCCCTAAACACACACACACACACACTAACAACTTAAATATAAACTATCAGAGCTGTGCATTTTTAGAAAATTTCAATCTCCCCTCCAATATAAAACCAAGCATTTCCTCCTTTAACAAATCCACTCTGTCGATCCTATGCACTCAAGGCTAAAGAAAAAGAATTTTACCACAATTTTAGAGTCTCTTCGCAGAAGTAATGAAAGCAATTATCAGCCTGAGGAAAAAAAAAAGCAGCAAATCCGAGCAGAAAAGCAAAGAAGCAATCGGAGGAGAACAAATTCTACTACCATAGAAAACAGATCGGAGAGAAAACTTCAGGAACATTACTGCCTCGGCTGAATGCAGTGATTCATTTGAACCGTGCCACCAAAACACACATCAAAAATCACCACCCATTTCTTTTGCATTTCATTCTGAGCAAATCACTGCGGGGCTGAGGACATACAGGAAGAGACAGAAATGGGCTTGCCTCAGTTGTTTTTTTTTTGGTTTTTTTTTCTTTTTCCAAAATCCACTATCAAAATGGAACTTTTCCTCCACACAACTCAAGCCGGCTGAGCAACAGATGGCATTTACACATTAATCCCGAGCCCTGATAGGACTTTGGGGATAACAGAGAACACAGGAGAGTCTTTCCAAGTTAAGAGGAGCAAAAAAACTTAGAGAAGGAAATCAGAAGCCTGAAAATAATCTTTCCAGAAAAGAAGTCCTGAAACAGAGTACAGTTCACGTTTTTTGTTTGCTTTAAATTCTTCCCTGAAGGATTACAGACATCCAAACTGCATAACCTGAGAAGATGAAGGCAAGCAACAGCACCCTTTTACTCAGGAGATGGCAGAATGCTTCCCACCCCCCCAAATCATTCCCCCAAAATCCTACAACCCATTTTCTTTCTTCTTCATTTGTCATTGAGCAGCTAGCACCATAGCTAGCTTAATGTAATGGAACTTAATGGAAATAACTTGGAGAGAGTCACTGCTCCTGCTACTTCGAGCTAAAGTCTTCTTTTCCACACAATTTGCTTGAACCAAGTTGGCACTTTTTTCCCCCCACGACTAAAACGGCAAGAGAAGGGTGGAGCATATGCATATGGTGTAGGGGGGAAAGGCAAAGCACAAGGCTTACAAAGCCTCCCATGCTTTGCTCCTCCACATGCAAAGCACTGAAAAGACAATTCATGTGCAGAGGAGGGAGATGAATAAATTTACAAATTAAGAAATCGCAAGGAAAAGTAAGAGGGAAGAGATGCGTTCTGCAAACACACTCCCAAGCCTACCAACAGCACTTCGAGACGTGAAATGGGGAACAAGCCGGGAAAGGAATGGGAAAGAAAACACAGCGAAACCTGTGCTACATTAATAACGCCCTGTGCTACATTTTACTGGCATTTGTTGATGCTCAGAGGCTGCTCCCGACAGAAGGGTGCTGCTGCAATCGGGGAACCTCCCCGTGCACGGCAGCGCTTCTGAGAAATAACCACAACCACCGAGCCCAAAGCCTCGAGGGGCAAACTCTTTACCAGAGCGAGTAGTGACAGATCAAGGGGGAATGGCTTCAAACTAAAAGAGTAGGTTGAGCTGGGACATTGGGAAGTAATTCTTCCCTGTGAAAGTGGGGAGGCCCACAGCAGCTGCGCCTGCCCCTGGATCCCTGGAAACGTCCAAGGCCAGGCTGGACGGGGCTTGGAGCAACCTGGGACAGTAGAATGTGTCCCTGCCCATGGCAGGGGGTGGAACCGATGGTTTTTAGGTTCCTTCCACCCAATCTTCCAGATTCTGCGAAAAGCACAGACCCACCCTGCCTGAAAGCTGCTCAACGCCAACCACACCGCTTCCCCTCCTCCACCTTGCTTCTTCCATGCTTTTTTTTTTTTTTCTTCCCGAGAACGGAGGGAAGGAAGGGGGGGGTGGGAGCAAAGCACAAATTTCCCACCAGAGAGGATGAAAAAAGAAGCCCCCCACAACCAGCAAGGCGCAAACGAAGTATGAATGAGAGGCGGCCAGGGAGCCAGGGAGGCAACGGGGAGAGTCGCCGAGCCACGCCGGGGAGGGTGGGGCAGACTGCCCTTACTGCCATATTGTGGCTGGCAATACCGGCCGCGGCGGGTCGGTGGAGCGGGCGGGCGGCGGGCGGAGGCGGTCGGTGCGGGGCTGGCAGCGGGCGGCGGGCGGCGATGGCGGCGGCAGGAGGCGGCGGCGGGCGCGCGGCCGGGGGGGGGCGGCGGGGTCGGGGCGTCGGCCCCGTCCGGCCCCCCCGGCGGTGAGCTCCAAATGGCGCCGTCAGAGCTAGAGGGTGACGCCAACGCCGGGCGGGAGCTGGCCGCCCTCAGGAGGGCGGGCGGCGCCGCCAGGTCCCCGCCCAGCCACTGTCGACCCTCATGGGGGCTGCTGCCCCTTAGCTAGGCATCGGTCGCATCGCATGCCCTACCCGCCCGGTTAGGCGGGGCTACTGCCGCCCCGTACCCGCGCATCGACTGTCCTCATGGTGTGTGTGTGGGTGTGTGTGTGTGTGTGTGTGTGTGTGTGTGTGGTGTGTGTGGTGGTCCTGTGGTCTGTGTGTCTTGTTCTGTGTGTCTGTTTGTCTGTGTGTCTGTGTGTGGTGGTGTGTGTCTGTGTGTGTGCCGTGCCTTGTGTGTGTGCTGTCCTGTGTGTGTGCCGTGTTCTGTGTTGTGCCTGTCTGTGTGTGTGCCTGTCTGTGTGTGTTCTGGTTTTCTGTGTGTCCTGTCTGTGTGTCTGTCTGTGTGCTGTGTCTGTCTGTGTCATGTCTGTGTCTGTCTGTTCGGTCTTGTCTGTCTGTTCTGTCCTGTGTCGGTCTGTTCTGTCTGTGTGTGTCCTCTGTGTGTGTTCTGTGTTGTCTGGTGTCCTGTGTTCTGTGTGTGTGGGTTCTGTGTGTGTGTGTCTGTGTGTCTGTCTGAGTGTCTGTGTCTGTCCTGAGTGTCTGGCCTGTTGCTTGTCTGTGTGTGCGGTGCTCCTGTTACCGCCCTTCACCCGCATCGACATCCCCATGGCCGGGGCTTCCGTCCCTCATGGAGGGTTTTTGCGTCCCTCCATGCCCCTGCTCTCCTCTCTCTCATGGGAGAGCTACCGCTCCTCGGTCTGGCATCGCTCGCTTCAGCTCTCACTCGCCGCTCCGGTGTCCCGCCACCCGCTGCCCCTCGGGCCTACCCCCTGCATGAAGAGCTTCCCGTCGGCCGTCCTCTCCCCGCAATCGTCCCTTCATGAAATCGACTACCTGCTGGAAGGGACTCTCCAGGATCATCGTCCAGTTTCCTGGCCTGCACATACACGCCAAATTCCCCCCCTGTGGCCCCTGTTGGTGGTGGTCCAAGTGCTCATAGAGTTCTGGCAGCCTTGGGCCGTGCCCATTCCCTAGTAAAGACTGAGCAGTGCCCAGCACCCTCGGGGTGAAAGAGACTTTCCTGATATCGTTCGTCTTCCGAGCAGCTCCCCCTCACTTGTCCTTGGGTTTGGTTTTTTTTTTCTCCCCCCTCCCTTTGCTCCCTTCTGCTGCCATTTCCCTGTGCAAGTAGCCACACATACCTGTTGCTTGCGCATTTTCCCCCCCTCGGATGCTTTTCCACAACGTCGCAGGGCTCGGTCTCTGATTTTCACTCCCGTTCTCATTGCTATTCCCCTGCATAACCAGCCATGCTCCTGAGCCATTTGTAGCTCCATCCACCTTTCACACTGACAGCCGCTAGATCCACAAAGAACGGTTTCTCTGAGCCCAGCTTGGCTCAGCTCCCGCTGGCTAGGAGGATGGAGGCTCCTTTTTAACGTGCTGGTGCCCAGTTACAACTCTCAGCTGTAGTTAACTACAGGACTGGGATAATTATTCAGTACCAATCTATTTAAGATCTTGTGACAGTCATCAGTTTTCCCCTTCACAGATTGTGTGCAAAACATTTTTCCTGGTTGGTTAGATCTTGCTAATCCGATATTTCACTACCGAGATTCGATCTCATCTTGCAAACCCAGCGCTGCCACAAACTCGAAATGTGACTTGAACAAGCTCAAAACCATCCCTTACACTGATTTTTGCATCTCCACTCTAAACTAAACACCTAAGATGCTGCTTTTATAAATGAAAGCCCTGAATTAGACATCTTACCAAGTTCAGCACAAACAGAGCTAGGTGGGAACTGGGAATAACCACTCTATTGGCCAAAACCAGCCAGGCTCCCACCAGAATCCCACAACTGGTGCCCATTAACAGGTTATTTTTGAGATTCAGAGTTATCTCCGTATCCCTGATAAAAAATTGCACAGACAAATAAATCAATCTTGGAAAGAACAGTAACTTTGAAAGAAACGCGTCAGATTATGGGATGTTCTAAAGATTGCACTCACCCAGTTCCGGATCTCTGGAACCAAGGTTTTGCTTTACATTGTTTGGAGATCAACCCAAAAACCTAAAAGCCAAAACACTGCAAGTTTGCAAACAATCAAACAAAGACACACTCAACTGACCCAACACCCCAGCCCACATTTTCCAGAGCTCAAGAGCCAATTCACTCAGTTTTAACAAATTTGTGGCCATGTTTTACGTGAACCAAATTCTTGTGAAAGCTAGCATATCCTCTGTTTAGAATTCCTTAAACATACCTTTTTCAGCCTAAGCAGAAGTGTCCTGCACTGTTTATCCAGAAAATTGGCAATTCTAGTCCAATTCATCCATTGCATTCTGTATATTACGCAGAATTTGTCCTCATAGTAAATAAGCATTGGTTCAATACTTTTGGTTGCTAAAAAATTTATAAGGAAAAGAGACCTGCATTATCTGTCATACGAAATTAATGAAGCCTTAAGTACATACCTTATAATTAAAACAAATCCCTCTTATACAAGATTTAATATCATGGTACCGAGAGATGGATTATAACCCAAACATTTCAGGGGTTTTTTTTGTGAACTAACTGAAGCTACCGACAAATATTGGCCTATAAATAAATAACTTAAATCACAGCCAGAGTAATTAGTGAGATATCTTGGGAACTACAGACCTTTGCTGGTGTCCCTTGCTTGGTAGTTTTTGCAGATGTTCCACTCTGAATGGTTGGTGCAAAGTAGCAGATTGTGTTCCATAGTCCCTGATTCAAAGTTTTGTGAGCAGATACTTTTGGATTTCTCTGGAGCTTGAGCTTTGTTAAGGTGTCTGGGGAGATTTGCGTAACTGCATGATGTAAAGTTATCACAGCAAACCAACAGTTGAAGCGATAATATCTTTATCTACCTGATCAGGCTTATGACTAATCCTTACTCTACAGACAAAGTTCCTTCACTGACGAAGAAACCTCTGGAATGAAGGGACAAGGACTCACAAAACAGCATTTCTGGATCTCTTTACTGTGATATTTACCAGAAAACTCACATAAAGAGTGGTCACTTCACATCAGCCTAAACCGGCCTATGAAGTGACCAACCTAAAAATCGTGTAACACATGACCAGCAACCAATAAAAAATACATAATTAATACAAATGACTGATCAAGAGCGAGTCTCCAGAAAAGAGCACTATCAGTTACTACTCCATTTTGTATCCTCTGCTTTAGTTTTGCAGTAATTTTGAAACCTTTTAGACCAGACTATAATGAATTACACATTTCAGTTTAGAAATAAAGGGAGCAATTATGACCATATTATCACTGGAATTTAGAAATCTGAGCCTTCTGAGCCCATGTGCGGTTAACATCAGGGCAAGTGTAATTCCTTACTCTCTATTAATCTGTTCAGCTTCAAGCCTCTCACTTAGAGGTTTATCCATTGTGTTTTTTGCAGAGCATTTCAAAGAATCCATGTTTAACACTCCTTTTTGCTAGTGCTCACAGTCCACCAAATCCCCATTTCCCACTCTAAATTTCACATAACAGCCATTATCAAGTGCTGAGTCACATCTTGGTGCTTCGCCTTGCAGAAAGCAAAACAAGGGTCGGCAGACCCTGGTTCTGCAATGATCTCAGGGAAAATTACTTGTGGGACAGGTCCCACCCCGATCCACCCTCTTCAAACCTCTTACACCATCCTCACTCAGTGCTGGGGTCCCTACTGCCTGTTTGTGGTGCCATTTCCACCAGGGCCTCTTCTCTGGGCACACGAATTTCATTTGGTCTTTTTCTGGCTTTACTGGACAAACGATTTCACCTTGAACCCAGGTTCCCCCCTGTACTCCCTCAACTGCGTCAGTGGCCATATTCTTGGTCCTTAGACTAAAGTTTTAAAGCATTTCCAGTTCCTACCACACTGGTCCTAAACCCTAACACTATAACGATATTCTTATGCTGTATATCACCATGGCACTTTCCAAAGTTCACTGGGCTTATTTTTTTTTTGGAAAGGGAAATGTTGAACATTCAAGTTTCTATACGAACTGAGCATCTGCACTGGGGGGGGGGGGGGGGGGGGGGGGGGGGCAAAATCATAGAATGCTTTGGGATGGAGGGGACCTTAATTACCATCTACTTTCCATCCCTGGGCATAAAAGTTCATTCGATCAGCAGACTGAGGGCATTTTATGGAAGTCTTATCATGATAAAAGTGTGAAGAGATAATAAAATATATTTAAGTTCACTTGGTGGGGGGGGGGGGGGGGGCCAACTGCCAGGGAATTTTTTAGAGCCAGTTCCCGAAACCCACCTACACCCATCCAATTGTTCTGGAATTGCTGCCCCAAACTACTTCTCATTGAGCCAACTTCTGGCCATGAATTCCTATTCTAGTCACAAGCAGCTTGTGTCATCCAAAACTGTAAAGTTCTACTGGATCAAAGCCCTGCTATTACAAGAGGAACCTCAGCAAATTTTTTTTTTTCCATAATTATTAAAGAACTTTTCTTCTTAAATTTAGCCTAATAAAGCAACAGAAGAACTTAATTGTAGCTTGGAAAAAAAAAATTGTATGTTTCCTTAGAATAGTTAGTTTGCAAGACGGGTTTAAAACCAGTTTAAATTTGATCTGTTTAGAGTCAGGCTTAAGACACTGTTACTGAAACTACATTCTGCAATACCATTACTTTAATTGAGGCTTTAAGCCATTTGTAGAGGATTCATGCACGCTCGATTTTATTTTAAAACAAAACTGCACAAATACAAAGAAAGATAAAGGGACAACTAAAGCTTCTGTAAAAGAAGGGAAAGTATTAGAGGTATCAGAACACCTGTCTGGAGGAAGAAAACAAGTCTTTTTCAGTTTGGAGGGCTTGTTGGTGAGGGCAGGATGTCCCAGGATTTTGGGATTAAAAAAGTTAGACAAGAGGGATAAATTGAGATTTTTAGAAAAAATTCATCGTATTTCTCTGTCCTTTGTACTATGGAAAAATGAGCCCAACCAAAAAAATAAGAGAACTGTTATGGGATCGAATAATCCTATTATCAAACCTAAACTGGCCATAGTAGAAGATAAGAAAGTTCATGAGGCAAGTTTTTAAAAACAAACCCTGCCCTAAAAAGAAAGTACTACAATTAAAATGTTTGTTTCAAGGATACCTGGCCCTATTGATCTCCAATTCAGGATAATTTTGATTAACTGGAACTCTGAAGCTACAACTAAGAAAACATGACAACAACAAAAAAAGAAGAGAACAGTCAGCCCAGACTCCCCACCACGAAGACAACACAAGGCCTCGACGTAGTTTTATTTTACAAAGTGATTAAATCGGAACCACATGGCAGAAAATGCCGGCAGCAATATCCACGACACCGGCCCTCTTAAGAGCAGATTCCCCTGAAACCGCTAAGTAAGCTGCTCCTGCCTAAAGGGAGGGATGCTTAGTCCTTTACAGCTCCAGTTTCACCACCCAACAGAGAAACCAGATTCTTTAGTTGAAAACCGGTTTCTTTGTACTAGTGACAAATCAAGTTTACCCAAACCAATAAATCATACTCATATAATGCCTGTTAAAGCTATTACAATTGTCTCTCCTATTTCATTCTTTAGAAGGGACGATTTAAATTTTTTTGATCTAAACGTACTCAAGAGTCAATGAAGGGAACATAGCAAAATACAATATTTTGTCATAAGAATGAGAAAAAAGTTACCTCGGGGGAAACCCCCACTCTTGATGCACAGCCCTATGAGAATAGCATGGTGCATCTCTCAGGAGCACAGGTAACTCAGAGGTAAGGAGCTTTACTCATCCCCACGACTTTAAGAGTCACTTTAGAGAAGGGTAGAGCCTGGATACACACTCCAAGGCTTTGAGGAATTTTCATTTGGGTTGGGTTTTTTTGCTTTTAAAGCCTTCAAACTCTTGTGACCTATACCGAATTTTTTATTTTTTTTTTTTTTTTTTTGGGGGTGGGGGTAGGGTGAAAGATTGCAAGGGTTATTGAGGGAAAGAAGTATGAACTTCACCTTAACTAAATAACCCTGTGTTAAAGTGGGGGGAAATACCAAATAGTGAAAGAAAAACTCAAGAGACTTTTTTTCATGAACATTTTTTTCGCCCTAAACAAAGGCATGAAACTGAAAAAGCAATTGGTGGTTAAAAACCAAATTGCTTGCCCCATAGGATTTTTTCCCGTTTTTATTTTTTTTACCAGTTGTGGGCCCCTTTAACCAAGCTATTTTAAGAATTCTACTAAAGGACCAAAGTTGGGGTTTTTTTTTTTTTTTTTTTGTTTAAATGCAATTATTTGATTTTCAACAACCCTAATTAATCCCTTTCAGTTAAAGAAACTCGAAAAAGAATTTTAACCAACCCTCTTCTGGCAAGGGTTGGTAAATTTTTTTCCCAAAGGGAGATGTAAATTTCAAATTCTTAGCTTCGACCCTGGTGGGGGTTTATCCTTTTGTTATGTATTTTGGGAAGCTAATGTTTAACTTAAACTCCCCAACCTTAAAAGCCCAACCCTTGACATTTTGAAAAAAGAAAAAGCAGAAATCAAAAACTTTCCTGTGGGAAATCCCCATGCCTGTTGTTTGCCAACTTTCTGAAAGAATCCCTGGTAATTGGTAAGCAAGCACAATTTTTTGCAGTAAAGAATTTTTAATTTTTGTAGCCCCCCTTCTGGAGTTTCCCCTAGGCAATGGCGGTAAATTGAAACCCCTTAACCACAAAGCCCAGCATCCCCAACTTTTGGCCACAGGAGGTTGGGCTTTCCCTTAAAAACAATGGGGATTGTTTTTTTGGGGAATGAAATGGGAGTTTAAAATTAAAATAATTGTTTGGACCCTAAACAACTTTTCCAGGCTTTTTTTTGGAGCCTGAGCAATTTCCTTTTTGAAAATCCTTGATCCCCTGGGGCAAGTAAGTGGATTTCAAATCAGGTTGGTTGTTACCAAAATTCCCCCATGAATTTTGGTAAAAGCCCAATGGCCGAAACTCACTGATGTCCCCCTCAGAAGTCCCTTGGGGATCAAGAAAGACACGAAAAATTTTTTTTTCCAGCTCTGAATATTTGGTTCCCAGATTCCTTTTTTTAGGGCTTCCTGATTCCAGGAAAATGTAAAAAATGTTGACTTTAAAAAAAACAAAAAAAAAAAAAAAAAAAAAAGGAAAGCAAAGCCAAGATATTATCCCTTTAAAACTCCCCCCCTGTTTGGTAGTAAAACTTTTACTTCCCCCCTGAGTATAACCACTAATTGCTTTCAGCATATTGGGCCTCAGTCCCAAATGTGGTTTGGGCAAAAGAAATGAAACCTGTGCTGTTTAACACTAACCCATGATGTAGTTTTTTGGTTGCCATTTAACTTAACCTCCCTTGGGTTTAGTCCTCCCCATTTTTTTCCCTTTTGGTTTTACCCATTTTTTTTTCCCCATAAATAAAGAGCAACCACCACAATTTTTTTGAGGGGTTAACATTTTTCTTAAAAGGTGGGTTTGTTTGTCAAACTTAAATTTTAAGCCAAAAAAAACAAGTATAAGAAAGTCAAAAAATTCCCCCAGTATTGTTGCAGCTGAAAACAGTTGTTTTTCTGAAAGTGTTCTTTTCTTGCTTTGTGCGTTTGTCCCCACTGTTTTTCTTCCGGTACCAGAATTTTTTTTGCCAAAGGGCCTTGAAAGTAAATGCCCCCCGAAGAAACTGGAAGAAAGGAAAGGAAGGGGAGGCGGAAATAAGCCAAACTTAATTTGTTTTTTCCATTCACATGGGCCCTTTTTTTCCCCCTGCTTGGAATAGTTTCCAACATTTGTGTACACCAAGGCAAAGAGAAGGGGTTGGTTTGCAGATAGGAAACAAGAAAAAATTCCCCCTTTTACTGGTCCCTTAATCCCCTTTTGCTGTTGTTTTTTTGTTGTTGGTTTTCCCCCTTTGGGAGACCTTTTGAGCAAAAATGGCCCCCCAATTCCTTGTCCCCCCTGGATTTTTAATTTGTGAATAAAACAAGATAACACATAGGCCCCTTAACCTCATGCATTTTTTCCAGAGGAAAGCACCCTTTTTTCCACTTAAACATTTTCATATCAGCCCAAAACGCCCTTTCCTTGGCTTTGGAAAAGTCCGATTCATCTCCCTGCTCCTGAGGGGTTAAAAACCTCCCGTTACCCTGCCCCCTCTGAGACCGGGACCCCTTTGGGGCCCCTTAAAACCTCAACCAGAGGCACACACCTGGGCTGTGTTTGGTTGAAAAATCTGGAACCCCCCTTCCTGTTTTGTTTTTGTTTTTTTTCTGTGTTTGGTTTTTCCCTCTGTCAGCCCCTGAGTGCACTTTTGGGACCTACCCTGTTAAATCCACACGTTGTTCTTAAACCTTTTTTTTCCCCCCCTTTGGATTACTCCCACCTGTTGAGTGAGAGTGTGTTGTTTTTTTAGGGGGAACCTCCCCACTGAAAGAAAAAAAGTGTGCTTTTTTGAGGAGGCTTGTGTTTGTTAGAACCCTCCTTAGAAAAGCCTCAAGCTCCTTGGCCGTTTTGGTGGAAAGCAGTGTGGGCAGTGCCCCCCCTAAGTCCCCCCCTGGGAGCCCTCACACCCCTGAGCAAGTGCCCCCCCTGGGCAAAAAATTCAGCCATGTTCCCTGATGGGGAAGGTTCCTGGGAAAAACCAGCAAGAAAGGATGGTTTCCTGGAATTCTGCGGAAGCAACATATCCCCGGGGAGTGTGACAGCACCTGCAGGGGAGTCAAGGCAAGAGTATTGTCTTTGAATTTTTTTTTTTTTTTTTTTAAGTTGGCAGAATTTCCTTCCTTTGGTATTTTGGGATGTAAAATTTGTGGGTAGGGGTAAGTGAATTTGAATCAAGATCTACAATGCCCCTTTGTCCCCCCCCCATCCCCCCCTCTTTATTTAAGGGAGAAAAACCTGCATTTTACAGGGTGGGTTGCTAACATCAATGAAAAAAAGGCCTGAAAGTTCCCCCCCCCAGACTCCCGAAAAGTGTCCTGCAACCTCAGGTTTTTTTTTCCCTCCAACTTTTCTTTTTCCCCTCTCCCCTCACCTGCCCTTTACAGACACAAATTTTTTCAAGAAGCTACTTCACAGGTTGGGCACACAAGACTTGTTACTAATTCCCCCCTAGAGCAGGGAATGGAAAATATCCTCCCTAGAACTGGAAGAGACAATTTTTCCTTCCTCACAAAATTAGGGAGAAAAAAACCGCTAAAATTTTTTTTGTCCCTGTTACTTACCAACCTTTTGTTTTTGGGCTTTTTTTCCACCTTTGACTGCACAAACAATTTTGAATTGTCCCCCCCAAAACTTCCTGAACGGTTGGCCCTGGAACAATTTTTTTAGAGAAAAAAATTTTTTCGCAGTTGGGTTTTTTTGTTTTTTTTTTTTGACTAGTGGGGTAAATTTTAAAAATGCAATTTTTTCATCCTTGGCTTCGAAAAAGGTTTTTTTTTATAAACTAAAAAGTTTTTTTTTAAATCCTGAAAAAAGAACGATTGTTTTAAAGAAACTTGGTTTTTTTTTGTTTTGATTTTTTGGCCCATACCATTTTGTCCCCCCTGAAGCCTGGGGGTATGGAGATCCTGAATTTTAGCCATGAGTTTTTAGTGGGTGGGTAGAGGGGGCCCCCCTAGTCCCACACCTCTTTTTTTTTTTTTTGCGTGAGTCTATTAAAGAACTTGTTAAGAATCAAAAAAAATCCCAATAAGAAAATAGCCCCCCCCCCCCCCCCCCCTTGGGTTTGGGAAGGGAATTTTTTTTTTAAATGATCATCCTATGCTAACCCCCTGCTTAAATTGACCAGGGAAAACCCCCTTTTCCACTGTCCTAGGTTGGTTTTTTTTTTTTTCCAACCCCAAATCCAACATGGGCAATTGACACATCCCAGGGAATTTCCGTTTCCCAGCCCAGGGCCTCTTCCTCTGGAGCACAACGAATTTCCATTTGCTTTTTCGGCGTTACGACAACGATTTCACACCTCACCAGTTCCCCTAGTAGCCCTCACCTGCCATGTCCCTATTCTTGTCTGAGACCTAAAGTTTAAGGCATTTTCCCATTCCTACCACACTGTTTCCCTAAAACCTGACCACTATAGAATATGTCCTAATGCGGTATAATCACCATGGCACTAAGACAAAGTCACTGGGGCTTTTATCATTTTGGAAAGGGAATGTTAATGACACTTCAAGTAAATTTCTGGACGCAAAAAAAATGAGCTCTGCATGTTGGGAAATCATAGAAATGCTTTGGGATGAGGATGTCCCGTATGAGCCACATCTCCTTCCATCTTACTGGCTCAAATTTTCATTTCGATCAGGATCCTGAGACCTTTAGTGGAAGTCTTATCAATGGAAGAAAGTGAAGAGGATAATACATATCTTTAAGTTCACTTGCACTGGCAGGTATTCTTTTTAGAGACTCTGGCAGTTCCCAGAAAACCCAACCTAAACAACCATCCAAACTTCTGGAATTGACTGCCCCAAAACTACTAAATTCTCATTGAGCAACCTTCTGCCAGGGATTCACTAGTTCTGGACCAGCAGCTTTGTCATCCCAAAACTGTAAAGTTCACTGGTATCAAAGCCTGCTATTACAAAAGGAAACCTCAGCATTTTTTTTTTTCAAGAATTTATTAAGCTTTTCTTCTTAAATTTAGCCTATACGCAAAACAGAAGAACTATGATCTGGAAACACAAAATTGATGTTCCTTAGAAGAGTAGTTTGCAAGACGGTTTACCAGTTTTTAAATTGATCACTGTTTATAGCGGGCTAAGACCCTGTACGGAAACTACATTCTGCAAACACATTACTTTTAATTCATTTATTTAAGCACATTGTGTAGAGGATTCATGCACCATCGATTTTATTTAAAACCTGCAACAATACAGACATAAAGGAAAACAAGCTCTTGAAAGAAGGTAAAGGTATTAGAAGAGTCAGAAAACTGTCGGAGGGAAGAAAACATATTGTTCAGTTTGGATGCTTGTTGGGTGAGGCCGGATGATCCCCAGTATATATTGGAGTAAAAATTAGACAAGAGGATAATTGAGATTTTAGAGAAAAAGTCATATCGTATGCTCTGTCTTTTACTATGGAAAATGAGGCCCACCCCAAAAATAAGACTTTATGGGGGGATGCTAGAAGCCGATTAGACAACTAAACTTGAAGCCAGCGGAGAAGATATGAAATTGTCATGCTACAATAGTTTAACCAACCTCCTAAAAGAAGTGCTACCATTACATGTTTGTTTCAGGATAACCTGGCATTTGAATCCTTTCCAATTCAGATATTGGGGATGGAACTGGAACTCTGTAAGCTACCAACCTACGAAACAATGCAACAACACCAAAGATAACGTAATCCCAGACTACCCCCACGAAGACAACACAGCCTCATAACAGTAGTTTTTTATTTTAAACAAAGTGATTCCATCGCTGTAACCACATTAGACCAGAAATCCGGCAGCATATCCACTACACGCCACTCTTAAGAGCTATTCCCGCCTGAACAGTCTAGTAGAGTGCTCCCGGCCTAAAGTAAGGGATGCTTTAGTCCTTTACGCTTACCCGTTTTCAACCACCCAACAAGACGATCTTTAGTTTAAAACCACAGTTCCTTTGTACTAGTGACAAATCAAGTTAACCCAAACCATATCATACTCTCAGACTGCTGTGAAGCTATTAAAATTGTCTTCATCCTATATACATATCTTTAGAAGGGGCGATTACATTTTGTGATCTAAACGTACTCAAGAGTCATGAAGGAACATAGCAAAAAAACATATGTTGTCCATAAAATTGAAGAAAAGTTACCACCTCGGGGGAAACCCCACCCTGATGCACAGACCCTTAGATAGCATGGTGCATCTCTCAAGGAGCCAGGTAACATCCGAGGTGAGAAGGAGCTTTAACGCAGCCCCCCGACTTTAGAGCCGTTAAGAGGAGGGGAGGAGCCGGATACACCACTCCAAGGGCCGTGAGGAATTTTCATCGGGTGGTTATGTTTCTGTTTAAGCCTGTCAAACACACAACTTACCTATACACAGAATTTTTTAGTTTTTTTTTTATAATAAATAATATTTTGGGGGGGGGGGTAGGGGTGAAAGTACAACACACACACACGTGTATATGAGGGAAGCAGAGTATTACCTTCACCTTATAATAACCTGTGATAAATAAATAGATCCCAAATAAGTGAAAGAAACTCGAGACTTTCCTGACATTTCTTCACTACACAGCAGGAAGGACTGAAGCAAGTTGTGGTAAACAGTTCTGTCCATAGGAGTTCCCTGTTATTTTTAACA
This sequence comes from Certhia americana, assembly GCA_018697195.1. Classification (NCBI taxonomy): domain Eukaryota; kingdom Metazoa; phylum Chordata; class Aves; order Passeriformes; family Certhiidae; genus Certhia; species Certhia americana. The sequence goes on from JAGMWU010000029.1 coordinate 856,097, forward strand.
GTGGGCTTTACCATCTATTTTAGGATTCTTACTAAGAACCAGTGTTTTATGCATTAATTGAGTCACAAAGCTATTATCCTTCAGTAGGAACTCGAATAGTCCACCTCTGCAAGGTATTTCAAAGGGAGTGGTAAAATTACAAGTCTAGCTCGACCTGTTTATCATAAATCAATATTATTGGTGAAGCTATTGTTACGAAAACTCCCTAAAGCCAACTGATTTGAAAAGAGCAGGTATCAGAGCCTTGAAGCAACACAAATTTGCACTCGAAGAAGCATGTATTGTAGCGCATTTGGCAGTACGAGTTACTTTGGAGCTCGCGTGGTCCCCCCCCCCCCGACCCCCCCCCCCAGCAGGAGAATAACTTACCACCATCAAGCATCCCACTTTGCCAGGAGTGCTCCTTTAAACATGGATTGTGTTGGGAGATGATTATAAAAATTTGGCTAAAACACCTTCAGGCACTTTGAGCTGGGCATGTCTTGATCTTGACCTGTTCAGTAGGGATTTCTCCGGTATGGTTTACCAATTTTTCCCAAGGGACTTTAAAGAAAGCATGCGACTCACTGGAGTGTCTCAATTCACCTGGATCATAGAAAGACAGAGAAATTTTAGATGAAATTTTTCAGAAGCTTTAGCTCCTGATTCCCAGAATGTAAAATGTGACTTTCAAACACACACACCACAAAAAAAAAAAAAAAAAGGAAACAAGCAAGATATTATCATATTTAAACTCTGTTTGGAGTAACTTCCGCTGAGTAGTAAAAAAACTATTGCTCTCATTGCTCAAGTCATGTTTGCAAAAATGACTGTGCAGTTACTACCATGCTTCGTTGTTCATTAACTTACTCCTTGGATTTAAGGCATTTCATTGACCTTTTGTGATAATTTTCATTTTTCCTAAAGAAGAGCACCACATATTTGAGGAGTATTTCTAAAGTGTTTCCAACTTAAGTAGCTCAAACATATAGAAGTCAAATTCAAGTATTTGCATCTAGAAACATTGGTTTCTGAATGTTCCTTTCTCCTTTGCTTTGTCCCACTGTTTCTCTGTCCAGATTTCAAGGTGCCTGAAGTGTAATGCCGGAAAGAAGCTGACGAAGGGAAGAAGAAGGGAGGGACTGAAATAGACAGAGTAATGTTCATTCACATGGCTTTTCTGCTTGGATAGTTCCATTGGAAAACAGAGAGGGTGTGGTTTGCAGATAGGACACGGAATCACTTAGCTCTAAGCCTTAAGCCTTGTTGTTGGTTCCCTTGGAGCCTTATCAAAATGCTTCTGTCCCAGTATTGTTAATTGGAAATAACAGGAGATGAACCCAGTACTAGCTCGAACAGCCGTTCACTTAAACATTCATATCAGCTCACGCACTCCTGCTGAAGTCCGATTCCATCTCCTGCTCTGAGGGTACTCGGTCCCTGCTCTGAGACCATGGACCTTTGGGGCTAACTCACCAGATCACACACAACTGGCATAAAATATGAATGTGACCTCCAATGTTGTCTGGTGTGGTTTCTTCCCTCTGTCATCCCTTGATGCACTTTGGCCTACTGTAATCACGTTTCTTACCTTTTTCCCCTTGATTACCACCTGTGAGTGAGAGTGGTGTTAGGGGAGCTCCACATGAAGAAAGTGCTTTTGAAGGTAGGGCTGTGTTGTTAGACCCCCACTTAGAAGCCTCAAGCTCTGGCTGTGTTGAGCAGTGTTAAAAATAAAAATAGGCCCGACATCCCTGGAGCCTCAACATCCCTGCGGCAGCTGCCTGGCAAATTCCACATGGCTGATGGGACGAGATCCTGGAACCAGCGAGCAGTTCGGGGAATCCTGCAGAGCACAGAGCCTGGAAGGTGTGACAGCCCTGCGGGAGTCAAGGACAGAGATTCTGATTTTATTTTATGTAGCGATTCCTCTGTATTTGAGGTATTGATGTTTACGGGATGAAATCATTCTACGGCTTGTCATCCCTGCTTTAATTAGTGAAACTGCAGTACAGGGTGTGCCTAAAAACCATCATGAAAAGGCTGCAGTCCATACATCCGGAAAGTGTCTGCACCTCAGTGTTCCCACTTTTCTTCTCTCCCTGCTTACAGAACACAATTTCAGAAGCTAACTGTCACACCGCAGCGTGGTACTAGTCTAGAGCAAGTGAGAGGAAAATGCCTCTAGACTGAATACATTTTCATTCCTCACAATTAGAGGAGGAAAACATCGCTAAGAAGTTTTGTCTGTTACTTACCAACTTGTTTGCTTTTCACTTGACTGCAAACAGTTTTGATTGTCCACACTTTCTGACTGTTGCTGACATGTAGAGAAATTCTCAGTGTTTGTTTTTTGCTAGTGGTATTTAAAAATGCATTTCATCCTTGCTCTGAAAAGTTTTATAAACTAGGTTAAATCTGAAAGACGATTTCAGAAACTTGGTTTTGATTTGCATACCATTTGTCCTGAGCCTGGTATGATATCCTGAATTTAGCCATGAAGTTGTATGTGTGTAGAGGTCTAGTCTCTTTTTTTTGCTGAGCTATAAGAACTGTAGAATCAAAAATTCATAGAATAGTCTGGGTTGGAAGGGATTTTAATGATCATCCTATGCTACCCCCTGCTATGGACAGGGAAAACTTCCACTGTCCTGGGGTGTTTTCCAAACCCCATCCAACATGGCATTGGACACATCCAGGGATGGGGCAGCCACAGCTTCTCTGGGCAACCTTTTCCAGGTCCTCACCACCCTCACAGGGAAGAGTTTCTTCCCAGTATCCCATCTAACCCTCCCCTCTGGCAGTGGGAAGCCATTCTCCTTTGTAAATAGTCTCCTTCCACCTTTTCTGTTGGCTCCTTCAGGTACTGAGGTCCGTGTTGGAGAAGGGAACAGACAGCACACCAATATGATGTGGAACTGATTCCGATTTATTAAGCAAGTGAAAAACCTTATATATGTTTTGTGTACGTGCAAGATACAATCAGCATAGTTTGTGCCAAAGGCTAAAAATATATCTGTTCATGGTCAAATCTCCAGGTGTTCAGCTTCAACCCTCCCGTGCTGCCAGCAGAACTTTTTAATGATCTTGGTTATCTTTCTTGTGATTCTCTGCCGGTAACCTCCTAACTCAGGCTGCTATGTTTTAACATTCCTTTGTCTAGCTTCTGTTCTTTCTGCTTCACACAATTTATGATTAAAGACACATTACAGGAGTCTCTTGTACACCAGCTGGAGGCTTATGCCCCTCTAAAGGCCCCAACAGTACTGGAAGGTGCAATTAAATCACCCTGTAGCTTCTCTTCTCCAGGCTGGACAATCCAAGTCTTCAAGATTTTTCTCTCAGCAGAGTGCTCCAGCCCTCTGATCATCCTGGTGCTTTCTCTGGACTCTCTCCATGCTGGGACCCCAGGGCTGGAGGCAGCTCTGCAGGTAAGGTCTCACAAGAGCAGAGTATCCTTCTGACTGTCTGAAAGAATCTTTCAATGTTTGCAAGATCTGTTCTTCCCATGCTTTGCCATTCCTTCTTATGTATTTTCCTCATATCCCCCTACTTACTTTCTCCCCTTCCTCTTCAAAATCCAAACCTCTGTACCTGAAAGGAGCAAAACCAGGACAAAATTCCAGCAAGCCCAGGCATTTTCTTCTCATTTTAACTCCACTGTGCTAGCTCCTCTGCAAGAAAGGGCTAGTACATGCAGAGGGCCGAGTAACTCCCGTGTGGTTTGGTTTCCAAGATCAGAACTCTGATCACTGAATTATGTGCTTGTGTTTCAGACAATGTCATTCTTAATCTGGCAAATGGGAAGCTAATTATAAGGCACCAATGAAAGACACGGTTACTTGTAATTAAGCCTGGCAATACATCACAATGGTACTGCCACAGCCAAGTGCTGCCATGAAGGAGGAAAAGGTGTCCCTTTCTTCAGGGAGAACTGTGATGTATTCATGATCTGCAGCAGAAAATACAGCTCAAAGGAGCTGTCTAGGGAGGACCCCTGAGAAACAGGAAAAGGGCAAGTTGTTTATGCGATTTTAACTGGCCAATCTTAGAAACTGTTTAAAAATCCTAGACAAGAGTAAACCCTGAATTACTTTCCTTATTGACCTTCTCTCCTTTCCCTTTCTGTGCCTGTATCATCTTTGCACTTCACTACCTGGAACAGAATACATTTGCTTTTGAGGTTCCCTGTACATACTGGTTTTCACATGATCCTGCTTCTTGCTTTGCCCACCAACAGAGACCTGGGCACTTCTATCCCAGGGGAGAAGCCATTTATTTTTTAAACCAAACATTACTTTATATAACACTCCAAGAGGGATGGAGGGATGAAAAGTTAAAACACCTTTACTGATACTTGACTATCAATTCATTCAAACTCTTCTTGGGCGAACAAAACTGTGCAGAATGCCAGAATTAGGTATCCAGGGATCTTTTAAAAGAGCCATTCCTATAAACCAGGTGGAATTTAGGATGTGGTCATACAAGGACACAAGATCCAGCTGATAATGTCTAAAGAGCACTGCACTGAGCTGCAATAATTAGTCACAGAACATCTGTCCAGAATGCTGCATGCAAAGAGAAATGAGTTCATCTGAGCCACTAGTGCAAGGTTAATTATTAAAAAGTGGTTCAGGTTGACTCCTTTCACTTTGCTTAACAGCAGATGAGAGTTTTCATGGAGCTCCAAGTGTGATTCCCAGCCTTGAGCCAGACCACTGGGTAAAGCTACGTTTCTGCAGTGTCATTGTTTTTATTTTATGGTTACTGAGGTTAAAAGGAAACTTCTATCCCCATTGCTTCAACCAACATGAGGCTTGCATGGTCATGCTCTCTATCTCTATAGATAAATTAAAATTTCTCTATTTCCACATAGGAACTTTTGACTCAATGATCAATTCCAATTAAGTTTCGTAGTAATGGATGTTCCAAGAATATTCAGCTGCTTACAGCTTCAAGAAAATGCAATTGAACTTTTGCTTGCACAGACAGTTTGGGCCTGGTAAAATCCAGAGAATACACACTGGAAAAGAGTTGTTAAAATTATTTATTTGTAGAAAACACTTTAATCAAAGTTTGCATCCTTCTGGACAGCAGAGAATCCAACTATGAAGAATATGTGTCTTAGGGACCGGATTTGTCAAGTTCTGCTTCCCAAGCTTCTCATTTCTGCTTTTTGTGTAGAACCCTCTCCTCTTGGTGACATTGAATCCAAGGATGAACAACACTGATGGACAAAACCACAAGGTTAGACTAAGTCAGTTTTCACATTTCGTATTTTATCGCAGTTCCAAGAAGTGATAAGAAAGTGGGTGGTAAATGCGAGCTGCTCTTTGAAAGTACAGAGCTGTTCTCTAGAAAAATCTGAGCCATGAAAGAACACACATAAATATTCAATGACAGAAAATTACCCTCTACCTGAAAAGAAAAAGTATTTCTGGTTTGAGAGGAATTTCATCTTTTCAAAACTAGACAGAACTAGGAATATTTCCCAGAATCTGGAATTTCCCTGGACTCTGCAGGGACTCTGTGAAACCAGGAAGTTGATCAGTTGTGCTCCCGGTGGTTATACAAGAAAAGCTGCAGTTAAATGAAAAATGAAATCAGTTACAGGCAAAATGTGAAAGTTTAAGGACTTGCAGCTCTTCAAATAGAGCATTTGGAGCTCAGCAAAACGGCATTTGCTTTCTCAGAGTGTGTTTGAGCAGCTATTGTCAATATTGTGAGCACAATAATAAGTTTAATCAAACACATTGACAGCAGCTATATTGTACCATACCTGGAGACAAAGCTAATTATAATATTTTATTTAAAGAAAGTCTGTGATCTCCATGAAATAGTCTAAGATAAGAAGGGAAGGTACAGTGTTTTGATGTTTTTAAGCAAGGGTCTCCCATACACAAGAGGGTCAATTTAAGTGCTTGTTCTGCTTGATTCTGCCCACATTCTTGAACTTAGTCTGTCACACTGCAAACCCTAGTTAAATTTGTTGCTGGCCATCATCAGCAAAAACTGAGTCTCTTTCTCTGTACTTTGCCAAGCAACAACAAAAGTGTTTTAAAAGATCTTAGTTTTCGCTACATTGTAGAAAAAACCCCAACATTTCAAAGCTTGGAAAAGTTCCCTTCCCAGCATAAAAATAAAACATAAAACTTAACAAAAATCCTCTCTGCCTGCTCTTACCCAACTCTGTAGAGACAGGCAGATTTTTCAGGGGTCCTCAGCAGAATGATGCAACAACAAAGTAGCTGTTGCAATCAAAACTTTTGTTTGCTTGGACCCTCTAAAAATCAGGTAATTTTGAAAGCCAAGCATCTAAGCCCCTCTTCATAGCAGGTTATTTGAACATATTAACCATAACCTCAGATTAAAGAACACATAAAAACTTTTGTCCTCAGGAAGCAGCCACCAGTGAAGGACCATAGCCCTAACACCTTGCTTCTGCTCTCTTGCTCAAAAAGAGCCTTTTATCCCTTAAGTCACATACATATCCACTTTCACCTTCCTGTTTTCTCATTTTTTGGCCATATTTTTGCTCAGAGATTCTCTCCTCGCACCAGCTGGGGTATTGCATGAGGAGGCAATTGTTTGCTTAAAGCACTGTATTTCTATTGTTCTCTCGGAATAATGAGGAGACAACTGGACTTTGGCTCTGCCACAAGAAAACAGAGCAGCCACCACAGAGAGTGAAGCTGCAGTGTTCATTTTGCAGCATCCTGAAATAGATCCTTCCTCTTCCTGCTGCTCCTCCTGGTTTCCCTGTGCAGTGCTAGCATCAGCAGAGCTGTTGCAAACAGCCTGGGTGTAGCACCAGTTTCATCTAGCATTGCCAAACCTGCAGCTCCCAGAGCCTGCGTGCTCCTCCCCTCCCAAACTGGTGGTGTATTTGCCATTCTCACAGCCTCTGCAGAATGCTCCAGATCAAATAGGGCTCCTCTGGAATGAGCACCTTGCTTTTGCTGTCCTGGAGATGGGTGGTTGCTTTACCAGGACAGCCCTGTGAAATCTGAAATGTGTTAAATTGTGGATTCATTGCCACATTCCTCCAGAACTGATGGGACATTCCCTTGAGAGGGAGGCTGGAGAAGCAACAAACAGCATTGGAAAACACCATCCACACAGCCCAACATGACATCCCTAACTCTGTGTGAACCTGGAGGATGTTTATTCAGTGCTACTCCCTGCATTTGCAAATGTGGTTTTGGCCATGAGACAACTCAAACTGAGAGCTCTGTGAGGAGCATTCCAACCCACCTAAGACTTCTGTTGACAGCAGTAATAAACTATCAAACTTTTGTTTTCCCAGTCTCTGATGTTTCCAGAACTTCTAAAGAGGGTACAACCATGTGCACTGTTAAATATTGTTGTTCCCTATTTTGTTCTGATTCACATCACCGGAATAATCCAGGTGAGTGTTTTCACTTGCATCATGTCAAAAATCACTCCAGAGTTGAATGTGAAGGCAAAAAAATGTTTACAGGTCTCGGAAACAAGCTTTATTCCCTAGAAATCAGCAATCACAATGATTCTATCATGGTTTTAAGCTGAAACCGTCCTTTTTGTGCTACAAATTTTAGTTGTATCTATTTTAGGATCTGCTTCATGTAGCACTGAAATGCAGCCACTTCTGGGATAGGTTTTGAAATCTGTTTGGTGGAAAAGATCACAGCATGGGTCAAAAAGAAATTGATCCCATAGTTTTGCTTTACAAAAATGAGGGGTAAGTTCTTCGTTAGAGGATTGACAAGGAACTTAAGTACTCTCCTTTTGTTCTCTGTTCTGTTTCACATTTGTTGTGCCAGCTAAGCAAATAATCTCATTTCTTCCTTCCTTTTTTTCTAAAAGAAGGAACAATAATGGCTTCTTTAGCTGGATATATACGTTTGGACATCTTTCTGCACCTAACATTCAGGAGTCTGACTTCTTATTGTTATATGAATGACTAGAATTGCTATTTACTAGGAAAGACCTGAAAGTCCTTTGGATCTATGTGTAAAATAAATTCTGTGTAAGATTTTATGTGATCTCAGAAAATTACAAAAGAACAGAAGATGAAAACGTCATAAGATGAAGGAGGTCAGGTTTAATTAGATTAAATATTAGGATGCAATTATTGCCTGTGAGGGTAGTGGGGGGCTGGGATAGAATTCCCAGAGAAGCTGTTGTTGCCCCAGCCCTGGAAGTTTCCAAAGCCAGGTTGGATGGGGCTTGGAGCAAACTGGGATAGTGGAAGATGTGTGGGCACATGGCAGAGGGTGGCACTGGATGGGATTTAAGGCCCCTTCCAACCCAAACTATTCCATGATTCTATGTAAAACTGAGAAACAGAAGTCAGGGAACAATGACCCTTGGTGGAATTCAGCTAAGAATAATGAAAATAACTCCCCGAAAAAATATATAGCTATAAAAACCTCTTCAAAAATACTAGACATGTGGAGGAAAATGAAGTCATTGTCCCTTTAAATGTATATACAAGGCTCTTGGTGTTTTATTTCCCATCAGGGAAGGTGTTGAGTTTCCAGGGCCCTGCCAAGCACTAGGCCATGCTGATGGATGCCCCCGGGCAGAGGGGACACTCGCTGGATTATTTCTGGCCACATGAGAACATCACTCAGTGCTGCCACTGTTTGAAATTGTGATAAAGAGAGGCCTCTGTGTTGTAAAACTCGAGTGGATGCATGGAGGAAGGGAGGAAAAAATGAGGAAAGCATGACCCATACCACGTTTTGCTAACAGAGCTAATTCCTTGCTTAATTAAATAGTTAATTAAGTTCAGTCTGAGGAATAGACAGAACAATTAATTGCGGGCTCATTGCATTTTTCAATTTGTTTTAAGAAAACAAAAATCAATTCATCATAGTCATCATTCTCCTGGATTTTGCTTACCTTCCAGAGCACTGATGTGATCAATGTAACAGCAACTGCCCTTTCTAGTAGTTGTGAGTCATGGCAGAAGATATTCCCATGTTTTAGGGAGATTATTCAGAAAAGACTGGGAAAATGTACTAAAATAGGAATGGCAGCCTGTTTTGGATCAGTTTTTAATAGAAGGGATAGTTGAAGAGGGAAGGAGACTATGGAGAAGAGTTTCACTGAAGGAAGATGTTGGAGAGTAATGAAAACAAATAAACAATCAGATTTTCCTTAAGTTTCATGAATATCTAAAGAAAAATGCAAACTTTCCCTATTTTTAGTGGGAATTGGTGCGGTTTGTTAAAATGCTGTGAAAGAGGAAGGAAGCCTAGAGAAAATACAACTAATTTTCAGGCTCTTATAGTAAAACTATTGTCAAAGTAAGAATTTATGTGAGATCTTCAGTGAAATTTTTGTTGTCTTTTTTGGGGTTTTTTTGGGATTTTTTTTGGTAGGTAGGAGCCCCAAAATGCTTCAAGTGAAAATTGAAACGGGAACCCCCCTCATCCCCAAAGTCTGAAATTTGGTTTGGGTGCCTTCAAAAAGAAACCCTGGACTTAGTTGGGTCCGTCTCATTTGTGTGTTCACAATGTAGAATTTAGTGTCATCCAGGAACATTTCCAAGTTCTTCAGAGCAACTCGTGGTATTTGTCCTTGCAGGTTAACATTTGGAGTGGGTACAGTGTCAGCTGTGGCAGGAGGTTTAAGGTGGGATTTCACAAATGCCTGGATAATTTCTGTTCCAAGTCTCCACTGTCAATGTAGTTTGTAGAATGGGGAATGGCTTCAGCCTCCTCTAAAAGGATTGGTTTATGCTTTTGCCTTTTCCTCCTTATTTTTGGAGATGAAATCAGCCAGGAGAGGGGAGCAAAAGTATAAGTGGGTGAGTAAGCTGTGACACAGCAGCAGGGAGATGACAGGCAGCTTCCTCTGGGACATTTCTGTACCAGTGTCCTAAAAAAGAGATGAGAAAGGGGAAGGAGGAATTCTGAATCACATGCACATTTATGAAGCTGATTAAGCAGCTGAGGAAAATTAACTTCTAGAGACTTCTGCTCCTCCTGTGTGGGTGATGGTGGTGGGACTCTGACTGAAAATTACCTTGTAAATCAGCCTCTGTTTTAGGGTAACCCCTCTTATTCTTCTTCTGAAAGTAAAAGCTGAATTTATTGATAATTACAGGCCTGTTAATAGCTATAAATTATCAATACAACTCATTTTTAAGCCTTGTTTGGATGGAATTCCAGCCTTCCTACTGGATTTTAAAATTCATCCTCTAGGTTTGTATGGCAGCCTGGTCTGAGTGACAGCACTACAGAAATAAATTATTTCCTAGAAGGTTTTTCCCATAAGGAAGATTCCTGTTGATGCTGGAGCATCATCCTGCTCATCTGAATTACTCCCTAAAATCCTGCAGTAATGCTGCCACCTATGGAAGATTCCCCAGCCCTGGCCTTTGCAATCTGCCTGATGCGTTTGCAGCTGTGAAAACAGGATCTGAGTGTGCTCCTCTGATCTGCTGATAAAACTCCCTATTTTCCAGTGGATATTTAATCCTGACATGAAGAGGTGCAAATTCACTTCCTCCCAAATAAATTAGTTTTGAAATTGAAATTGCTTCTGAAATTGGCCCTTAAGACAATATTTTTACTTGACAGTGGCATCTCAAGGTCCTGATGCAAAATATCATTTTAAGTGCTGTCAAAACACCACAAAGAGCTGTGCAGCATTTCCAGTTCCTTTTTTTTTTTTTTTTTTTTTTTAATGATACAGCTGAGGAATGTTTTAGGAAAAATTTCTTCTTCAGGGATATACTTTCACTTGCTCAGTGTATATAATTTATTTTCTATTATGTACATGATGGGGTAGTTTATGTATATAGGGGCCTTTTCCCTTAAATTTGTGTCATTTTGGGTGTCAAAATAGAAACCTGTGAGGAAATTTGCATATTAGGTCTGGGAAGAGGCCACATTTTTGAAGTCAGGAGAAAAGAGAATATGCTTAACCACTTCTGCAGGTTCCAGTCAAAAACACTAATGCCAGTCTTAGCATTAGTGCCTGTTTTCCACCCTGTGACTCACAGGGCAAAACCCAAGAAGCTTAAAATGTTCAAGAAATGTTGAAATAAATGTTTAGGAAATGCTGAAAATATGGTTTTCTCTGCTTAGGTGGTGCTGTGGAAACCAACCCCAAAGGCTTGATGTAAAGTCTTTGTCTACAAATGTCTTTTCCTCAGAGGAAAGCACAGCTTTGACCACACCCTCCACGCACAAACACACACCTTTCACATGGCCCTAGAACAGCAAACTTTGATTAAAAAGCGATCAAAGCATTCATATTTCTCTTCTTGTGGGGAAAAAAAAAAGGGAAAGATCAGGGAAAAGAAAGAGGAGAAATTAGCTTTAAAGGCTGTGGAGGGAGGATGAGAGATGCTACATCAGGTGTGAGCAGTGCCAAGTGTTTCCACTGAAGTGGTGATGGCTAGGGGCGTTGCTGAGAGGCTGCAGAGCCTTCCAGAATTAAGTGGGACAGCCCTGGCTTCTGAGATGTTGAGCCCTCCACTCCCAGACCACAATTCTGCCTGTTTGAGTGGGGAGAATGTGAGGGGGAAGGTTCTCTGGTGGAAAACCAACTGTTTGAGGATGTTCTCATGGTAGGAGATGATTTAATTTGCTGCAGCAGGGTGGTGGGATAGGGTTATGCCCTGTCTGTGGTGATTGAAGGATTTTTTTCCCTCTGATTGTGGCTGGTTTGTAGCTTGCTGTGGTCCTGTCCAGATGGTGCTGTTTGCTTTTGAGCTTCTGGAAAGGTTTGGGAAGGACTGGACTGCTCCTTCTATTTTGTAAAATGGCTTTTTGGCGTTGTGGTGCTCTTGGATTGTTTCTGGTTTAGTGGGATTCACTGTAACTGGTATAGTGAAATGAAATGATGAGTAGTGGCACCTTTCCAGAATGTTGGTGGGATGCCTTGAGGTGAAGCACCAAGGCCTGCAGAAAGAGGAGTTTTTAAATATTCACAAGTGTTTTAGTTCTCCAGTTCTATTTTCTTTCCATAAATATAATAAATGGCAGGTGCTTTTACTGTGGGATGAAGTGTGAGGAGAAACACTGGAGAGTCAGGGGTAAATGAGGGAATTGTTGTTGCACCTTTCAGCAGGAAAGGGACAAATTTTCAAACACTCGGGTACTGCTTATAAGACGAAATTCAGTGATGGCCAGCATGGCTCTTGTGTCATAACCTGGCACTCCATTGCTGCAGATAGGATTGGAGACTTCCCTGTGTGATCACCTCTAACTCCCCAAGATGTGATTTTACTTCCCTCTGAGACTTTTGAATACACATAGAAATACTAAAAATACAAGTATTTAGCAAAATTCAGACATGTTATTATCTGTGGTACATTTGATAAAGCATTTCCTGCTGACTCTTTTTTTTCTGCCAGCTACTTATAATGCCTGTAAATCAAATTCAAGCCCTAGATCATAAGGTTACATTTTTTCCCCCATATATGTTTTTTATACTAATAACTGTGCAAATGCCTGTTGGTGATGGTGATCCTGTTGTGTTAAGTGTACTAAGAGTGCTGTAAAGAGGCTATAGAGTCGTAATTTAGATTAAGAGGTCTAAATATAGCATGTGAACGTGGCAAATGCCAGTGGGATTTAGGGGGAAGACTTTATTGGCTAAAACTTTCAGAGGGAACCCAAGGGAATAAGGTGCTCAAATGCTTATAGAAATTGGACCCTAGAGCTTGTCTGAGCAAGTAAAATGGCAGGAATGACTCCATAACTGTTCTTAATCACTCCTAAAGCAGATGTTTCCCGTCCAAAGATCCTGGTTTGTCTCAATCTGCTTTGGAGAAAATGAGAGCAGTTGTAAATGGCTGATTCTGTAATAAACTGTTCCAGTCACCCTTTCCCAAGGAGTGTGGCCTCTTTTGTTACGCTGACAGAGCTCTGAAGCTACTCCACTGAGATGTGAAAGAAGCAGCAAGGTAAAGGAAGATGAAAGGTAGCAGCTTTCAATGTTTTAGGAATGAGTTAGACTGTGATGCTCTCTGAGATCCATGACTATTTGGCAAGTGTGAATTGAAATAATGGAAATACAGAATTAACTGGTAAAAGGAGTATAAAACTGGCAAGGTGCTGGTTTTGTCCAGGAGTTGCAGTACAAACAGAGGATATAATCCTCTGATGAGGATGGTGCAGGCTGGCAATGTCCTGTTCTTGAAAGTTGTTTTTGGCTCTGATCTTACCCTGCATCAGTTCTGTGTTGATCAGGGAAGGAAAAACTGCTGTCAATGCTTTTGTGCACTGGAAAGCAGGGCTTACATCATACAGCATGCCTTGATTGTATCAGTAGAAGATATCCAAAGTATTTTTATATCTTTATGGCAGCTTAATATAGGCTTTTTCTACTTAGAGTAGAAATGGATTTTGCAATAAATAGTCTTGTGGCCAAACATGAGAAATTTTACATCTACTTTTTTTTTTTTTGCCTGTCACCTGAGGATGTTTAGTCACACTGCAAAGGCACAACTCCTTAGCAAAACCTGGGATTGTTAGTCCTCTGTTTGATCTGTATAGGCACTGAAAGCTGGATCTGACCCAGAAGGAAATCTGCCTTTATGCAGAACCACTCTGGGGGTGGTGGGGACAGCTCTTTCCTTTACTTTTGTACAGAGCATCTCTTCAAGCCTGTGCTGCCATCTGTCCTTGGGGGGGACAAAAGCCTGCTGTGGAGGAGGGTTTCTTATGTACTGGATTCTTTGGAACCTGTTTTAGATTGGGGCCATCATGTCTCAATAAATTTCAGTGAGTGGGACTGTAAAATTGGGCTCCTACTGCAGTGACCTGCAGGGCAAGTGACTATCCTAGAGAAACTGCCTGGTGGAGATGATACCATGCTTGAAACAGGTAGCATGTCCAAAACAGCCAAAAGTTGTGCTTCAAATTCATCAGAGAGGCCACCGCTAACTCCCCAAACAGACAATAATTTGTGTGTGTTTTGTTTAGGTTATTTGTTGGGTTTTGAGCATTTTTCTGAAGCCAGCAGCTATCCAGGTGTTCCCTTATCTTTCCATGTGATGTCTGACTTGCAGGTGGTGGTACCAGGATACTGTGGCAGGGAGAAATCAGGCTTGAGGTTAAAATATTTCCAGCTTGGTGAGGGTTGACTTTTGTGGTGCTGCTTCTCTGACTCTGCTGCCACTGCTACAGTAATTCCTTAGTTGTGGAGTCATTCTCCTGTGTGTGCCTGGACCACATGGCAGAAAATGTTCCATCCTCTTGGAGAGCAGACAGCATTGATCATCTGCAAGTCCAGGCTGTAAAATTGTGGCAGAATACTGAGTTTCTGCTCTGAACATAAAGAGCAAGCAAACATTTCTATGAAGTATCACTTGGGGAGCAAAATGTGTATTTACGCTGCTCAAAGTGGGGAGTGGCAAGGCTTTATGGGAATCAGTTTGACCTCAAGATGCTGTAAGGAAAAAGAAAAGTTTGGGTGGGAAAGCCTGTTGGAATAAAATACAGTTTAGAAGAGAGAAAAGGAATCTATGCTGTAATGACAGTGCAAAAAAGGCCCTTTTTCAGGTTTACATGAATAGGAGTATAGTGCTCATTGAGTAAGTGTAACTTTGTGTTGGGAACAGATATTAATTTGTACTAACAACGGCTAAATAATTGTATTCAATTATAGGGCTAGGACTGTTCAGCAGTGGAGTTTGAGCAAATCTCCCTCAAAAGAGAACAGCTTTAGGTTCAGTCCCTGTTGAAGACCCTGGGATTGGAGCAGACAGTTGCTGTGCAGACCACAAGGTGGTGGCATTGCCCAGGCAAATGGTGCATGAAATATCATTATTTTAATATTTCTGTGTGTTTGAATGGTGGGTTTGTCTTTTGTGCCAGCATTATTATGGGAAAGGAAATCCCAATTTAAATATTTGACTCTGTTGCATAATTAATCAGGAGTGTAAAATACTTTTCTTGATGGAAGGAACTTTTATTTTCTCTATTAGAACATTCTTGCTTTCCCCAAGATTAAGCAATTTGAATAACATTTAGCTGTGCAACAAAGGGACTGAGTGCAGTTGTGCTCTGAAAGATGGCTCTGGAAAGTGGGAGAGAAGGGGTGAGTTCTTTTCTTCCTGTATTATTTCAGGCAAGTGGCTTAAATTTCATGGACCCCTGTTTCTGATCTGGAAATTGGGAATGTACCTCTCCTCCTGCTGTTCTTCATGGCATGTGCAGGTGCTGCCTCACTCACTAACACCCTCTCTTTTCTTAAATATTTAAACTGTAATCCTAGCAGAATCAAGAGGCATTCACAGCAACAAAACATCTTTCATTTGCTTGTTGTTGGTAAATTTGCACAAATAAGTTTTGTTGGGGGTTCAGCACGAGGAGCAGCTCGTGTTGAGGGGGTGCTGAGCCAAATTCCCGGACCTGTGCACTTGAAACATGACTAAACCTCAATGCTCCCACCTTAATATTTTAAAGATCTGAGTTTTGTCTTTCTACCTGAATTTTCAGGCTTGGGCTGTAGGACAGGGATGTCCTGCCCCTGTGGCTGTACTGGCAGTGCTCCCCATGTTGATGGCAGTATTAAAGGGGATCAATTTAGATTGTTGGTTCAGCTGCACTGCTTCCCTCTGTAATTCCCTTATCCATCCTTTTCCAAGATCTTTCCATGGCCTCTTTTAGGCCCTTTCCCCAGTGCTATCAGAGCTGCTGCCTTATTAGCCTATTTACCATCAGCTTTCAGCTCACCCCTTCCTTTTGCAGCATGTGTCAGTACCTGAGGAGAAAGTTGCCTGACAAATTCTTCAAACTTTGCAAAGTTTCAAACAAGGCTGGTGATCTTCCTTTGCTTCCCAAGGAATTCTCTAGATCTGAAGGCGAGTTTTGTAGCAGGACATGGGAGAAATGTAGATCAGAATTCCTCTGGTTTGTTCTGAAAAGTTTTGAACTGTGTTATACAGATTAAATCATAGAACTGTGATTTTATATCTTTTATGTTTGGCTTCTGTCAACTGAATGGACTGCTGCTTTTATACTAACTGCTCTTTTACACTCAACCTACAGACATATCCTGTGGATGCTGGCTGTGAGCAGGGAAAAACAGTTCTCAGTTTTTCTCAGGACTAGCCTGGGAAAAGCTGAGGAAAGATGCAACCAAAACCTAGCACCTGGTGTTTATACAAATGCCACAGAGAAAAATACATGCTGTTTTGTCAAGATGTTTACCAAAGATTGTTGGTCCTTTCTTCTTCAATAAGATTATTGTATTCTCGGATTAACCAATCTGCTTTTAACCTGCAAAGCACACTATAAAAGTAGTGCACCATTTTTATAAAATTGCTTTTTGCCACATAGCCTTCTGAGAAATCCGTGTAATTTTCATGCTGCCCCTTGAGTAATAGCGACAATATCCTTTTTGCTTTCTTTAACCTGCATTCCTTGAGTTGCACACAGATTCTGAACTCCTCGATATTTAGACTTTCTGGGCCACACTGCACAACACAAGAGAGATTTGGTCTGGTGCTTGGGGTTTTCCTATGACAAAGGACAAGGCTAGGGCGTGTTGTGAAGTTAGGGATCAAAGTACAGCTTTGCTGTTGCTGAAACTGAGGGTGAAACTTCACCAGCTCATCAGCTCCCTGATTCTCACCTGTTGTACTTATGAATAGCAAATGTACCAAGATCCTGGTGACGGGAAGTCAGTGCAGATGTTAAAACACCTTGGATGAGCAAATGTTTAGTTCCTATCCTACCAAATAATTAGGCCAGGTGTAAAACAGGAGTTCCGAAAACTACTAAGGCTTGTAAAACACATTTTCTGTTTTACAAACAGTGTGGAAGTGGAAATCTTCCAACCATTGAGAGAACATTTTATCGATAGCTGAAGTTTTACCTGTGGTGGCAAGCTAAACTTTATAATTTTATATTAGAAATGTACATATGTTATACATGCATACTATGAACGTGTAAAAATGTGTGCCATAAATTCAAGCTTTTTAGATGATGCTGTCGATCCAAGTGAATGTTCTTGGCTCATTTAACCAATCCTTGGTGGAAAGGCAGAGACTGTTGTGTTCTCAGCCCACAAGGATGTTCCCTAAAACAGATGTTTGTGTTTTGGCTGTCTTTGGTACTTCTTCAGTGTTGTTATTTTGCAGGGTATGTGGCAAATGTGTCAACAATTGAGCCCTGTGGACATACTTGCACGTGTCGATGGATGGCAGTGTCCCAGGATTCAGGAGTTCCTGAAATCAATCCCATCCCTGCCACTGACCTGCTGCAACTTTGACTTCCAATGTTCCTACTTTATACGGGACAGGAATGATGCAGCAGCATTTACCTACAGCAGGTGCTGAGCAACAGGGTTTGGTGTTCACTGAAATGGGGTTTGTCAACTTGGGTCTGATTAATGAAAAAAAACCCCATTTGACTCTTACTGGATTATATAATTTTATTGAAACTACAGTGGTCAGCAAAATCAGGGAAGAAGAATCAAGAAATTAAGACCTAGTGGAAAACAGGAAGAATTTAACTGTGTCAGTTCTTCCCAAAGCAATCTCCCAAACTGGACTAGTCACAGAAGAAAACTTCTTTCTTTTGTGATTTGGGGATATGAAATTAGAAGTGTTTCTTAATCTGACATTCTTAGTACAAAGTATTTTCCTGATTAGTAATGCTGATTATCCAGGCTGGAAAAAAAAAAAAAAAAAAAAAAAAAAAGAATAACAGTGGAAATGGTAGAACATGTTTTCATGTTTTTTGCTTTGAAATGCAGGTCACTAACACTTGACCAAATCTGCTTAAGCTGACTGCTATGCGGGACTAATAATGCCCAGAAAAAATCTGCTTTCTTACTTATTTCATCCTGTAGTCTTATTTCTTCTCACACTTGAGTTCTCTTTGAAACTCTTTACAAATTCCTATGAACTGCTTAGCAATGGGGAGCTCTGGATTTTTAGTTTGAGCCTTCATGTGCTGTTTCGACAAAGGATGAGAATAAGGGTAGGGATTTTTTCATTGGCTTCCCAACCTATGTTCTTGTTTGGTGTCTTGCCAGCTGACTATGCAAGTAATAACAATTTCCTTATCCATTAGAAATGTATATTAAAAACAGGGGCAGGTATGTGTGAAACACGAATTTCTTCTTCTCTGGTTTTTGTGGGATTTATTAAAAATTGAAAATAGAATACAATTTCTCTCTGCTTTCTCAGTGGAAACCAGTAAGGCCATGTAATTCCTTAATGGTCACTGGTCCTAGGCTGGAGTAGGAAGTGCTGGCTGGCTGTGGCAGCTGGCAGGAAGCTAAAACAAAGTTTGAAGTTGTTTGATACCTGCCAAGGCCTTTTTATTGCCTGTACGCTCTGTCACCATTAACATTATTCATATTCCATGCCAGGAAAAATCAGATGCCATAAAACATCCTGTGGGATGGCTTTCCTCTCTGGAGGCTGCACGTGCTGTGCTGTTCTCCAGCCTGGCTCACCCTGTGTGTGTCCCTTTACCTGGTCACCTTGAGGTCAGTGGAGCAAATCCAGGGTCTGGGGGTGCCTGTGCACAGTTCAGGGCAAAGTCTAGTGTTGGGAGGTTTTATTCTAGAGTACAACCCATGAGCATTTCAAATTTTGTAGTTCAAATATCAGATCTTGGGGCTCAAGCCCCACAAGCATCAGGTGTTTTCTAGGTTTGAGGCAGTGCCCGTATCCAGGGTTGTCACTCCTGTGGTGATGTCTTCTTTCCTTCTGTCCTGTGTGTACTTGGACACTGCTCTGACCAAACAGGGATGCAGTGAAGGGGAAAGTCAATGAACAGCGAGTCCTTTAGTTGCTTACTAATGGTATTGTTTCACCTTAAGTGTTCTGAGGTTGTGTTTTCTCCTCCTGGCTTCCTTGTCTGTGCCTTTGCTCCATCTTCATTCCCGTCATTGTTTCTTCTAAAGTTTGGATTGTGAGCAGTGCAGTGAAGGAACTTTGTCTCTTCTAGGTAAGACCTTGGGTACTAGGATGGTATGAAAGCACAAAGTCAGTTGAAAACACCAAAATTGAATGTTTTGGCCTCCAAAGTGAGGTATCAGTGGAAGCAGAGAGCAGATAGAAAATCTTAAAGGCTTGTGACTTGTCATAAAGATGTGTGACATGCATTTAACCAAGGAAATTTCTCAGTCCGTCCATAGCAATGGTCACAGAACACTTTTCTGATACTCACATGCCTCAAGACGATGCTGAAGACAAAAAATAACCATGGCTGATTCCAAATCCACAGGACATCAGTGACAACAAAACAGATGAGCAAGTTCAGAGGATTTCAGAGCACTCTGAGCAGACAGCTTTGTGGTCCACATGCATTCTTTGGGTTTAAGAAAGGAAAACATCCTCTTTTGTTTTCAAGAGCATGTGTTCAGAGCACCTGAAGGCTGGAATATGTTGAAGCATATGGCCTATAATTTCCTTTCTTCCATTCACAGTCTGCAGCAAGATCATTCCTGGTAAGAACAAGTTCCAGCTTTCATTTGAAGATGTTTCTGTAGCCATTTCTGTCTAGCAAGCAGAGCTTTCTCTTTATTTAGTAAAAAATATTATTTTCACTTGCCTAACTAATGAAAATGTGATGCTTTGCAACCAGGCTGATCAGATCCTTTTAAGTATCAGAACTGTTTAGGTGTGAGAAACTTTCAAAGCATTGCTGTTTATCCTGTTAAAATCAGTGATGAAAGGAACAGTTCAAATGGTAAACTGTAATTAAATAGTGCAGAAAGCCTAAAACACTGGGAAGATTTCTTACCTCCTGGAAGATAATGTTTAGAGTAACCTAGATCCTGATGACGTAAAATTTGAGCTTTTTTTTTTGACATTTTTACTGGTTATGGGAAGTAAACAAGGAAAGCTCTTATGAGAGGAGCTGGTATCATATAAAATCAAATTTCCTGATTCTGATACAGGTGCAGATCATCTCAGGATCAGAATCTGGCTGTGTAATTGGGCAGCTTTTGAAGTGCAATGTACTGAGGTAGAAATCCTGCTGGCTTTCTGGATTGAGGTGTGTTAATTGTTCTGTTCCACCAAATAACCTGAAGGTTCTTTGTTTAATGTACTTCAAAGAAGAACTGAGCTGTCTCTCCAAGATTGTAAAGCTCTAATTGTAGAATTTTGGGCTTTTTAAAGCCTCTTTCTTGCCTTATGGAAAGAATGTAGGAATAGTCAGATTAGATTAGATTTTTAATGTGTATTTTATTTTAGATTCTACTACCAGATGCCTTTAAAAGAAGGTACAGGAAACTTTACAAGAGGCAGGTGTAATGATTATCGATCATACAAGTGATCTTCCTAATTCAAATGTGCTCTGCCTTTTCTACCAATCAAAGGCAAAGCTGGTGCATTTGGAATTAAACACAATTTGCATATTCGTGCTACAATGCCAGTTTGCATCACAGTACTTTCATATCCCTGTCACTTGAGAGTATTCTAGTTTAAATGTTAGGTTGTACTTCATGGAAGAACTACGGAAATCTTCAATTCTTATATTTTTAAACACCTTTTTAAAAAAGGGGTTTTGTCTAGTGAGTGGCTTAAGGTTTGCTGACTTTTGAGCTGGCAAAGTGCCCCTGTGGCATCACATGGGAGTGTCTATTCATGTAATTAAAGTGAGACACCTGTTTAAGGCAGAGCTGCATTCAGCTGAGTGAAGAAATAAAAATTAGGCCCTCACTGTGCAGGTGTTTGGGCATGATGTTAAGCATGTCTGTATTGTCAAGTAATTCTTATAAGACCACTTGGGTGCCTAGAGTAGGGCAAGTGCCAGTGTAAAAGTTTACAATTCTGGGGACCACTTTTATTTGGTTCATATATTAATGGATTAATTGAATTCTGATCTCCAGTGTGTCTGTATTTATCCAGTTGCTTGTGGAGACTGTTTGACAGCTGGGGTTAGATTCTAAGCACACACCTGGAACTGGAAAGGCTGTGATAACCTGAACTCCTTCCTGGTGAATATTTCAGATAGTTTATATACAAAGACATATTGAAAAGTTGACTTTGATTGCTTTCCATAAAGTGCAAAATGAGGGAGAGAATCCCAACACAAATATACACCCGCTTCAAGTATTTTTCCTGAGTGTGGTTGTTGCTTCAAACCTCCATGTGGTTACAAAAACAAACTTCAGTGCTACGACTCCTCAAATCTGCATTTTAAAATAAAATGAAACACACGCTCCCCATAGTAAAATATTATTTGCTAATGTGTTCCAAAAACTATGCTAGGCAAAAGGCAGTAAAAGTATCTTTTAAAAGAAAAAAATTGAATGTAAAATGTAGCAGATGTGTTTTTCTGTTCTAGTGAAAAGAAAAACACCTACTTATTGGAATGAACAGGAGACTCAGAAGTGGATCTGATGGATAAGTTTTCTCTCTTTTGGGAAAGATGAGGTGGAGAAGAAGTTATTAAATGTTTACTTATGCATTTGTAAGTTTGAAAGTATTCCTTTATTTGCTGCTTATAAATGTGATCAGTAGAATATCTGCAACTGGCAGTTTGTGAGGGCTGATGAGTGTGGGGAGCTGCCTCCAGCAAATAGTGCCTTTATGGTGCCAGAGGGAGGGGGGAAAGAGGCAGAGACCAGGCAGTACTCACAATTTTGCAGGTATAAACCTGTGTTTCTGCTTATTTACTGATGGCGTGGGGGGGCCAAGATGAGGATCTATTGTTTTATACTTGGGGGTTCAACTTGTTCCAGTAATCAGATGCAGAGTTCTCTTCTGAGAAAAGTGTTGATTGTATACAACCAGGTTTATAATAAATATAAGCAAAGCACTGCAGCTTTTTGCAGTTAAGAACTTAAGTTGCTTTCAGGATTTAGTTGCACCCACCTGAACTGGTTTAAACTTCACTGTTAAAAGCATGTTAAGAAGCTTTTTTTTTTTTTTCCTTATAAATGTTTTTATTTTATTTCAATCGAGACTCTTGTAAATCCAGAGTAGTCTTGCATCAGTTGGAGCAGTTTTCTAGTCAGGTCCTGTACACAGTGCTCTGACTGCCCTCCTCACACTCTTCATTCCACAGCTCAGAACTCAGCCTGCTCCTTCTTTTTGTAGCCACATTTTTATTGCAAGCTATCCCGTGCAAGTGAATATTTTGTTTATGCTGATGTTCGGCTCTTGAAAGTTATTTTCGGGGATTTCTTTGTTTGTTGAACACTGTTGCTATATTGCCAAAAGTGCCATTGATGTGTGCTTGAACGCATGACTCAGAACTTGAAGCTGTTACCAGCTGTTACCCTTTAGAAACGTTAAGGAAACATTTCTAGAAGGCACATTTATTTTTCTGGTACAGGTGTACTGGAAAAATGAACCTTCCAGTGAGATTAGTGGATAAAGAGGGAAATATATTAGTTATCCTTCTCCATTCTGACACTGATAATTTTAACCTACAATTCGTTCCCTTGAGGCACCTGAAGGCTGGTGAATTCTCACAAATGAATAGGAACAAGAATTAAATGTTTCCTTCGAAGAGTCGTCTTTGGACTTTAACTTTTTTTTTTTTTTTTTTTTTTTTCTTTTCCTGACAGTCTCCCCTTAAACGTGAGGGGGAATAAGGTTATGCTTTTAAATAGATTAAGTGTTATCTTCTATCCGTCTTTCTTTCTGCTGGGAGTTGCTGAGATGTGCCAAGGAGTGAAAGTTGACTCTGGTGTGTGAAATGACGCTGTTAAAAACCTGCTAACAAAGACCAGCATCTCTCTTTACCAGTCAAATCTGCCTCACCTGTCATTTTGACCCCGGCTTGTGGAAACGAGTGCGGCGGTCTGGAAGGGAATAACTCTTCCTCCAGAAGGAAATGATCTGCACTCACCGAACCAGTTGCTTCCCCCCCTCCATCCTGCCCCAATGCTTTCTCTTTTAGTCTGAGGAAGAAAATCGCTCGAAGCGATTCTCAGAATGAAACCCGCGGGATGAGAAGCTGTAGGGATTCGGGGGCGGCCGAGAGGGACCCGGGGGATGCGGGAAGTGCCCGGCTCGACGCCCTTCCCCTCCCGCCGCCTGGAGAACCGCAGAGTCGGAGCCGCTCCCGGTCCCTCTTGGCACCGGAATCCTTTCCCAAACCTTCGGCTCCCGTTTGTGTCTGTAATTGTATTTACGGCACGGTGGATGCGCTGCCGGAAGCTCCGCTTTACCGAGCTCTGGAAGGTTGTTTTGAGTTTTTTTTTTTTTTTCCTCCGGGAGTTCCGCGGTGCAGTTTACCTGTCGGGGGGTCCGACTCCCCGAGCCGAACTGCGGAAACCTCTAAAGTGCAAATCCAGATTTATCGGCGGTTGCACGGGTATAAACGCTGCTTTTTTTGAGAGTGAATTCGCATCAGAAGTCAGAGCGATGGGCTTTTCGCTTGGTTTAAATACAGTTCGGGCTTGAAATGGAGAATCTAGAGCAGGAGTCTATAATTTCGGAAGTATTCAACAACTCGTGCGCTTTTGCAGCTTATCTTAACGGCGAGAAACTTGGTTGGGGAAGCAAATTCTGCCCCCGAAAGCGCTTCCCGGCGGTGCAGCTCCCCCGTCATTCCTCAAACCCCCCGCGATCGTGGGGAGGGGGCACCCCACGGCCACAGCTCCCGCGGGGCCAGGAGGGGACGATGCTTCCTGCATCTGTGCTTCGAATGCCAAATTCTGGTGGCAGCTGTTTGGGGCGAAGGGAGCGCATCTTCCCTGACCTGCGGCGCTGCCCTCTGACCCGCCACGAATCCCTAAAAGCGGGGGTCCCCCGGGGCCACGGCACACGAGTCCCCTTTGTTCACCGAGCAGCCCAGGCGGGGCTGGAGCCACCGGCCTGGGGCCGAGTGGTTGGGTTGGACCCGACCTTACGGGGATAGGCTCGGCTTTATCTCCAGGGGACACGGGCTCGGGTTATTAGGGAGCATTCTCTCCTTGTGAATGTATCGGCCAAGGTTGCAGCGAGAGGGAATTCCGCCCCCTCCCCTTCCGCCCCTTCCCCGGGTTTAGGAACAAACGCAGGAACGGTCGGAGTGGCATTGCCAGAAATTATCTTAGTACAAAGAGGGGGCTTTTATTCGAGGAAATGTATTTCGCCTGTTGAGAAATGCTGAAAAACCTCCGCTATAATATGCCTTACCATCGTCTGTATGTCTTATATGCTCTAGTTTCTCAGGGTTTTTTAGTACTATTTTTGTGGTCTATTGCCCTGTTTGAGCTTTTAAATACAGATAAATTTCATCTCAGAGATGCTAAGATGATCTCTTGAAAGACTGGCCACCACCCTATAGCTTCGTCAAACTGCTATCGCGTCTTTCTAACGTTTTGCCTTTTGCTAACCTGGCAAAATCACTCCCTGCATATTTATCAATTTGGGGAGGAGGGTTAGCATGGCAAATTTCCTTTAAAAAAGATTGGGTGAGATGTATTAGTTCATCCAATACCATGTCTGTCACTTATGTAGACAGAATAAATCTGAGTCCTGTCTTTGCCCTCAATCGTTCCTGAATTAAGGATACATTTTAATGAAAGTTTTATGGGAAGATTTTAATTTGAGATTCTTTTTGGAGAGAACTGTATGAAACTCCGTGAAAATAATCTAGTATTTAGTAGCTGGTTTTTTGAATTGCAGTTAAACGTGGATGGAAGGAGTTTGGATTTATTCTAAAATGGAAATTATAGTTTAATCCCGTTAAAAAAAAAAAAAATCAAGCAGGTTAAAGAGAGGAGTTGCACAGAATGAATCAAGGAAATCCTTGAATACTTGCGCTGTGCCTTTAACTACCGAACATCTGATTCCCTCATCTGGCAGATGGTCTCTGAGCACAGATTTGCATTCATTGTCTTGAAATCTGTTTTCGCGTTGGTGTTATATAGATTTCGGAGGCAGATCTATACACGGATCAGAATACAAAAGGGCCAGGAGGAAAATATCGCCAAGGCGGAGCAGTTTAAAAATATAAACTGAAATAAATGCAGACGTAGGTATGTATGGTCCCGGGTCACCGCGGGCCGGGCTTGGAAGAGCTCTGGTTTCCTTTGATGGGAAATGTTGCCTACATGGGACGTTATAAAAAGTTTCAAGGTGAGACCTGACAGCTCTCAGGGTGTAACTTTGGGGTCTGCTGGGTGTCTGGCAATCTCGGACTGGCTGTTGCCCTGCAGGCAGCCTCTGCCCTCCCCCAGACCCATTTCTCTCCCTCCGAACAATTTTTTATTTTAAATCCCGCGCCTGAGAGAGAAGCGGCCACTACTCGTGCGGCGGCTTTGGCAGCGTGGCGCGGTCAGATGGACAGAGATCGCTGCTTTAAGCACAGTTTGGGTGTTCTGGGGCAGGACAGGTCGGAGTGAGGCTGCCGGGATATCAGGATGAACCGCGGGTCCCTCGCCCGGCTCCGGCTGTACCGGGACGGGCGCGCTCCTCCTCCTCCGGCTCCACGGTTTCAGCGCAGTCTGGGGCAGCCCCGCTCGGTGAGAGGCTGCCGGACCCTGGCCATAACCCGTCGCGATAAAGCATCACGATAAACCCGCAGTTCCTCTGCTTGGGCTTCTGCTGCCGCGAGGCGGGCGGCGAGGGTGCTTCATCCAGCCCAGTCCCGCAGCTTCAGCACAGTTTATACGTTCTGGGGCAGCACTATTTGGCGTGGAGCTGCCGGGCTATAACGATAAACCCATCACGATAAACTCGCGGTTCCCCTGCCCGTGCTCCAGCTGTGCCAGGGTGGGCGGCGGGCGCGCTGTTTTCCACCCCAGTCCCGCTGCTTTAGCACAGTTTGTGCGGTCTGGGACAGCACCGCTCGGTGTGGGGCTGCCCCGTATGGGACACACAGGTGGGGCTGTGACCATAACCCATCCCCATAACTCCATCGCGACATCCCCATGGCGACATCCCCATCGCCACATCCCCATCGCCGCCGCTTCCCCTGCCCGAGCGCGCTCCTGCCATCCCGGAGCCTCGCGGGAGGGGCGGAGCGCGGCCGCGCCGTTCAGCCAATCGCGGCAAGAGATGCAAATGAGATCTCCTTTTATGGCGCGGGGCCCCGCCCCCCGCGCGCCGCCCGGTCCCACGGTGTAACCCATTCATGCCGCGGCGCGGGAAGGGCCGGCGCTGCCCGTGCGCGGGGTGGGACAGGCCGCTCTTTAGCTCCATTTCTGCCTTTCTGCCGCAATTTACCCCTCGTCTGCTTTATTTTTTTCCTTTCTTCCTGGATTAGGCAGCAATCAATCCTTTCCCTCGTTGTCTGTTTGAGGAACAGGTGATCCTCGTTAGCGGCGATCGGTTTCTGGATGCGGCTCCCTCGCCTGCGTGTGAAGGATAATGTTACCAAGCAAGGCTGAATCAGCGTAACTTTTACTTGGCAAGAGGAAAAACTTTCTTCCCCGTTTGAAGGCGTTAAAAACACGTAGCGTTAAAAAACAGAAGAAGTTGGTTTTAAAGCTGAACTTCACTTTCCTGGGATTTGTGTATCAGACTCAAAGGCTGCATCGTTTTGTTTTTCTTTTTTTTCCTCTCTCTTATCTCCTAAAAGGGAACTATTGCTAGTAGGAATAGACTTCTTAAATGTTTGGAATTCAAGATACTTTAGGAAGAGGACCAATTCTGAAAGATAAATCTCTAGGTTCTGAGATGGATTCCGTCAGGTCCTGGGTCAGAAACGTTGGGGTTGTGGATGCAAACGTAGCAGCACAAAGGTAACAGTGACTATTTCTCTCCCACTTTCCCCTGCCTTTTTTTTTTTTGTTTGTTTTTGTTTTTTGGTTTTTTTTTTAGAAAATCTTTTCTTTATGCCCTGTTGTTTGAATTTGATATTGATTTTTTTTTTTCCTCTCTGTCCCCCTCCCGGTCTCCTCAAGTCAGCAAAAAGTGAAGGTAGGAGCTAGAGCTAGGCAGCAGCACTCCAAAACCAGAAAACATGAGGTGTCCTAAAACCCAGCGTGGGGCTCAGATGATGGTGAGATGGGATCAGCCTTCAATTTTCTGCCCCAGGAAGTTTTGTGGGGCTCTGGATTGGTTGTTCCCAGCGATCCGGGGTACTCCTTCCTGCTTGCTCGGCCAGACAGCTGAACAGAAGGCGACCAAGTTAGAATTAACTTAAATGCAGATGTCAAAACCCAGATCCCCCAGCCCATCTTGTTTTGCTTAATTCACTGTGGGGATTGCCGAAATCTTCCCCCGTGGTTTCAGGGCAGGCAGAGAAGGGTCTGAGGGAGCAGGGGAAGGCATAGGCATCACGGATCCCCGCGGGCATTCTGTACCTGCCCGCCTGGAGCACCTGTCCGAGCGCCCGAGGGGTCTCTGCTGAGCCAAAATGCCTCTGAACATCCCGAAATTGGGGCCTGGCTGTTTGCTTTCTACTTGTTTGGGAGGGTTATCTCCCTTTACACCCTCCCTTTTAGTTTCTCTTCCCAGCCAAGTCGGCACAGGACAGTTATCTTCCCGTTAGGGGTAAGACGATGGAAACTCTTTCTGGTATTTTTTACCCCTTGCTCTCTGGATAGCTTTAAAAAAGTTTTTTTTTTTTTTAAAAAAAAAAAAAAAAAAAAAAAAAAGTAGAGTCGGGGAAGGCTAAACTGGGAACCCCGGGAGTAAGCTGGAATTTAGTTAGTATTAGAGACAAGGTGAAAGGCATGAAACAGCAGAGGGGACTTGAGATGAACAAGGGACGTTTTAGAAATAGTACATCCATGCCCCCACCCACGGCCTGAGCTGGCAGTAAGTTTTTCCAAGCGCCATGGGAGGAGTTATCAGAGTTTTATGAATGTCGATCGGGCGTTTAATAAATACGGTTATGGGGGAAGAGGTTTATCCTTCAGGAAACCGAAAGTAAAAGGAAACGGCTCCTGAAAAGACTCCAATTCACGGGAGCGGCGGAGGTGCAGCCGCGTTGTGCTGCCCGCTGGCATCGCCAGGTTTTCTCCCAGATATTCCTAACAAACCAAAAAATCCCAATTTCTACACACAGAACGAGAGGAGGGTCCAAACTAGGTGCAGTTGTGGCGGATGTGGTGAGTTCACACCGTACCTCGTTGGCAAGGAAAACACAGGGAAACATCTGTAGTTCTCCGAAAGAGTCAAATGCTTTTGCCATTGCTGTGGAGTTATTTTGGGGACTAAACCCCAGAGCTTCCCACTCTTAACTAGTCTGGCACATAGAACTTAATCTGTCTATTAAGTAATTTGGAGGGGCTCATGTGCACCTATTTTCTTTGCAGTAAATAGAAATTTGCTTTCGGGAGAGGGAACTACAATAAATTTCACAAACAAATAAAGCTGCAGGGATATTGTGGGTAAACAGAAGCATTTGAATCTTTCCAAGCTGGGAAATGCGTGGGAAACATCACAACGTTTTCTGCAGTCGGGGACAAGATTTTTGCAAGGGCTGGTTAACCCGAGGCTAAAGTCTTTCAGTTTAAATCAGAGATTCAATTCGCAGGAATCGGTTCAAGTGGGTCAGTGACTAAAGTCAAACTTCGCTGCCGAGGGAAGTGGCTGCTCTGCTCGAAAGTCGTTGTCTCTGACCAAAACGGAGGTACCCCGAGTTGACAGCCTGCCAATAGGAAAGATTTTTAAGGTCGCTTGTTTTCTCCTACGGTAAAAGAGACCGGCACCGGGATGTGCAAAGAGCACTTCCAGACGCTCTGACACGTAACAGCCACTTCCCACCCTGCTGCATTCCAGCAAGGAGCGGTGACAGGCAGGGAAATAAGTGGAGGAAGGAAAACACACGCTGTCTTTAGCACTAACCCCTGTCTGTAAATTAGCGTTATCCTCGGGGTATGCAGGGAGCGGGGCCTCGCCGAAATTCGGGTTCCAGTGCCCATTGCCCCGTCCCGCCCGGCTGCAGCCCGGCGCTGGCAAGGGAGCGTGCTTTGCCTTTTCTATTGTTGTTTTGCCGTTATTGCTGCACAACCTGGTAATGTCTTTGTCTCTCCCCCCTTCACCCCATCCCGTGTGTTTCCTCCACAGCGGAGTAGCTTTGTCCAGAGCCCACTTTGAAAAGCAGCCACCCTCCAACTTGAGGAAATCCAATTTCTTTCACTTTGTTCTGGCTCTCTACGACAGACAGGGGCAGCCCGTGGAAATAGAGAGGACAGCTTTTGTGGACTTTGTAGAAAATGATAAAGTAAGGCTCCTTACTCTTCATCTTCCTCTTTTCCTCTCCAGTTTTGATCTCGTCCCCGCACTGAGCTGCTACCTTCTAATACCTGTTGTCCCTAATAAAATGTAACCATGGTTTGGTCAGGGTTCAGGTGCTGTGGTAGAACTGTAGCCCTCTGTTTGCTTCTGTAGTTAAAAAGTGTTGGAAGCCTCTGCTCTGTATCAGGAATTTCATTCACACACACAAAAAAGTAAAATTCATGGGGTATAAATGCACTTTTTTTTTCTTTTTTCCTGCCAAATCTGCCGGGTTTTATTAGTACCCAAACAGAAGTAGAATCTGACCTGTAATATGTCAGATATTCATTGAGTGTGGTTATATGTATTTCCTAAGGCTTCAAAGTCAATGGCAGGATTTAAAATCATTTGCTTTTGGGTTTTAATTCCATATCTTGACCACTTTGCATTTTTTAGTTATTTTCTTAACCACAAACAAGATTTTTTGAACTGTGGAGCATAAATAATTATCTTATAGTAAATTACATTTAAAAACGTGTAAGAAACATCCCTGTAACACAACCTTCAGGAAATAAATATCAGTTTTGACTCAAAGTAACACTATTGCAAAGCAATGATCACAGTAAAATCAAAAGCCATTTTGTTTTCCCACTGTCAATCTGCTTTATATTATCTGTTTTGAAATGCACAAATTCTTCTCTATGTATTGCCTTGAAAAAGTTGAGACCATAATGGCAAATAAGAGAGGGAAAGAAGTTCTTGAACTCCTACAGGAAAATATGTCAGCGGTATTTTGTAGTTTGTCCTGGGTCACTCGGAAGGTTAATACATCCCAATCAGCGGATTCACCTCTTAGAATTTTAATGAACTTTGTTGTCACTTCCATCATGATTATCAGCTCTTGCATTTTAAATGTTCCAAGTATAAGTTCTGGAAGGATTTTTTTTCCCCCTTATTTCAAATTCCCTTTCAGGAGCAAGGCAATGAGAAGACGAACAATGGCACACACTACAAACTCCAGCTCCTCTACAGCAACGGTGAGTGTCCTTCCCTGGCACCCCCTGGGGGCTGTGCAGCAAGGTTGTAGGTGCTGTGATTTCCAAAATATACCGAAATTCCCTTGAATGAGTCCCCTTCAGTGCCAGGATGTGCCCTGGAGTTTACATGGGCTTGGGAAACAGATGTACCTGGGATGCTGAGGGTGTCTAATACGGCACTCAGTGGGTTTGTTCTGCTGCTCTTAGGGCAAGATGCCTGTAGAATGTTGTTTATCCCTGTTCTCCCTCACTCTAGGTGTCAGAACGGAACAGGATCTCTATGTGAGGCTCATTGATTCTGTCACCAAGCAGGTGAGTAAGGTTGATCTGTGCCCTGCTGTCCTGTCCCACCACATCCTTCTTGTTTGCTCAACATTTCCTTGCATGTTTTTCCTTTTCTGGTTCACTTTAGTGTCTTGCTCAGCTGTATTGCAGACTTATTTTGGAGGATAATTGAAAATTGTAGTCTTTAGTCTCTTTTTTTTTCCCTCTGTGGACTGTAGATTTTTATCCACTTTGTAGCAATATTTATGTAAAGCTGTTTTCCCTGCACATAAAAGGGAAGGTGTTTATTTGCAGGCGATGGTGAGCAGTGATAAAATCCCTTCCTTTCACATCTGACTATTCTAAGGAATAAATAACTCCTGATGCTTCTGGCTTACCCTTTCTCTTAATTTTTGTAGCCTATAACTTATGAAGGCCAGAACAAGAACCCTGAGATGTGCAGAGTATTGCTCACCCACGAAGTCATGTGCAGGTAAGATGACTTTATTAACACATCATTTGTGATCTTTCCTTACCTAAATGCTGCAAGAGCCTCTCCAAGGAAACTTTAGGTCAGGGGACTTTCATTTTATTGTTTGTTTATTTTACTGTTGACTCAGAGAGGGTCTTTGTGTAGGAAGACTCTTTCTTTATATGGGTAATGCTTGCTTGGGTTCAAAACAGATATTTGGGGGGTGGCATGTTCCTATTTTTTTGCTATTCACTTTTCCTGCAGGAAACCATAGCTGCACTCTTTTTGTTTAAAGTAGGCCTTTACATGTGTTGTTTAAATCAAGACTTTTATATGCTTATTGCTCATAAAATTTCTGCTCCCCTTATGAGAATGAGCAGTTTAATTCATATTTTTACCTAGAAACAGCAAGCTGTTCTTCATATAATTTCCTTTCGTGAAATATTTTAATTTCCTTAATTAAAGTGGCATCATTAATGTTCTTAAATTTTGGGCAGTTCTACCCCAAGGGAAAAAACCCTCAAACTCTTCCTTTTAGGGGCCTTCTACTTTTTAAGTAAAAAAAATCGGAAGAGAGGGAGTAAAAAGCTTTACTCCCTGAAAAAAAGATCTTATTTTTAGGATATAAATTTATAAATTAGAAGGTGAAATGACTTGAGGATGTTTTTAATAACTTTTGTGTAAATCTGAACTTACACATACCTTATGTATGTATGTTGTGCTTCTGTGGTAACTTACTACTTTTCCTGTTCTTGGGTAATTAAATATTTTTTTCTATACATACAATAATGCAAACAGTCATATTCTTATATTAAAATGTGCTAAAATGTGCATATAACGTTCATAAAACAAGAGGCAAAGCCCATGTGACCTTTATTAAACACAGTTTGAGATTTTT
This sequence comes from Certhia americana, assembly GCA_018697195.1. NCBI lineage: Eukaryota > Metazoa > Chordata > Aves > Passeriformes > Certhiidae > Certhia > Certhia americana. The sequence goes on from JAGMWU010000029.1 coordinate 887,773, forward strand.
TGTATCAGTGGGAGAGGGTTAAGCTGTTGGACTCAACGTTGCTTCTTTTAATGGTGCAGCTTGCTACTTGATTGTTTTATTTTTATGACAGTAGCCTTTTAAGTTAATGTAGCAGTGAAAGAAGCTTATTTGGACCGAGTTTTTATCAAGGGGAAGTCTCAGTTTCAATACTTAATTATGTCAACAATTCCATTACTTTCTAATGTAATATGAATCAGGTATTTAGTATGAAACAAATGTATTGTTTCTCTGTTGCTCGTAGCTCTCATTAATTAAATAGATGAGCTTTTGGTCAGTATTTCCATATTTATGCCCAAACACAATGTATATCACATGTGAGGGATGCATTGGCTTTATAAGGGCTTGGTGATGTAGAGGCAAAGATCAAAGATGTATAAGTGACTTTCTGGCACATCTAGAACTTGTGTATATAATTATATATATATATATGTATATATGCATCGAATGTTGTTGAAAGGTTTCACTACCAGGTGAAAATTAGAGAAGAAAAATCTGATTTAATGTGCAATTGGATTGTGGTTTGTGACAACACAAGAGCAGTGAGCCCATTTCTTGTCTCCACTCTCCCCGCACAGACTGCGGTTCTGGTTTGGAAGTCATCACCTTCTCATCCAAATGGACTTGTTTGATTTCAAATTAATTTGTGCTTTCCCCCTACTTCCTCTTTATGCCTTTATGGTATCAAATGCTCTGCTCAGCTTTGATATTTCTGAGCTCCAGTGATGCCTGCAAACCTCCTCCGTGCTTGATTTAAGGTAGCGTTGCACAAATCTGAGCCATTATTCTCAGCTCTGCTGCTTGATAGATTATCCAAGGAAGAATTACAACTCGGGGACATCCTTCCCATGTAAAACACAGATTAGTGAAGGAAATCCAAAACGCTCTGTAACCTAATGAAGACATTTGATTTTAAATGTTGTGTTTTCCTGAAGTATCTCTGAGCAGGTTGCTGTGTATTCTGAAGAGGCATTACACACATCACTTTGAATAATGCCAGGGGAATGGCTCCAACTCTAGTTAAACTTGACATTTTATTTTATTTCTTTTAAGTACAATAATCAAATCTTCCTCATTGTGTACTGCTTAAGTGGCAGCATCAATTTTTAAAGCCCCTAGTTTAGTTTGCATTAGGAACAGTATATAAAATTTTAATGCACTGTACCCACTCTGCTGTCGACATTGATGCCTACTGCTTTTGAAAAAGAAAACAAGAAGGGTCTGTCTTTCTGCTCCTCTCCTAATCCTCCCTAGTTGAAGGCAGGGGTTTTTAGGGGGGATTTTTCTGTATATAACCACTCATGGAGATATTTTTTGCTGTGTGGAGATGAGCGCCTCCGAAAGTGCCCATCTCTCCCTCAGACAGTGACAGATGCCTGTTTAGCAGGAAAGTTGTCTAAATATTGATATGGCTGCACCAATCTGTCATAGCCATTGAAAGTTCAGCTCACAATAATTAGTGCTTTCAGTGCTTCCAGTGCGAGGCTCGATTTATTCTTTTCCAATCTGAATTTTTTTTTTCCATTTGGCTTCTTATGGCCTAATGGGAACAGTTCCTATTAGGTGGGATTGTTCAGAATAACACAAAATCAAGGTAAAACACCCTCCTCTCCTGGAATAACTTCCCCCCCCACCACCCATCTTCTTCCTTTTCTTCCAATTATCCACTAAGAGGAAACTCGTTGTTATGCTGCTGCCAGCAACCCCCTACGCCCTCAATGCTCAGAGGGTTAAAAGGTATTATAATTCGAACAGAAGTAGTCTCAGGGTCTACAGCTGGCTAATAACAGAGTTGTATTGAGTGGAGCGAGCCCCACAGCTGTGACTTTCGCCACAAGGCTCAGACTAGACGGGAGCTCTAATCAGCTGGGCCAGGCGGCCACTGGGGCCCGTGTCTTTATCGGCCAGATGGTGTGAATTTAGACACTTTTGTTATGCAATTGCAGGGAGGAGTTGGGCAGGAGAAAACAAAACAAAGGCCACCATGCTGTGAGCTTATTTGAGTTTGAAATTAGAGACAGATTTTTTTAAATTTTTTTTTTTTTTTTTTTTTTTGGTGTTGGGGTGAGGGGAGGGAAGTTGAGGGATGAATTTTAAAACCATTTTAGTCAAGCACGAGGAGGGGAAAGGATGGAAGTTTGGCTTTGACATGAGGCTTCGGGGGTGCTCAGTTTGTAGGGCTGGGGTTGTCTCTGGGAGCTTTCTGGGTTTGGTTTTAGTTTTTTTTGGACCATTCTTAACACAAACCATCATTTTCCCCAAGTAGATCTAATTAGAAGGGAAAGTATAACAACAAAAGATGTAGAAAATCATCTTAAGCCTGGATGTTTTTGTCTTGAGCAAGTAAACATCTCTAAAGGTGTATTCCTAGCCCAACACTGTAGCAGAAATGTAAATATTGGTGAAGTTATGCCAGTAACTTGATTGAAGAGAATATTGAAGTCTTGATCCTGGACCACCAGAGTTCTGGGGTTTTGGCTTGGACTGAAATTGGAACGAGTCAATTCTGTTACACACAGCACTTGTGAAATTAAGCAAGTGGAAATGTTACTGCTTGGATATGGGGTAAAACACTTGAAAATAGGGATTTAAAGATTTAAGAGGTATTTTTGCTAAAATGTTGGGCTGAAACATCCTCAGTCCCACTCTGATTTATGTGCAAACAAGTCTTACACTGGAAGTGGCTCTTCTCCCTCATCAAGATTTTTTTTCCTATATTTGGGCTCAGAAATTACCATGGCAAAAGGGGGAAAAGTCTATCACTTATAAAGATCTTTCCCCAGCTGTGATAGGAGTGTAGATATCAATAAAATATTTGGAGGACTTTAGCTGCAAGCCACAGTTTTAGAGGGAAAATAGTTGAATATTACAAATACAAGGTTCAGAACTGCAAAAACTGTAGAAGTAGAAATAAAACAAGATGCGCTTGTTTCTGAACCCGGCCACATTGTGCTCAATCTCACAGAATTCATCCTAAAAATTCATTCACTCTGCCAAGAAGTGGTACCATCCCTGGAATCACTACAGAAATATTTTAAAAACTGGGTTCCTTTTTTTGCTTTCTTATAATGACCTGTAAAGTAGCAAAGATTTTATTCCAAATGTTATTTTCCATGCGTTGCTATATTGGACATGTCAAAGGACAACCCCAATTTTTGTTCCTTTGAGAGGATTTTTTGCTATTGGGGGTTTATTATAACTTTCTCCTATAGAAAGCATCTCCCATCTTGGTATAAAAACACACACTTCTTTCTAAACACTGATTGGGCAGTGAAATCCATAAAAGATGCACTTAAAATAAAGTTGGGAGCAGGAGGGAGGGTGATCTGCGCTGGTGTAAATTACCAGAGCTGCACTGAAGTCGATGGAGCCATGACAATTTACAGCAGCTACAGGGGCTGCCCCAGGGATTTTTAAATATTTAGTGTATCCTTTTATTTTAAAAGGAGTACCATCGATGAATAAGTGCAGGTTTGAGGCAAGGGGAATGTAGGAATGTTGAAACAGTTAGAGCTGCTATTCAAATAGATCTGCTCCTTCCAGCTCATCTGGCTGGGCAATTCCAGCCCCAGAGCTGGAACTTACTGGAAACTGGAGGAAATTGTTGGATTTTTCATAGCTGAAAGGGTTTTTTGTCTAAATGCTCATTTTAGGCATTTATAGCATATATAGAAAAGAATCCCCACTTCAGTATTTTATTCTGCCCTTGCTGAACTTAAGTATTTTATTTATTTCTTATTTTAATATTTATTTATTTATTTACTTTATATTTAATTTTTAAAAAATTTTATTCTGCTTGGAATTGCTCCCCACTTTTCCCCAGAGGGAAACTCTGATATTTAGAATGCTTGAGAATTTTGCGAATGTATTCAGCACCCCTGTACAAAAACCCACCAAAATTTCTGCATCCCATGTGTGTAAATTTGAACAGAAAGCTCTGCAGAATGTGGAAAGCATCTTCTGGAAGGGCATCTGGTCTGGTGACTTTTGAAGACTGTGGGACTTCTGATAGAGACATTTTAGACTTTTGGGTCCCTCGATCCTCCCTATCCCCTGTTGGCTTTGACTGGAACAAAAAAACTGAGCGGGAAAACAGCTTAAATCTTCTCTGTTGCTTCAGATTATTAAAAGTGAGGATTTCAGTGCAAAGAATTCTTTCCAAGTTTATCAAATTCCTGCCACTTGGCTTCTGTGTGTACTAGGAGCATCACCCATGTCAATGATTATATCAATGGAAATGAAATAATGAACTGTCTCTTGAATTTTAGATTTTTTATTACTATTTATTTAATTAATATTATCATTGAATGTGTATAAATTAGTACTTAATCTTAAAGATTTATCACTGAAACAATTGCAAAGGGATTGCAAAAGCCAACCTAAAAAACATGTCTTCACATCCTTTGTAGGTTCTAAGTATGTTCAGTTTCTGGCTTTTCAGAGTGCTGAAGCTTTCAGTCACCATATAAAACTTAGCTATTTAATAATAAAATACGCAGTATATAAAATAATAATATTATTGGAATATACCAAACCATTAAGTTGCTTATAGTCAGTTCTAACACCTTTTGATGGACTTTTAATCCCACATAACCTCTTTGGTCCTGCCTGTAATGACATTATGATATCTGTTAATCACTTATTAGACCTTTACAAATATCACCTCAGTCTCAAGTGTGGCCGTATTGCTGTTCATTTTTGGCTGGGTAATTCAGAATGGATTACAGGGACCCAAGTGCCAAACTCCAGCTGGAACCAGCCAGGTCTTAGGCCCCAAATTCCCTTAGTTTTCCCTTCTTGAATGCAGAATTTTTACACTTCCAGGAATATATTGAGTGCTGAAGACTTTCTGACGGACTTTGAGCCGGTTCTTTGCTCTCAGCTGACCCAGTGGTTCTTTAATTTTGTTTTTCTTTCCCTCTCCAGCCGGTGCTGTGAGAAGAAAAGTTGTGGCAACAGAAATGAGACTCCATCTGACCCTGTGATCATTGACAGGTAGGAGATGAATCCTCATTTTCCTGCAAAAGCATCCCAAAATTTTTGTTTTTCACTTTGAATCATCTGAGATTGTTTCTCACGGTTATGTGTTGATGTCTGCCATTCGGAGACCTTGACAAAATTGATGTTTATTTTTCAAAGGAAGTTCTGTTTTTATTGTGAACAAATATCCCATGTGTGCACCTGGAACATTTACTCCTCACCAGGGATTGGATCCAACTGGTCTACTGAGGCAGATAAAGCTTTGAGCAACCTGGTAGATTCAGTAATGTTTTTAACAAAAGAACAATATTTTTATAGAATGGGGGGAGAAACGGAAGGGTTTTCAAAGGCAAAAATGCAACACTAAATCTGACAGGTTAGGGATTATGAGCAATTTTACGTAGAACAGCTTTGTGTATTACTCAGTTGCAACTTCAGATTTAGGTTCTTTTGCTAGTTTTAAGATCAATAACATAAATGGGGAGAACAGCAGTTTGTTAAACCATGAAGAGGCACTGTAAAATTGTGTGTATTTGGGGGAGCTTAGAAAACTTCCTTGTGGAACTCATTGATATGGAAGTGTTTGAAATCTGGAGTTCAGCAAGGCTCAGACAGGGAAAATAGAAACAGGCAGAGCTGCTTCAGAAAGGAGCACAAATTCAAGGGCTCCAGAAGGGGAACAATAAATAAGGAAAAGCCAAGAAGAATATGTTTTCCCCCAGATTATTCTGTAGTAACTGTTAAAGGGTTCCTTTTCCCTGAAGCAGATGCTACAAGAGAGCTGATGCTAGAGTGGATTGATTTTAGAGTCAGTTTTTATGCCTATCTGTGTCTGGCCTGTTTTATCTCCTTTCTAATAAGCTTTACTTGTCATAGTATTTCTCATGGACTTGTTTTGGCACTCAGAGCAGTAAAGCTGGTTTGAATAAAGGTCTGCAATAATTTCCTTCTTTTTTTTTCCCATCACAGAGTTAATATCTAAATAATTTTGGAACTCTGATGAGATAACTCTCTCTTTACCCTATGGTTTTCCCTTTTAATTTTATGCTCAGAAATTGTGGTTGGGGCCAGAGCTGGAAGTTGCAGTGAAATGGGCTCTTTGGGGAGCAGAAGTCCTGGATGTGCCATCTTGACCTTTCCTATGAAATTTTGAGCTTATTTTTGGCTGTGTTGATGCTTGGTATGAATGTGCATTTGGGAACATTCCAGCCTGAAGACTGAATTTTCTGGGAAGCGGTTCGGGATGGAAAGCCTTTGATTTGCCTCTGGATTGAGACCTTGATAGGGGCAGTTCTTACCCTAGCTGAATTTGTAATCCTAAACCAGCTGCCTATCTTCATGCAAAGCGAAGATTCTGATGCTTTCTAGGAGGCTTTGGGATCTGCTGATGTAAAATGAAATGCAAACAATGAGAAAGAACAGGGTGTTTCTTTCTAACAACTGTGTGTAAAATGTGCATCACAAGTCACCTGTTGTGCTCAGTGAGTCCCAAACTATTTTATTTTGCTCTAAGACATCTCCTAACTTTGTCTAGACCTCTCCTAATTTGTTCTGAGCCTAGAATTTTTTATCTGCCTGCCTTGCTAACAGCAATAGGCATTCTTCTGGCATGGAAGCATCCTGCAGGCTCAGTCTGGCAGTTCCATTTTGTGTGTTGGTTCTTCCCTCTGTGTGTGTGTGTGTCTCCATTCCAAGTGAACTCTGGAGCTCACTGAGGATAGATGAGGGAAACAAATAAGGGGTGCAGCCTGATAAAGCTCCTCCATTTGGTGTTAAAGGCAGTCACTAAATCAGATTTAGGCTCCAGAGAGAAGACTTTATCCCAGCTCTGCCCTGCTGTCTGGAGGAGGCTTGGCTTGGTGAAAGAAGCAAAACTCAAAGCTGAATATTTTTCTTTTTTTCTACCACTAATCAGTGGAGCAGCATCAAGAGAGTGACTCCTCCTTCTGGCAGAGTTATTTCTGCACAGTTATTTCTGTTCCACCTCTTCATCCAGTGAAAGAGGGCAGGAGGAGTGAGGCATTGTCCTGTGTGCTACATCTCCATCACCACATGCAATGAAAATAAAGTAACAGAGTTGTGCTGTGACTGTCTGTGCACGGAGAAATCCTTGGCTTGTCTGTCATTCTTACACACCTCCACAGCACCAGAGCATAACAGCTCAGGAGTTGAACTGCACACTCCACTCCCATAAAATACACCCTGTGGGGTAATTTTTTATTGTCTTTCAAATAAGGAGAGTTCTGTGTGCTCTGGATTAGCTGGGCAACAGTGTTTTGATTTATTTAAGGGGTCTTTCTATGGCTTCTTTAAAGGAAAACACCTCTGCTTAGGGACTTGGCAGCAGGTGGAATTTAATTTCTGAAGTGCACCTTGCAACCATGTGGGTCAATAAATATGGTTATATTTTCAGCTCAGTGATGCCATCATGGTGGGTTGCTGTTAATTTAAAATGAACTACAGGTTTTGTTTAAATAGTAATTGAAATGCAGGTGTTTTTCCCTGGTGTGAAATGATAGGTAAATGTAAAAATCTGCCATGTACCAACCCAGCTGTAACATTGTCATGTGTCTCTGGAGAAGGGAAAAAAGGAAAAAGGGGAAAGAAGAATTGCAAAAAACACCTTTATGTTATTCAGAGCTGTGCCTAAGTAGTGTGGGCAAAGTGAAACAGAATTTCCATGGAATAAAATTCCAGAATCTTTGAGATTGGAAAAGTCTCCAAAGTTGTTGAGTTCAACCAAAGCTTCATCATCAATACAGTGACTTCCCCTTTGTTTCTCTCCCCACTTTTTTTACCTGCTGTGTGCTGGAGTGAGACACAATTCACTTGTGTTTACCAAATCCTCAGGACTTGTATCCCTGTTTAAAAAGGAAGAAATTGTTCAGTGGGAAAAAAATGTCAGCCCTGTTGTTGTTGTTGGGCTTTTACTTCTCCTTGAAAGAATTCCAAAAGTTCTGATGCTGAATAAAACATTTCTGTGGTGACCTTTGCTCTGGGGACTAGATTTAGATCTGAAGGCCCTTGCAGTTATTTTTCCACTCCCCCTTAGAAATGAGAACGTTTCCATATGAAAGGGAACTTCTCCACTGAAATGTAGTGTGTGCCCTCTCCTGTTGGCAGAGATCTGCAGGATACATTGGAATATTTTGGTTCCTGTCATGTTCTGAGCCAGTATTCCACTGTAACTATGGTCAGAATTTGATTTCAGAGTGATGCCTCTGATTTAATAGGGATGGCACAGCTCAGATCCTGCAGTGCTGCTGTTACAGGTGTCTGAAATTGGGAATTCCACTGGAGCATGGAGCTGGAAGGACCTAGGATTGGGTTTTTAATCCAGAAGCACTTGCACTCCAAGGTTTTGGACAACATGAGCTGTAATCAGTTTTCAAAACATCTAGTGTGCACAACCAGAATTAGCCAGAGTTAAGTTGGTTCTGGTGTGTTCCTGTGGTGGATCCCAGCTCTGGTGGATTAATCCTGAATTTCTACTTGCCTTATGAAATTGGTATCTGTGGAATTGGTTGGTTTAAGAGACATCAAAAATGTAAATACTATCTTTTTTTCCCCTCTCTCATGGCTGAAGTGGTGGTTCTTGATGTTCCTGGTAGTTCCTTGAAATTGGGGAGTGAATTTTGTGTTTCCTTCATGGAAATCACAGACAGGGATGTGAGATGCAGGAGCTGGGGGACTTTTGGATGGAAGGGTGGAAGCTCATTCCTTTGAAGATGGCACTTCCAACTGGAAACTGTATTTTGTTACACATGTATTAGAATTACTCAGTTTGTTGCCTTTCCTACCCTGCTTATGCAAATAAAAAGAAACTTGGTGTTAACATTAAGAGGTTGTGGAAGATGCAAATTAATTAATCACTTCACTGCAGATTTTCTCTCTCATTGTAGGTTGCCTAGTTTTGGACATAAATTCATCAAATTGCAATGATCTTTTGGGGTTTTTTTTAATTTTCTTTGTGTTCCTTGAAGATTCAAGCTCTTTAGAGGAGGTCATTTGGCTTGTTACTCTTAATGCTTTACTGAGTTTACTAAAGCTGTGGTTTAATTGAAACTTTTGTGGTACAGGGGAGAATTGGTGTGACATTTTTAGTTGAAAGATTTGCTTTTTTTGTTTTTTACTTCCTGCCCCCCCCTTTTCTAATAGAGAGAAAGAGTCCAAAGAAATGTACATGTAATTCAAATGAAAACTCTTAAACAGTCAAAAGAAATTTCTATGTCATTCAAACAAAACATCTTAATTCAATTAAAAAATGTGGCGTCACTAGGGTGGGACAGATTTTTTTGTTCCAACAAGGGAAACTCCTTGGAACAGCACAAAAACCTGGGAACACAAACGCTGTGCTGTTTGTAGCTGCTGCCTCCATGGTCCTCTGCTCCCTACAGGCTCATCTGAGCCAAAAGACCTCGCCCCATTCTTTCAGAATCCAAGACACTGGGTCCAATTCCTTCTACTTTTAACTAAACTACTTTTCCTAAACTCTTCCTAATTGTCTTGGGAAGAGTCTGATGTGTGTTGCACATTTTGTTAATTTATTTATTGCGATTGTTTCTGGGGACAGAATGAAGGGGATTGGAGTGAATTGATGGGATGTAGACCCAGCTGGAGACACTGGACACACTGGTTTGGGTGGCTGGTGAAGGGCAGCATCAGTCAGCTGCCACATGCTGCAAAAGCAAAAGGCTTTTGTAGTTATTATTTAACAAAAAACTGCCTCAACCCAAGGCCTGAGCACTTGTCAGCCTCTCTGGAAAGGAGCAGAAGGGCCTGGATTACATCCCTGTGCCATGGGGATCCATCCCTTCATGTGGAATTGAGGTGTAGGGAGGGATGGGAGGTTTCCATCCCTGCTGGTCTTCTGCTCTTCCTGCTGCAGGTGCAGAGGGCTGAGCTCTCCCTGGCTGCCTTACATATCCCACAGACAGTAAAACTCACTTCAAGGTTCATAGGGCTGGGCTTTACATCTTCTCTGTGTGTGTGTCCCTCCCTCCCCACTTCCTTCTCCCTAAAAAATGCAAGAGAACACATAGATGAATTTTCATTTTGAAGGATCTAACTTCAAGTAAGTGCAGACTTCTGACTGTTTCTTTTCTTTTTTTTTTTCTTTCTTTCTTTTCTCTTTTTCTTCCCTTCTGGGATGTATTAGAAGGAACACTCTTAATCTCAGCCATGTGAATAGGTCTCTATCCCTTACATCTCACTTTTGGGGTGATCTCAAAACCTGCTGGGTAACACAACAATATTTCCTCATGCTCAGAGGCAGAACAGCAAGATTGGAGAGGCCTGGATTAAATTTTCACTGACACTGGCTTGTACTGTCACCTTAAGTGACATATGTCGGTGCCTCAGTTTCCCCCTTAATCAAAGCATAAACAACTACCAGGGTAGGTGGTTCCTAAGTTGTTTTTAAGGGTGGTTTCAGACCCTTGAGTAGGTGTTTTTTGGGGTTTTTTTTTCACATTCCTGCTGCCAGGAGGATTTTATCTGCATGGCAAGGTTTGATTGTTCCTCTTCTGCTCTGTTCTCTGTGGCCCTTGTAAGTCTGCCAAGGCAAAACGAATGTCTGGGATCTGTTGCTGCTGTGGGATGAAACCAGGAGCTCTTCCCGGCTCCCTTTGTGCCCCAGTCCCTCTTTCCAAGCCCCCCAAACCGACAATGATTTCTCCCCTTGTCCAAGGGAGTCAAAGTCCTTTGTTCACTGCTAAACCCTGCTCTCCTGCAAAGAGCTGCTGTTGTGCCATCTGTCTCTTTATGAATTTTTTAGTAGGCTGGATATTTGTGGGGAGTCAGTAACTTAAAGTGCACTACCCCAGCCATTTCACAAGTGGTTCTCTTAGTGCCTAATTTGTTTGTTTTTTTTATTTTCCCCTCTCTTTTAGACAAAAAGAAAATTCTTTACTAGTTTGCTGTCCAAAACATCTTCAAATCTTTGATGTGTGCAAACACTTAAAGCTTGTGGATGGACTAAACTGGAGAGTAGCTTGTTTCACTTAATCTTTTTCATTTAATGTTGACAGACAACAGATTTTTCAGCAAGCTGGTGAGTCAGAAGAAGCTTAAATATTTTTTCAGTGTGCTGGGAAAATGAACAATGGACTGGTTGGAAGTCTTGGGTTCTACTCCTTTTCCCCCATCCCAGTCCCTGTATTTTTGTAGCCATTCACAGTGTCTGTGTGAATCACATGTGTGATTTTCTGATTTTTCCTGAAAACACAAAGACATATTTGCTGAGAATTTATGTGTGAAAATACTCTGGTGATATACAAGAGCATTGCTGTCACAGTGGAGATGATTTTGGAGTAATTTGTAAAGTTTCTCTCCCCCAGGACTGTTGGTTGCTGCTTGGGCTGGAGGTGCTGCTGCTTCTGGAATGGAGCAAGAAATGAGATGGGTTTAAATCACTGCTGGTTTCAAGCACAGATTATTGAGGAGCTAAACAGAGTTGGAACCTTATTTCCACCAGTGTTTTGTGCAGATTTTCTCCTGGCCCTGTGCTGTCAATGTGGGAATCTCTGCCCTCCAAACAGAGAGATGCATTTTGCGATGTATTAAAAGGAACACTTGTGTGGGAGTGCCTACCAAAATTAGTCACTCAGTTCCATTGAATCTATAACTAGAATAGTTAGCTCATGTCCTGATCTGAGAACTGCAAGGGAAACATGGCTGAGCCCAAGCAAGGGCACATTATATAATTTAAAGAAATAAAATCTGATTATTGTTGCTACTGCATGGAAGCCTTAAGAAAATAAGTTAAATGACGACAAGACCCAAAGGATTTTAGCAGTTCTGTATAAATCAGATAAGCTTTGGTGCTCTGGAGCAGCATGGGCACAAGCACGGATGGATTCCAATCTTGTTAGATTAGTTGAGGTAAAGACACTGATGGTGCTCAGGCTAAATCCTGCAGGAGCTGTGCAAAGTTGGGAACAAAGTTTACACATGGTGTAGGGGAATCCTTGTTTCTTTTTAATTGAGACCTTTTACTATAAATAGGAAGAATTTGGTGCAGTTTTTGCTCATAAACAGTGAGTGAGGAGGTTAAGGGGCTGCTGACCTCAGAAGGACAGAGAGCAGAGTAAGGAGCCATTGGAATCAATGAGGTTGATAGTAGTGGAAAGGGGAATGGGAAACAAGTTTCCCATGGACTAAAGCACCTCTGGGAATAGAAGCTGAGGATAAATTCACTGTGCAAACAGTGCAGAAGAAATTCTGGGCATGTAGAGCAGCAGTGTGTGACATGGGATCTCCACAGCTCCACTCCTTGGGTCTGCGTTTGCCTGGCTCCATCTGCACTCATCAATAAAAATGCCAATATTTCAGAGTATTTGCATCCTAATGAAAGCATCCTCTGTGTATTTATGACCTGAAATACTCTTCCTTCTCACTTTTGCACTCCTTTCGGCCTCTGTCTAGACCTGGTTTTATGGACTTGTCACTTCATCTGCCCTAAGCTTTTTAGTTACTGCCTCTTGCTTTCCTTTTGAACCTTTTGTTTCCCTTCGTCCCTTCCCTGTGTCTTCCTTTCACCATCTGTTTCTGATGGGATCTCCCAGATTTTTTTGCCCTGTAAACATCCCAGGGTTTCAGCCTCTCTGAAGTGATTGCTTCACCTCTGAAAAAGTTCTCCCAATTAATGTGTTCCTTCTTTCAGATAGGGTATGAAACAATTTGTCCTGCTTGGAATTTCATCCCAAATCCTTGAGAAGTGAAGAAAAGATTGAGACTGAAAGTACATAATGTGCATCTGAAGCTCAAATCAGTGGGAGATGTAATTTTAAAGCTATCAAAAGCTTATATGATTTCCCCAAGATGATGTAGGAGACAGGCTGTAGGACACCGCACGCAGGAGTGGAACCCAAGTCTTGTATTCCAAGGCTGGATCATGTAAGCATGTCCTGGAACAACATTTCCCCTCTGCAGCTGTGATTCACATTCACATCTTTTTCCGTGGTTTGGATTTTTAATATGCTGCTGTCATCCGAGCCATCCTTCTTTTTCCTCATTATTTTTCCTTTTTTCCCCCATCTCCTCTGCTACTTTTCCTCACAAATAAATGCTAATGTCTCCATGGGCGTCCCACTTATAGCTCCACATTTGGTGACTTTTCCTCCAAGTGGAGTCCATCGAGCTTGTAAATTGTATTGGATCAGTGAACCCATAATGAGGCTTCTTAAGTCCAAACAGTGCAAGTCTGCTGGGATTTTATTGTTCATAAAGCTCCTTCCCTGGGGAGTGATAGAGCCATTAGGTGTGTGCTGTGTTTAATATTTGGTCATGACAGGAAGCAATAATTTTCTCTCTTTTACTGTGGTTCCTAAGTTGTTTTTAAGCAGTCAGCTTATTTAGTCTCAGTGGCTGTGAACCCATTAGGCAAACAAATCTTCCCTCTGTGAGTTTGTGTCTTCCTACAAAGGCTGTTTCAAGAAAATACAGTAAAATCAGGTGACAACAGGTTGCCCTGTGGCGGCTTTTAATCCCTTGCCCTTCTCAGTGGCTCTAACTGACAGGAGTTGACATAAGGCTGGTTTCACCAGAAAATGGTGTTTCTCATGCTGAATGAGAATTTTTTTTTTTAATTTATTTCAGCCGAGAACAACCACCAAAGCTCCTGTTTGCATGGTGTGTTATGGGTTTGGGTATTTATCTTGTGCAAATCCATTATTTAATTTCAGTGGAAGCAGCAGGAAGGTTGTGTTCCAGTATACTGGAAGTAGATTTATATCTATGTAAACAGAAAAAAAAAATGAAAACAGTATTTTTGGGTGTAGCCTGTAAGAAGCTGCTCCTCTTACTGTCCTTCTCTTGCATTCCTAATGCTTCCCTCAAAGAACCAGGCAACTTTCTCCATGGAATGTGTGAAGAATTCTGCACATTCTGTGTTCTGATTGTACCACCAGGCTGCTTTTCAGCCTGATTATTGCAGGTGTTCTCTTGCTCGCTGCTTAGGTCTCTTCCTTTGCTCCAGGGGAAAAATTTTCCACTTCCTCATTTCCCCTCTGGGTCCTTGCCTTGGATCTCTGCAGCTCAGTGGGAGAGGTTTGTAACAGAAAGGGAAAAAATAATTGGCTGGCTCTGTATCCCAGAGCTGTTGTGAGGGCAGAGAAACAAGAGATGGGCTTGCATTAATCAGGAACACACAGGTTCTTTTTCCAAACCAAACCTGAGAGGAAGATCCTGGAGTGATTGGGAGAAGGGAAGGCAATTCCAGAAGTGTTTAAAGCAGTTGAAAACACAACAAACAATGAAACCAGCTCATGGCATAAAGAAATTAAAGCTGAGTGCTGATATCTTTCAAATCATATTTAATTAATTTTTATGAGATGTTCTTAGGTTTTCTTATCATAAAAGGTTATTTTAAATGGATCCTGGTTCAGAAAAGCAATTAACACTTTGTATTTTCTAGCATCAACATTGAGAAAGGTGTACGTAAATAGTTCAAATTAAGTAAGTCCTGAAAAGAAAAGTGAAACTGCAAAGATGGATATTTGGGCTCCTGCTTCCTTTCACAGTCACAAACTTTCTGTAAGAATATTCTGATCTCCAAGTTGCCTCTTTTGAAAAGATGAAACTTGAGGTTCCGGTGTTCTCATGACTCTAAACCTAAAAGTGCAGTTTTGGGTGGCTGATAAAACTGAGTTCTGCCTCCTTCTACACCTATCTACCTTCAGTTTTTTTCTGTGGAAATGATCTTGGAATTTATGGCTGCTAGAAAGTTCCCTGTGTCTTCAAACTCGAGAATGCTAGATTGCAATCTGGATTAGGAGTGTTTAAATATAAATTGTAATTTGAATTAGATGTGCTTCAATTTGGTTTTCCAAATCTCTATTCTCTTTGGGAATGTGGGTGCTTAGGGCCTGGAAGAAAACTTTTCCAGCTGAATCCCTGCCAGTGTAAATCCTTCCCCTTGAATCTGACAAAGTATCTGCTCAGACAACATTCCTCTGCTAAAGAGGGGAGAAAAAGTTGTACAGTGTTGTGTCAGTGACACTTAGTCACACAGAACCTCAAAAAAACCCCATCCTCTGGGATGTTTTGGTTAAAGATGTTCTTTTTTTTCCCCCTTTCCTCTTTATCGGAAACATTTCCCAGCATTTCTTCAGGGACATCTGGTTCTCTCATTTTCCTTCTTTCCTTTGGTGCCTTCAAAAAAGTGTCACTGTCAGTTCTTTCTCTTCAGCCAAACAGCACAGGCAGGGCACTGGTCCTGCCCAGGAATTTGCCTAAAAGGTAGTTGCCTTTCAGAAGCAGAGACTGAAACCATTTCTGAGATTGGGAATGTGAGTGTGTGCCCCTTTGGTTTTATTTTTACAGGGAAATGTATATATTATATATATACATACAATACAATATATTTTAAATAATATACCTTATATGTTAGTTGTTGTTATTATTATGTATTAAATCATTAGATATGTTTTCACAGATTAAATATAACATCTTTGCTTTATATGAAGATAGGTGAAGTTCAGTCTTTTTCTGCACTCAAAAATTGATGGTTCTTTAGAATAATAAAATAATAGAATTAAGGGTTGTACTTGATATGTCAAAGGGGATTTAATTTAGAGTTACTTCTTCCATCCTAATTTTAGCATTCTGTGGCCCCTGAATTAGTCTTTATGAGGAATATTCCTGTACTTCAGATCTTTGGGGTGTGAAAGATTTCCCTTTAATATTGTTGCAGCTGCAGGAGGGTGTGAGTTTTGATCTTCCTGCAAGCTTTAATAAGAGTGTTAACCATAATAATAATTTTTCCCTGTATTTGCTATGTATTTTACTTTTCTCTCTATGTAAGAAACCTAGAGCTGTTTCAGAGCTGGTTTGGGGCAGTGCCAGCATTGGTAGAGCACCACAGAGTGGTTTATAACACACCAATTCCACATCAGTATAAGAACCAGCAGCATAACTGTGCCCATTCCAGGTACCAAACCTCCAGGATTGTACAAAAACTCCCAGGGTTTTGCACATCTCATGAATTGAGTCTCTCTGCCACCATCACTTCCTCCCCCAGACAAAATATTTCAGGTCCATTGTGCCCCTGAACAGTGAAGTCAGCCAAGACACAATTGGATTTGTTTCAACACTCTGAAACATGGAGCTGAACTTGGAAAATTCCCTGAGCTGCTTCCAGCCCACACTGAAGCACTGGACAGGAGTCTGCTGCAGGGAGAGAGACTGGCAGCTCCCTGCTGGAGCAGTGCAGGCTCCAGGAGAGAGGGATGGCTGTGGATAATGGATTGGTGCATCCACCCCAGGGGACTAGGAATGGGAAGTGGTGCCCACTCCTTTCTCCTGTCACCCCTGGTACGTCAAATCCCCTGGACACAAAGGGTAGGCAACTCTCAGGGAAGTGAATCTTCAGTTTTCAGCCTTAAGGATTCATCTCCATTTGTCCCCAAAGGTCTGTGTGAGATATTTCATCCCTGCCATGGTCCCTGTCCCTTTGACACAGGGTGATCATCCAGCAGCTGTGACAGTAGCACATCCTCCACGTGTGTGCAGACCCACCTTGGAGCAGCACATTGTCCCTTTCTTGCATTTCTTAGACACTTCCTTGTCTCTTTCTTGCATTTCCTAGTGTAAAAGTGTCCCTTTCTGAAGGTTTGGCACTGTTGCAGATATTTTTTAATTAAGTTTTTTTGTGTTTGGGTCGGGAAAAGGACTCTGCACTCTCATGCCTTGTGTCTCTTTGTGTCATTGACTCCAGCTGTCACCTTGTGCAGATGCCCCATCCAGTGCCTGGTGTCAGAGTAATATTGGAAGTCATATCCTATTGTCTTATGAACTCTGTTTTGTGCCGTCTCCTGCAAAAAGGTAGAGGGTCTGACATGTAAAACTTTAATGGAGAATTAGTTTGGAGGCAGCTGCAGAGCACTATGCTGTGGAATACAACATTTAAAATGAGAGTAATTTGTTCGTTTGTGACAAAAAATAAATCAAGATCAAAATTTTTATGCTGTGGGACCTCTGTACTTCATTGGCTGCATTAAAAGCCTCAAATTCAGCTCTTGCTTATATTATTTTAAATATCTCCTTCAGGCTTTTCATATTTTACAGCTGTCCAGAACAACTGTCCCGTTTTTCTTGTGTTTCAGCTATTCCTTCTCTATCCTTTCTCTCTGGGAAGCTCTGGAATAAAGGGGGTTTGTACTGTGCCTAAAGAATTGGGGTCCTGCTCTAGGCTGAGTCTGTAGCTGCTTCTAAAATAATGCAATCATTTTAACTTGCCCCTAACAATGATTACTGCTATACATGGAAATGTGTTGTTTATTAAATGAACTCAAATGAAATGTTTATTTTCTCCCCAGACCACAGCTGTTTGAACCATTATGTGCAAAGTAATTCATAATACTGAATAACCATTTAAATATTTTTGGTAGTTCCTTAAAAATTGTGTTCTAGAATTCTTCATCATTTTTTTGCATAACTGACAAAACATTTCATTAGGTTTTGACACTTGTTGAAACTCTTTGAAAATAAGAAGTTTTTCTGTATAAAACCTGGTTCTATGTTCAGCATGTTCATACAGCATTCTAATTGTTTCACCAAGAAAAATAATCTCAGATTAAAAAGTAGGGATAAAATCCTTCATGAAAATTAATCTACTCTTATGCCCCAAATAATTCCTGCTAATGATGGGGTCTCTAGTTTCCAGACTGCTGGTTGTAATTGATGTAACTTGATTGTCTGTTTGCTGGACATTGAATAGCAACTGAAACATAAGATGGGTTTTGAAGGATCTGTGTGAAAAAAATTTACTGCTACAGTGTTGTCACTGCAGAACTTCTAGCTGTGGAGGGAATTCCTGTTGTGGGCAGATACAAAACCTGGCTTTTAGTCAATTTTTGTTTGATCCACGTCTCATTTCCCCATATATTTGCTGTAAATGGCAGTAACCTCATTGCAGAGGGACCAGATGGGACACCTGAGTGTTCTCCTGCACTCAGGGATTCTGTGGGATCAGTGGTTCTGTATCACCCCAACAACCCACATTGGAAACTTCCCCTTACCTTGTTATATAAAAAATCCCTTATCCCACTGAAAATTTTCCCTGTTCCATAGACCCATCTTTGTCTCCTAAACCATGTTTTTTCCTGGAGTTCACCATTGTTTTGCCAGGCCACTCCTCACAAAGCAGAGGTCACATCAACATGACCTCTTTGCTGGTACGAGGAGGCTGCTAAATAATTCACGTGGCCAACTTGATTTCGGGGTCCACATTTGTTTTTTCCACTCTTCTAATCAAGATGCTCATTTAATTCTATTCCAGCACCTGTTCAGCAATTAACACCCTACAATTTGCATCTTACCCTGACATTTGCTATCTTTCCAATTAGTTTTTATATCAGTATAATTAGGTAGGGTTATTACAGTGCATCAAGCAGGGTCGAGGATATTCCCAAGCCTTTAAGCTCTTTCCCAGATTTGTTTAGGGAAGCCACTAAGGGTAAACGGTTGATTAGGATCACTGTTTTTCTTCTTCATTCAGATCAGGCGAAAACTGTTTCCCCATGTGGCCCATGAAAGATCAGGGAAATATGTCAGTCTGTAAGAACTAATATTATGTAGTTCGTGACTTTTGGGGTAAATTTACAGGGGATTAGGAGTAAGGGTCAGGCTGTGCAGCCCCTTGAAGTAGCATTCACCAGTAGCCTTCATTATACTCTTGATTTATGTTAAGTTGAACAACTTGCAACAATGATTTTAATTTTTAAAATCAATTAATTTTTGAGTTGAAATGTGAGCGGGTGAAAAATCCAAATTAGAGGGTGATATGACCATACTGAACACTCAGCTTAGTAAATTGTCTCAACTTGGTAAAGACTTCGAGAGTGAAATGACTACTCCTAACACCTTTTAATTTAAATTTCACAGAAGGAAGGTATTTTTGTTCAGCTGTGACTGGTTTGGCTTGTGGCTCCTGGAGTCAAAAATGGTCCTGCAGCCAATGTGGCACAGTGGGCCTTCCTAAAATTGCTGAACTCCAGCCAATTCCCCCTCGATACCCAGTGCTAACAGAAGGGAGAGTGATGTGTATGGGGGGAAGTGGGACTCAAGGAGAGGAGATCTATAGTGTGGATCAGAGGGGAGAGGATTGTTTTCTTACATCCACCTAGCTCTGCATGTTCTTCTTTTTTTAAGGTTCAGTTTGAAATCATCTCCTTGCAGCCCCCACACTCCCCTGCATGTCTCTTAATTCTGGAGGTGGACACAAAGCTGGTATTATCAAGAGGCAACATCGCCCTTGGCAAGATTGCAGTGAAGGGTGGGATTGGTGGAAGATTCACATCGTGCTGGGGAAAGTGAAGAGCTGGATTAAAAAAAACCCCAAGACTTCCACACTTCATGTCTGAATCTGGGCGTTATTCTGAGCTTTTCTGCAATGAACCTTAATGATGCTTTCCAGGCCTTGGCAGGGACCTGCTGGGACCCCTAAGGAGGATTCAACTCAAATTCCCCAGCCTGAAAAGGCTGGACAGAAGCAGAGCTCTCCTGTGTTGTGTTGGTACAAGAAATTCTAATGTTTGCACTTACACAATAGATTCATCCTTGCCTAACTTAATATTACTTACTGCCTTGAGTTTCATCTCTCTCCATTCTTACTTGGAGTTTGCTTCATCAAACTCCATTCTGGTTTTTTTTTTTTTTAATCTCCAGATACCTTATAATGATATCTGAACAGGCTTGGAAAAATAGTGGGGTGAAATACCCTGGGGAATTGGGGCAGCAATGAAGAAGTGAGAGGTTGTTTCATGGAGTGGAAGGAAAGGGTTGGATCTAAAGAAGACAAAGCAGGACAGAGATAGTGAAGTTCACTCCCTCTGCCAGTGCACAGAACCAGCCTTGCTCATCTCTCTCCTCAGTCTGTGAGAGCAGAATCTGACCTAAAACTCCAAAGAATTCCCATTTATTGCTTGGAACTTTGGATCAGACTGTTCTGGTGGAAGTTATCTCCTCAAATTACTAGTGCTAAAAAGGAGAACAACAACAAAAAGGGACAAATTTTTGTGAGGGTCAAAACTCTACTTGAGGAGAGCAGAATCGACAGAAGCCCCTCAGTGGATGCTGTGCCCAGCAGATTTCAGAGCTCCTGCTGTGAGCAGGCAAAGCAGCTGCTTACCTGTGCTGACAGGAACTGTGGGGTGTCCTTTTTCCAAGGTTTTGTCTCAGCCAGGAGCCTTGTTCTTGGGCTGAGCTGTCTGGATAAGAATAGCCTCTTTATACATTAAGTCCTATACATGACTGGCCATAAATGTGCTCTGAGAAACAGGGAGGACAATTTGAATAAATCTGATTCAAAAGGAGAAAGAGTCTATATTGAAAAGACTTTTAATGAGATTTTTCAAGCTCTTCTGCTTAGCTGGATGCTCATCTAAGCTAAACTCTGAGTAGCAGAAGTTTTCCCTAATGTTCACCCCTGTATCTCCTGCTAAAATCTGGATCCTAGTGTACTGGGTAGGTGGGTGGAGAAGAAAGTCACCAAAATATTCCGATTAACATAATCATGCCCTGTGTCATTCAGGATGATTGTCATTATCTGATCAACTTGTCTGCACTGCAATCTCACACTTCATCCTTTCCCCTAAACAGATTTCACCTTGGAATGCTGTCCTGGGTTGTGGTCGATTTTCCTGGCCGATGCACCAATGATGTCTAAGTTTTTGT
Organism: Certhia americana; assembly: GCA_018697195.1. Lineage (NCBI taxonomy): Eukaryota > Metazoa > Chordata > Aves > Passeriformes > Certhiidae > Certhia > Certhia americana. The sequence continues at coordinate 908,446 of JAGMWU010000029.1, forward strand.
TTGCTAATTTGAAATCCCCCAATCAAGAGCAAAGCAGACTTAAAAAGGAATAAAACTTTATTAACAGAGTTAAAAGGAACATAATAAGGATGGAATATTTGTATAAAAAACCCCAAACAACAAAAAGCCCCCCAAAACCCTTTAGAACACCTTTTCTCTCCTTCTCTCTTAATAATTTTCTTACTAACAACGTAGAGACAAAAACTTGTGGCTTTTAGTCAGTTTACTACATCTAAAATAGTTTCTTTAGTTCGCTTAGGGAGAATAGTTTTTCTTGCTATACTACTAACACTTTTCTACAAGAAAATAATAGTTTTTCTTGTGGCTTCAATGCTACTGCAAACAGCCGCCCGGAACAGGAAAATTCTGTTTGCAGTGTGAAAGTCCTTCCCATGTCTTGCAGCCATTCTCACAGCTGCTTTCATAGGTTATTTCAATTTATTGGGGTGCTATTTTCAGGATGAGCTGTTCTAACACCGAGAAAAGTTCTCTTTGTCTATTCCTGGGACTAGAAGTTTTCTACTACTCTCTCCACGGTAAAGTTTCTCATTTCTTTATGCTCGAGTTTGTCACTAGTTTCACAACAACATGCATCTGCTTCAACCACTGGTGCCCATTCTAGAATGCTACATGCCCCCAGTGCATCTCCAGGTGTTACAAGGAATCAAAACCAGTCAAATATATCTTTACCATAGCTTTACAGGATTTTTAAGTCAAGCTTAAAACATCTCTTCAATTCTTTCTGTCTAAAATTAACTCCTTTTTTACGGATCTCAAAATCCCATGTTATTATCTCTATGTGTTCGTTTTCTTTTCCTTTTCCTAATTTAAGAGAGAAATGATATTTGTAAAGGCATCTGTTTTTAAGCTTCACCACTAACCAAAACAGTTTACAAAGTCTTGCAATGCCGAAAGATAAAAAAAAAGATCTGGTCCAATCTCTGCCCCAGGAATATGGCTTGCCATGGTTCCCTGCTGGCCACGTGGTTCTGGCTGGCACCATGAGCCAGCTCGACTCTGTTAAGGTTGAAAAAACAAGGGAAAAAAACCTGTCGATGACGCTTCCATTCCCCCATCTGCCGTAAAGCTGGCTTAAAGTGGCTGGGCATACAAAATTCATTCCCAGCCATGCCAAGGTGTCTGTGTAAGATCTCCCTGTCCCCTCTGATCCCGGCCATGGGGCTGCTCTCAGTCTGTAATGGCAGTGGCTGCAGGGCTGCTCCTGGCCCCTGGTCCACTTTCCTTGAGCTGCCCTCAGTGCTAACACAGTCTCTGTCTGGCACAGTCCGGCAGGCTCTGCTAGGAAAGGGCTTGTCCCCGCTGGCAAAGAGTCCCAGCTGTTTGTCAGGACAAGACCCGGTAAGCTCTTTGATGAAAGCCCAGCAGCTCCTCAATGAAGGGTTCAGCAGCTCTGCTCACCACCCCTCTGGAGACAGGAGAATTTTGACTGAGCTCACCCCAGGAGCCAGCCTAAACCCAGCCATGTGGGCTGAGCTAAGATCGGCTCTCGGGCCCAACCCATCCTCACCCAAACTGGAAAATAACAGAGCTATTCCCACACTTTTTTTTGGTTTTAAAATATGTATTCACAAAAGGTGTATCCACTCTTTTCATTGGCCTAATCAGGCGTCAATATTGCAAAATTGTCCAATTAGAACCAACCTAGGACAAATGCAAATACATTTTGTCACTGACGGGTAAACTGGGTAACACAGAGCCTGGTGTCTGTGGGCCAGCAAGACTTTATATACATGTGTAATTTAAGAGTTCTAAAAGACTACAGAAACTTCTAATGGAGTGGCAGGAGTTCTTCTCATAGTGACATCAGGTCAAGTTCTGGTGACAGCACTGAAGGGATGAATTTTACCATTGCTGGTGGCAGACCAGCAGACTGTGTTTAACCAGCAGTTGGAAACCTTCTCTGAAGATCACCTGCTTATTTACCAAGGTCTTGGACTTCAAAAATTGAACATTAGCTCCCCCATCATTATTGAGACCAGATCTGCCACTCTGCCTAGGAGTTCATAACAGTAATTATAATCCAAATCTAATGGCTGGCTTGGAAAAATCAGCCTAAAGGCAGCAGTCGATGTTACAGAAATTGCTGACTCTTAAGAACTTTTGGAAATGAAACCCTCTCCAGCCTATTGCTTTTGAATTTAAGGATTCTGTTCTAGATCATTGTATCTAATGTACATAACATGAATGCTCTTGTTCTAGGAGAGATAATGAAATGCACCTTTTATCAGTGTCCTAAGACAAGACTTAAACTGCAGTGTCCAGAATGTGCTTGTGGTGTCTTTCTCTGTGTGTCCTTCAGTTTTGGGCAGCTTTGTGAGTTGAATCAGAGTTATAAAAGTTGGATCTTTTCCATCTGGATTAGGTCATCCCGTGCACTGCCTGGCGTGGCCCTGCTCAAGAATCTCTTGCTGTATTTTATTAATTAATCTCCTGCAGCAACTTGCAGAGATGCTTTCCTGAAGGCAGGTGTTCAATGTTGACAGGAGTTACATCCGCTGGCACAGGGATGTGTCAGACCCTTGGTGCGCCGCATCCAGGAATGGGAGAAGAAAGAGCACAATGAAGTAAATGAATAATCACATTAATGATGTTTGCTGTGTCTCTCATCCTGTGCACCAGCCAGTGTAATTGCTTCAGAGCTTTGTGTGAAAGCCAGCAGGCTGATGGAGCAATATAAACAAAATTATTCCCTTCCCTTTACGCCAAATAAGAATATAGCCATCAATAAGGACTCTTTGTAGTAAAAATTCTACAATCAGAAGCATGATGTGTGAGCAGGTAAGGTTTGCGTGTATAAACAGTATTGGCTGCACTGCCAACTGTATTAAATTTCCTCTATTTTGGGGGGATCTTCCATGGCTTTTGCAGTTGTGTTCATGGAAATGAAGTTTATCTGCATGAACATCTGAATATTTGTGTTTGAGAACCAGCAGACATCAGTTTTGAGCTGTTTTTCCAACCTCAGATTTATCAACACATTATTGAACTGAAATGGTGCAAAACTCTGCAAATCCCTTTATAATCTTTAAAAACAAATTTGCGGGAAACAATAATAATAAAGGCTTATATGTTCAAAGTTGAAAGTAAAGTTTAAAATAAGACACGAATCCTACAGGTTAGGTACCATCAGCAGGGTGTTTGACTTCTTGATTTTCCTCCTGTAAATCTCCTTGGGTGAGCTTAATGCAAGTAAGCTGTCAGGTCCAGAAGGAGGTGGCTGCTGTTTGGAAATAAGTAAATTTGTAGGATGAAAGGTCACACAAATTATTTGGGAGTTTTGCAACTGGCACCGGGAGCAGCTGCCTGGATTTCCTCCTCAAGGTGTTGCTCTGTTATTTTGAGGGATGTTCAGGGGGGAAAGAGACAGGGAAGGGGGAACCTGGTGAGTGTTTTGCAGCCGGGAGCAGGTGACTAAATTGATGAGTTTCTTCTGTTTTGAGTGAGGAGGGGTCAGGGAGAAAAAAAAAAAAAAACGTGTTTGGGGAGGGCTCTGCATTTTAACACCTTCCCTGCTAAGCAAGAGGCCGGCTCAGGGTGCTAAATTCCTGTCTGTGAAATAAATCCGTGTGTTGTACAGTCCCAAGCTGTCAGCAGTGCTTTGCAGTGATGGGCTTTGGAGAGGTTTGCTCCAGCTCCCGGAGCAGCCGCAGCCACTAGGGAGCTGTCTTTAGCTCGGATTTCAGAGTTAGCTCATTAGACCAATAACAGCAGACGCTCACTGGCTTTTTCTTCAAGAATTTGTCAAGCCGGGATGTATTTATAGAGTTATGGCTCAACGATAATAATATAACACCTCCCTTTACCTTTTGCAATGGTTTTCTCACAGAGATCAGCTTTCACATTATTCCTGTGTGCTTCTCTCTGTGCTCATGTCATGTCTTAAAAGGAGCTTGAGATTGTAGAATTCTTTGTCTCTTCTCAGATTTGGGCGTTGGCCTTCTATTTTGAACAATAACCCTAAGGATCGAAATGAGAAGATGTTACACCATCACTCCAGCCATTAAACAAATCTATTCTGTAGGATCTGAAGAGATGAGACAGCCCTGCTAACTCCGATGCAGGAAAATACGTGCAATTATTGGAAAAGCAGAAGCCAGGGACACTAGTTTTGATTAGTATCTGGATACAATTCCCCTTAACCAAGTAATTTAATGTCTTTGCTTCAGCTTTAGTAGTCAGATCTGACTGGGTTGGATTGGAAGTCTTCAGTCATATTCCATAAATAAGAGGGAGAAAACTGTGAAAAAAAAAAATAAAAAGTTAATATTCTTCAGTTTCAGCTCTCATATGGTAAATCTGTGACTTGTAGCTTTTGAGCCTGGTCTAGATAATCACAAACATCATCCTGGCTTATTACTAGTGATATTTGGGATTGTTAAGGCAGGGCTGTGGTACCACGGCTCAAAGTGGGAGTAAAGAAAGTCTGGAAATGTGCTGTGTAATCCTGTCTGGAAGTTGCAGAATGCTTGGAGCAGGTGGGAATGCTGCAGCAGAGGAGGCAGGATGTGATCTGAGGGGGAAGGATGTGAATGCACTGTAAACTCCCAGTATAAAATATCATCACTCAGTGCTTGGCTGTGACTGGAAAGCCAGGGATGGATATCAAGGATGTGCCTGCTCTCTCTTCCAAAGGAGAAATGACTCAATCTACCCCTTGTTCCCAGATACCTGGTGGGTTTAGGACTGGAATAAAGAGAGGAGAGCTAGAAGATAAGGGGAACTAGAGGTGAATATCTGTTTAGATAGAAGGTGACAGGGTTGGAAATTCAGTGGTGCTTCTCATGTCTTTCAAAGAAGGAAGGAAAACCCCTGTACTGAGCTAATACAAGTCTTATTTCTGCTCTAAAAAATACTCTTCCAGCTTTGCATCTCAGCCTAAAATTTGTCCAGCTGGTATATTTCTGTATGGGAAATTGTCCAAATAGGGCTGAAAGGCAGCTGATGTCCCAATTTTTTACCAGAATAACATAACCATAAATAAGTTTTAAAAAAAGGAATACAGTGTCAAGTTGGTTAGGAGAACATGATAATGGTAGCTTTTCCTTATCAAACAGAAGATACAGCTTCCCTTGCTGTCCCTCTGGCTTCTAATTTGCACTTGTTTTCCTGAGGGAAGGTGGGTTTGTATTTGGTTCTGGAGTTGGCACTAGAAATGATTCATTTGTCACAACACTTCCTAAATTCTGTGCTTTGCTCTGTAAAAGCTGTGAGTTGCTCTGTGCTGCACTGGAGGCCCCAGTGTCCAGTTGGCATTTGGGTTCATTCCCTGCAGGAGCCATGGGATGAACAAGTCCAACACAGCCATATCTGGCAAAAAAACACTGGCAAACTGTGTATTAATTAAACAGCTGATAAAGTTTCATTTGGTTCATTTTCCCGGCAATAAACCACTAATTATGTCAGAATGGGAATGTTTTCTGAACACTGCAGCAGGATGGGGCAGAAATGGCTGTGATGTCAGTGAGTGCAAAGCCACCCACTCTATGCTGCAATGACAGGAACAGCACAACAATTCCAGAGCCAAGGGATGAAGTTGAGGAGGAAGTGGTGAGTTCTGATGGTCAAATCTTTCACTGACTCTCTCTGGTTTCAGCACACAGCTCAACATCTCTCTGCTTTAGCTGACAGGAAGAAATGTGCACTCAGGTGGTTGATAATCAAAATGGGCTGCAAGCTTTTTGTGACTTTGTGTTTGCATAATAACTCTAAAAATGAATAGTGACAAAGTTTTCCTCTCTTAACAAGAAGCTCTTGGAAGATGTAAGTTGATTTTCCATTATTGCAAAGAAGAAAACCCCATTTTTTCGATCAGTAAATGCCCAATAAAGGTGATGAAGAGTTGCACTGCAATACTTCTCGAGTCCTGAAAGAAGCATAACTAATAATGGACATAATTTATTATGACCATTTAAGATTATTTTTGGTAGATAGTTTTTTTTTCCCCAAACCCTTTTTAAGGATGAAGTTGTAGGACGTGGAATAGGATTGATTAGCAGTATTTCTGATTTATTTAAATTGATATCTTCTGTAGTAATAAAAAAATATTTTTCAGTTAATTTTTCCAATACCAACTTCCCATTTTGGTGATTGTGTGCTAATTTCAGGACAATTTTCTTAATAAGAACTACCTCCTTTTCAACTTTCAAATTGGATTAATGAATTTTACTTTTGAAAGCGTAAAATATCCAGTTCCAAGTGTCCAAATTAATCTATGACTGGGACTTTGTTCTGTGTTTGGAATATGAGTATGTGGAATATGAGACTCTATGATAAGGCTGATGTTTAGGGAAATGTCAATAATCCCATCTTGAAAGGGTTATAAATTTTTCAATAAGAAGTTTGGACAATGTTGTTATTGGAGCCCAGGCCTGAAGGCAGAACAACAAACTGATGTCCCTTCAAGGTCTCTCTCAGTGTTACTTTTTAAAGATTGAGGGTGGTGTAGCCTTTATTTCCTTCAAAAAATAACATCTCTGAGTGTTCCTGCCCTGGTAAGGGCACTGCTGGAAATTAAGCTTTCTGGGATCCATCTGGCAGCCTGTGTTCCAGGCAAGGTACTCCCAGAGGTTCCCAGATGTGTGGTAGTTTCATGCATGATTTTGTGTAAGGCAAACCATGTTTTTAGGCTGCGTCTCATCCTTTCTCCTTCCCCATCCTCATGTGGTTGTTTCTCCTCTGAGGTTAAGCTACAGTGGTAGAGAGTAAAATAATGAATGCAATGAGGAAAAGATGAGGTTTTCTTTTAGCATTTCAGTTTTGTTTCTTTCAAATGACACTTGAGGAGCTGGAGCCTGTTAAAGCTCTCTCCAAGGAGCAAGGTTTCTTTTGAGACAAGAATCACAGGGAAATGCAGCAGCAACAACAAAAGTGCACCAGAATCTCTCAGACCTGGGCATTCTCCAAAGAGCTCTGGCTGTCGTAATTTACACACCTTGCCTAATTCAGAGCACATGTCTCAGCTACAAGCGGCATTCAGTAGACATGCTGCTGTCTTCCTCGCAGTGGGCCTGCTGTGAGTTTGTCAGCAGTGCTGTTAACAATGACAAAGTAGTTCATCAATGTATTTCCTTTTTTTTTTTTTTTTTTAAAACACCAATATTCCAGAAGCAGCAAAAATCTGTGTTATTCCTGCGCTGTAGCCTTAGGGGGAAACTCAGCAGTAATAGAGCTGCTGCTTCTGGGTGCTGAAAGACTGTTCTTTAATCAAGGAATTTGCAGTTTGTCCTTTAATATCCCTGTCTGTGGGTCATTCTTGTATCCAGGTGGGATTCCCTGGGCTGCTGGTTGTGTTGGCACAGAGCTCACAAATGCTGCTGGGCCAAGGGCTGTCCAGGGCTGGGAGCATTAAATGCATTCCAGAGCAACTTGTGCTCCTGCATCATTATTTTCCAGCTCTGATGGGTTTGGAAGGACTTGGAAGGGTCCAGCCTTTGGACCAGAGCCTGTTCTGCGTCTTTTCTGTGGAGCACAACCAAGTTAGGAAATCCTCATGGATCCAGAAAAGCTTGGAAATGGGATGTGGGGAGATGTCTGAGCTGGCTCTGCAGGAACTCCAGCTGGATGATTCAATTTCCTGGTGATTTTCATGCCACAGTCATACCCTGAATGGCACTTTGTAATCCAAATATCACCACTTGCACCTACCCATGGACCTCTAATCTGCCCCAAAATGACCACTTGCACTTTTCCATGGTCCTTTAATATGCCTCAAAATCATTACTTCTCCATGGGCTTTTAATCTTCCTGTTTGCCTCGGTGGGTCTGATGGGAATGGAATAGAAATATGTTGAAATTAAAGACTGATAATACAACAAGAAAATCAAATGGAACTGGTGAAAACTTCTGGAAACTTCTGGAAGTCCTTTTAGGAGCAGATCCTGGAAACAGATGCAATTGGAGAGAGGAGATAGAGTCAATAGGTGTGGATAAGCCAGTGCAAAGATGGGAGCCTTGGATTTCACTTGGTTTCAGTATAAAAGTGTCATCTAAGGTTTATCTTCTCCTCAGGCTCCACTGAACCCAGGAGACCCCAGATACTGACCCTGAGGACTTGGGCACATATTAGAAAGTTTCTGGTCAATAAAAGAATGAACTCCACCATTTTCTTGTGGATTTCATGAATGCCTGGTGGGACATTTTGAGAGGGGTATCTGTGCTGGGGTGTGGAATGGGCAGAGTGGGAACTGACCCTTCTTAGCTGATAAAGGAACCTTCACCTCTCCCCCTCCCCACTGCTCAGGGAGCTTGGTCTGACTCATGTCTGGCCTCTACAACATGTGGTAAGAGTTAAGAGAAAGGAAGAAAGGGAAAAAAAAGTGGGGGAAGGGTAGGATGAGAAGGTTCCGCTGAATTTAGTAAGAGTCCTTAGAATTTATGCTAAAATCCTATAAGGGAAGTATACACACAAACATAAACAATGTTTCTGCAAGTTTAGAGCCAAGAAATGTAAAATTTGGGTGAAGGTGTTCAGAAAAGACACAGGGCTTGCAGGTAGAAAAAAATGAAGAAAGAGGTGTTAAAACGAATATGAAGTTAAACCCTGGGCTTGGTGGAAATAGTCCTAAAACTGCTGAGTTCCCACTCCATTGGATACCAGCTGGGGGTCAGTTCTTCTCCCAGAGAATATTTGGGAAGAACTGGTGGAACTCACCCTTGGCTGCAGTGTTGGGTGAGTGTTTAAGGAAATAAAATGGAGGCTCTTCAAGCCAAAGTTGCAGAATCCACGTTCCCTTAATCCCGTATTATTTTCATCCCCATGGAGGCGGTCTGGCATCATTTCTGAGTGAAAAGATTTGTTCAAGAAGAGATTTGTAGAGCTCAGCTGCAGAAGTCTCAGGCCTGGGTTTGCTTCATGCCTGGCCTTCCCACTGCCTTGATCCCAAATTGTGGGAATTGCTCTTGAGTCAGGTCTTAGTGCAGATCCTACAGGGATAGTTTGTGTTTCCCTGGGATATCTTAAGGCCACATTTGTTGTGTTACCTCTGTGTGGGCTTTTTGGCTGCCCGTGCACAAATTTGTTGACATAAGAATAGAACCATATTTTCAAGCAGCATCTGCTTGTCTTTCTTCTGTCAGTTCTGCATATTTTCAGCTCTGTTTTACCAAAAGCTGCTGGGCGTATATCCAATAACCTCTCCCCAGCTCTTCCAGAGGTTGATTCCTGCAATTGCCCAAGGGCCTGAATAAGGATGAGGAAAAAAAAAAGTTATCTGCATAAGATTGATTGATTGATTGATTGATTGTAAGACTGCAATAAAATCTGAAAAGCTAAGCCCTCCCTCCCCAGGAAAATATGTGATCCATGAGTCCACGGCCACGGAGTTTTAAAAGCCAGGCCTGGGTTGTAGTTTGAGCAGTGCTATAAAATCAGTTTGAAGTCTACTCAAGTAGGGCTTTGAATTGTGTTATTTACAGAATGTTAGCTCAGATGGTGCCTCTTCTCCACTGCAGAGCTGATGGAGTGAATCACAGAATCCTGGAATGCTCTGGGTTGAGAGGACCCTTAAACCCCATCCAGTGCCATCCCCTGCCAGGGGCAGGGACATCTTTCACTATCCCAGGTTGCTCCAAGTCCCATCCAGCCTGGCCTTGGACACTTCCAGGGATCCAGAGGCAGCCACAGCCAATAAATGTGCCTGAATTTCACTCACATTATGGACAAAGATGTAGCTCAAACTGCAGCTGAGTTAGGTTAAGCCAAGCTTAGTTCCTTTTACAGGCAGGTAAGTGCTATTTGCTTCCCTCTGCTACTTTGCTCTGAGAGGAGTAACTCCCAAAAATCAGAATTGTGAACTGATGAGGGCAGAAACTTCTTTCAACCCTCCCAGGTGGGTGTATGAGGATGTCTCTCAGCTGTTCCTGGTGCAAGTCTAGTGATGAAAACCAACTGAACAACACAAAGTATTTAGAGAATGAACTTGTGGACCACCCTTGTGCTCTACGAGTTGTGAACATGGATCATCAGCTCCTCTGAAAACGAGATCAGTCTTGTCATGCAGTGCCAGCTACAGCTCTTAATTGCCCTGTTGTAATGTGCTATTCCTTTGCTAACAGTTTGAGTTATTTCTTTGTTAACCTTTACACAGCCAATAACAAATTAAACATCATTATCTGAGTTTAAGATAGGCTGTAAATCTTGAAGCTCTTCTTGGTTCTCAGATCTTACAATAAGGGAGCAATAAAAGGGCATTTAATGACACTCCCAAACATGGCAGCATGGGAAATGTTATAAGCAAAATGGAGGAAAAGAGGGCAGTTCTAAATTGTCCATGGGAAGATTGGTTTGCATAAATGACTGATCTGAAAACGGGGTGCTGATCAAAGTGGAGAGCTTTTCATGCTGCAGGCAGGTAACATTGGTGGCTCCAATGCTCTGAATGGTTTTGACTAAGCAAAATTAAAGGCCTATATGACCATTTGACACAAAATCACTCAAATAACTGCCTGCCTCATCCCAGGAAGTGTCCAAGGCCAGGCTGGATAGAGCTCAGAGCAACCTGGGCTAGTGGAAAGTGTCCCTGCCCATGGCAAGGTTTGAAATTAGATGAATTAAGGTCCCTTCCAATCCAAACCATTCTGGTATTCTGTGAAATGTTGGATGTGGGATACATACTCCAGCGTTTTCAGCCAGGGGGGTGGTAGGAGAAGGGTGGGGATGAGTTTGGAGGGTGATTTCTCTCCTGTGTAGAGAGAATGTTTCCTGCTCAGATGTGCTGCTAGCACAGCCAGACACAGAATTATTAAGGCTGGAAAAACCCTCCCAGACTATTGAGTACAAGCTGTGCCCAGTCCCCACCTTGTCCCCAGCCCAGAGCAATGAGTGCCACATCTATGTCTTCCTCAGACACCTCCAAGGATGGGGACTCCACAAGATTCCCCTTCTCCTCTCCCCTGCAAAAAGTACCTGCAATACACCCCAGAAATGACTTGCAAACTATCAATTGATGTGAAGAAATGCAGTGACAGAGAACCTTGGTGTTACACTGCATTTGTCTGGCTGTGGCCTCTCCTGTACCAAATAATTCAGAGCAAACAAGGACCAACCACCATCTAGCTTCTTTCAGCATTTCATTCACTCACTAAATCTGGGAGCAAGAGGGTTAACAGAGGTAGGGCTGCATCCTAGGGTTGCAGAGCAAGTGTCTGTGTGATTGTGCACCAGCTACATATGTTTTACTTGTTTGGAGCACAATCCCTTACAAATTTTGACCAGTTGGCAAAACCTTTTGGTCTTGTCTTCATTGTGCCTCAGGGGCGGGGACCTGGAGCACGGCCTTCTCTATGCTGGGAGACTCCCAGTTTCCATCATCTCCAACCCTGCTTATCCACAGCAACCTGTTTTCTCCTGGGATGGTGGATAAGTGAGATTTATCCTTTTATATGAGATTGCCTGGAAGAGAGTTTTCAATGGGATTTAATGAGAGAATCTCTCCAAGTTGAGGATGGGGGTCTATGTAAGGAAAACTCTTTCTGGCAGAGTCTGTTTCTTGTTGTTTTAAATATTTTTCAAATGATTGCAATTGCTAATTGCAATTTATCCTTCTTGGGGAGTCAAGTCTGTTGTCCTGCCACCCAACATAACCCAATAGAAAGGTGAATTTTCTTCCTGCAGCATGGAATTACTTTGGTTTCAGGCTCAGAAATTTTCTTACCTACGGGAGAATCCCATTTACAGGAGAAAAGCTGGGCTGGGGAAGATGTAACAGAAAAGCAAGCACAGATTTTTGATAATTTAACAAAATATCTTCACATATATGCCCAATCCCTGGAAGTGTCTAAGGCCAGGTTGGATGAGGCTTGAGCAACCTGGGACAGTGGAAGTTGTCCCTGCCCATGGCAGGGGGTGGAATTAGATGATTTTGAGGTCCCTTCCTACCTAAACCATTCCATGATTATATAATTTATATATTATGACAACAAAATGCTGTTACTTAGATTGCTTTGTAACAAATGCTGCTACTTTGCTTATTTCTTTGATTACTCACTGGCAGAGCCAGCTGTGATTGGGATCAGGATTTTGAGGATCTGAGCTGTGGGGTTGGTTCCATTGACTAGGCTGGGACTCTGTGGCTAGGAATGGAACCTGGCATTTCTGAGCTGTAATATTTTCCTTCAACCATCTCACTGTGGCATCTTCTCTCTTGTACTTCACCCCCATGGTAGCAGCTGTAAATTAGAATTAATGATGTCTAAGCCTATTTTTCCTGCTCTAGAACTGTGTTGCTGTTGAGCTGCAGCACCCCAGAAGCTGAATCTTGAATCTTTTCTTCAGCAAATTCCAGGATCAGACATCAGGAACAACCTGCCTGGGACATTTCCAGGCTGTGCAGGTACCACGTTTGTACTGCAAAGGGAAATCCCACCACTTCCCACCCCAGTTCCAGATGGCTGGAGTTGGCTGGCTTGGTGGAGGACAGATTTCAAGCAGATTGGGTCTTTTCCTTACCTTTCCAGAGCACCTCAGTGTGTTAAACCCTATTTTATTTCTATTTTATGATGAAAATACATTGTGGCATTACAACACCACCACAGTGGATTGTCTTGGAAGGGGAATTGTTGGCCCTAATGTCCTTGGGGCAGATCCTGGTTTAGGCACTGGGTCATCCCATTCTACCTGTGATTCCTGATGATTTTCTTCACTAATATTTGTCCTCTGTGCTGTGACCTATACAAGGCCATAGTTCCTTCTGACGCTCCTTGGATGTACTTCTTCTGTCATAATTTCTTTAAAATCTGTGAAAGAAGGTGTTGTGTGCTGGGTTTGGCTTGGGAAGAGAATTAGAATCTGTTTTTCTTTCTGTTTTCTGCTCTTGGTGGCTTTGGCTTCCACCAGCCTAAGCCAAAGATGACAAAAATGTGGGGAGAGGCCAGACCTGAAGCTGCTCCTTACTGAGTTCTGGAAAGCTCCTCTGACCTCCTGCAGTTCTGTAGCAAACATTTGCTGGATTGTGCCTGCAGACAACTTTTATTGATTTAATTTTTTATTTATTAATAGTAGTAGTAGGTGCTCATTATTATTAGTAGTATTTATTAGTAGTAGTAGAGGTGCTCATTAAGCTTTTTAACTGTTTAACACCTATTTCCTCTTATTGCACCTTGAACTGGAAATGCTTTTAGAAGATTAAAAAAAAAAAAACAAACAAAAACCTCCAGGTGTTAGTTTTTGAGCTTTTTTGCTCTCTGGAGTTTGGAGTTTGCTTTTTTACTTGGAACAAAACCTACACAGAGATTGCTGTGGTTCAGAGAGGAGTGTTGAGACCTGAACATCTGAGCCCTGATGTCCCTTTGAGGGGTCAGGGGAAGCTTTTGGAGAGTCTCCTCAGTGCTGCCCTATGCATTTTTGCACTTGGAGAGACTTTGGAAAGTTTGTGGTGCTGGGAGAGGGGGCAGCAGGACATGGAGGAGAAGGACCTGGGGCGTCATTAGAGGTGTCAGAGGTCGGTGATCCCAGAATTGACACACTTGACCCATTTCCCTGCCCCACCAGAGCTGGGCTGGGAGAGAATTCCCAAGGGGACAGCACAGGGGGTTTGGAGCTGCATCCGCAGCCCTGCCCGCCCCTGAGGCGGATAATTTGGTATTTATAGCCCTTCCCTCCAACAAGGTCTATGACACCTCGGGGACCCATTGGGGAAAGAATGCTGATTCCCTTTATGAATTTTTGATGGGGGAGGAGGAGCAAGGGAGGCCACAGGGGAAACTTGTGAAATGTTAATATTTTTTTCTTTTTTAGTGGTGCTGTGAACATCCCCTCTGATTGTGTTTGCTAGGATAAACTTTGCTGAATGTCCCCTCTCTTTAATTCCCCCCTTCCTGCCTGCAAAGCAAGAAACAATAGTCAGGAACTCTCATTTCCATTCCACAACTTCAGTAATGACAGAATTTTCAGCTGCTGTCCTCCTCCAAAAAATCAAGATGCTCAGTAAACAGGATATTTTCCTTGAATATGCTCTAAATGAGCTTCCTTTGTTCAGCTTTATTTTGGTGGTCCATGGGGGTGGCACTCCTGGGAATGGGAGTGTTTGAGTGTGTTTCAGTGCCGAGGAGGAAATGAAGGGTTTGCTTTTATTAGAGTGCATGAATGCACATTACTCAGCTGTAATTTTTCTTCTTCCCATCATCAACACAAACAAATGTTCACCCCTGCCTTCTTTTTGCAGGTGAAATGCTTCCTGAGTGTGACCTTAACTACAGCTTTAATCACAGAGGGGGTCTTGAAGGGTTTTTTGTGAGGTGTTTTTTTGGCATGTTTCCTTTTTTCTGATTTGTAATTTAAACAAAGCTTTGCAGAAATAAATCTGATTTTGTGCCATTCCCTGCTGATTTTGGTTCAGTATTTAATTATAACTTTCTTTAGCTTAGAGTGATTCAAGGTCCATGTTGTAACAAAAAGGAACCAGTGATGCTTAATTTTTGTAAAGGACCATCAGACAAGGGTTAAACAGGACAAATGGGTCCCAAGTTTCATTGATAAGAAAAAATAGAGTTATATGTGGTGAAAGAAGAGAAATGATGACACAAGTGTTCAGATGGTGATTTTGGGAGGAAGAATATCTTTGTTTTTTAGATAAAAAACATGTGCATCAGAAAGGAGGTTTGATGTGATTTTCCAGAGGTTCCATATCCTTGTAGAGGCAGGGAGTGGATGAAATAAATTCTGTGACCCTGATTCTGTGAGCAGCTGCCTGTCTGAGTGGCCAGGACAGGTTTCCCCCTTCCATCTTCCTCTCCCCTATGGAGCTTTCAGGGGGTGTGTGGTGCAGTGCACTGGCTTTGGCTGGGACCTGCTGCAGCTGCAGCACAATCAGCACTCTCAGAGACAGGGGGGCTGTGCTCAGCTGAAATCAGGGAGATTTTGGACTACAACTTTCAGGCCAAATATTGATGCACTCCTTTCACTTCTGTGAAAATTAGGATCTGTGATAGCTGGCATTGCCAGATGCAGGGAATGGACCAAGCTTTAGAAACAGGCACAGCAGCATCTCCTCTGCTCCCTGTGAGGAGCACTGGACATGCTCTGCCTCTGTCATCTCTCCTGCAGTCCCTTCACCTGGGCTGACTCCACATTCTGTCTGAGGGTAGTTTGGGCTCTGTAAGTTGTGTTTCCCCCCCTCTCCCTTCCTGTTCTGAGGGCAGAGTGTCAGACAGGGCAGTTTGTCTTATGCTTTTCTGGGTGCAGCAGGTTGGCAGGTGGAGCTGGTTTCTAACAGCAGAGTTCACCTGGGGAATTCCTGGCTGTGTGGTTTCACTGGGGCCTAAGCACTTTGGATTATGCAACATGCTTCTTGATAGAAATGTTACATCAAATAAAATGGAAAAAGAAACCCTCTCCTCCCCATTTGGAGCAGCCTGTTCATTCTGGTTTAATTTGTGTTCTGCTTCCGCTCATATTCTGCTTCTTCCTACCTTGAATTAAGATTTTGTGTGCGCTTGAGAGCCCTATTTCTGTCCCCAGAACCTTCATCCACTTTCTCCTTCCTTTAATGAGAATCAGAGCTGCCCTTCATGAGCTGTGAAGCCTCTGAGATGATGTAAAATGGTGTTACAGAGTTCTCTGTCAAAAGCTTTGCTTGGCATGGTGAGTTGAGCCTCCTTCCCAGTGCAAGGTAATGCAAACACTACTCTGATCAGTCAGGAAACTCCAAATGCCAATAGGACATTGAGATTTAGAGATTATTATTGAGATTTTGATATAATTATGGACTTTTTACTTTGAGTGGGGCAGGTAATAAATGCAACACCTGCCACGTTTTGCTCTTCCTATTGATTGACTCCCAAAACAATGTGAATGCAGAGGCAATTTCCAATGTATCCTCAATGCTGGAGACAGTGAAAACACATGTTTTACTTTGTTCTGGTGAGCAATCCTGGGAAATCAGCCAGAGCCTGGACTTTGGGACTCTTGGTCTTTTAGATCAGGAAAGTGGGAATCAGAGCTGTTGGTGTCCTGCCCTGCTCCAAGAGGTGGAGACTGTTTGGGAGTGAGATGAAGAAAAGGGCATCGGGGAATACAAAAGATGTACTCTGTTTGAGACTTCAGGAGAGTTAAAAAAAAAAAAAAGAAGGAAAACAGAGAGAGAAAAAAAGAGGTCTGGATCTTTGCCTTGGATTTCCCCATCTGTTCAATAAAGATTAAGATACTTTCTCTGCTTCCCAACAGGGTGTAGAACTTAATGGATTAGATTGGCTGCTTTTTGATGGCACCTGTTAGGTGCTTTATTTTCAAGCCTGGTGGATGCTGTATTGCCTTCTGTGAAATTTTTATCCTTGTTGCTTTCTGCAAAGACAGAAAAACTTTATTTTTGAGTTTGTTTTCTCTTCTCAGACTCGTCCTCCACAATTTGACTTTATTTCAATGTTTTCCTTCTCTAAACCAATCCTCAGATATTTTTCCTTTGTCATGTTTCTCATGCTCCCTGTTTCCCTTCATGGCCAATGCTTTGCAGCAGCCTAGCAAGGTAAATTTGACTTTTATTCTAATAATGATGTCAGATTCTTTTCCAAGAAGCTTTAGTGCTCCATTATCTTCAAGAATCACAGGCTCAAGATGAATCTTAGTTTCATCATTTCTTTTTGCTTCACCAGGACCCATTTCTTGCCTCTTCCTTGTTGTTGTCCATTCCAGACCTCTTCAGGAGTTTGTTTGGTTTTTTTTCCCTGTTCCCAAGCTGTTAAAAACCTTTGGGAACATAAACAAGATCTCCCAGACTCTTCTGTAACATTATCATTAACGCTATCTTTTGTGATGATCCACTTTGCCTTCCTTCTTCCTTCTGGCGTGTGTTGGAATTTGTGGAGGAAACCTGATGGACTGGCAGTGTTTGTGCAGGACATTGCCAAACTGGCTGAAACTTTTGCCAGTTCTTTGCAAATATTTGTTGCCTTATGTGGAAGTCTTGTTTGGAGCAGTTCTATGGATGTGGAAAGCTTTCAGTATTAGGAAGGACAGGGACAACAACTCTCCTACCTCATTAAAGCAGCAGATTATAAAATGCCTTCACACAAAGGTTAAAAGTAGGCTGTTAGAGCCTCTTAAATAAAGCCTCCAATATAATTAGAGTGAAAGAGGCTGTTAAAAATGTTCATTCCCATCATCATGAAAATGGACTAAAGTAAACATTGGTACAACCCCCACTGTCACACAAGCAGAATCCTGCAAGCCCCTGTAGGAGCCTCCCCATCCCAACAAACGTGCAGCAGACAGCTAGCATTTCACAGGAGCCTTGCTACCCATAAAAAAAGCAAATTAGCCAGGCAAATACCACAGGCATCTGTCAGTAGAATCCCTGATCTATTTTGAGTACCTTGGAGCATCTTGGTTCCCAACAGCCACCTTGACATGTGGCTGCACCATAAATTGCTTGGGGAAAAAGCCAGGCATTTAGCAGTCATAAAAGAAAAGACTTCCTGCTGCTGCTGGGAAGGGTTTGCTGTTCCCCACGCTCCGTTTCTGTGCTCCTGCAGCAGCTCTGCCTCTTGCTGAGCTGCAGGTAAACCTGTTTCAGTTTTGCTTGCTCGTCTGTCTGTCTGTCTGTCTTTCAGTGTTCCTTTCTTTACTCTGGTTTCCACAGTTTGACACTTGCAATGTCACCAGAATGTGATAATGGACTTTACTGCTGGGTGGGGTTTGTGGTGTTTCATCTGCTCCTTCTAAAGTGACAAGGGTCATTTTTCTGAAGTGGCCAGGAAAAGGGCAGGTCAATGGGGATGAGAGGAGAGAGGCAGATTTACTCCTGGTTCCTCTCTCCTGGTTTTCTGGTGGCTTCCTCCTTAACCCATCACTCATGGAGACAAAGTGTGACAAGTGTTGGGACCTTGGCAACTCCCAAATGGATTTGACATTCAAGTTTCCAAAGCAAGAACTAAAATTCCCCATTCCTATTCCAGAACTTAGGATATCCTTCATAATCTTAGCAAAACTGGTAGCAATGTACTCATCCAATTAGGTAGCAAGAAAATTCTTCAACTTTTATCCTGCAGGTACAGCTCCCATTTGGTTTGGTGACAATGAGGCACTGAGCAAAACCAGACACCTGCCCTGCTTCCCCAGCCCCTCACAAGGGGCTTCTGTCCTTTCTGTCCCTTCTATACCCTCCTCCTGTTCTACAGGAATTATAAAGTATTAAATCTGCCCAAGTTAATAGGCTCTCGATTGCTAAAATTGCTAGTGGGTGGGAGGAAAGCACTGCCTGTGTTGTTACACCAGTCCCTGTGTGTTGTATTAATTGATTGTGGAGAAACATTGTATTCCAGTTGTTATCAGAGGACAATATTTGTTCTAGTGGGATCCTTAATTTTATCTGGTGTGGAAGAGGAAAAGAGGGATGAAGTTAAAACTTAACACTTAAAAGTGGCCTGTTTTCAATTGTGAATTTTGCCACGAGCTTCCTCGGCGACTTGGGGTTACTCAGTTCTACAAAACCTTGGTTTTCCTGTCCAAGAAATGGTTATTGTAGTATTTTCTTACAACTCCTCCTTGTCAGAGATTCTGGGGTTCAGAATTCACAATGTTTCATGTATGAGAAAGATCCTAAATGGGCTGAAAGTTGATGATTTAGGGCAAATATTTCCCAAAGTTTGCTTTGAAGATGATTCAGTGACTGGAATACAGCTCCTGCTCTGTTCGGCAATTATTTTGGGGGAGCTGTTTCTATTTAGGATCTCATCTCTTTCCATTGTAACTTCTTCTTCTGTGAGTAAACAGAGAATATCAACTGCTGCTGGTGGTTATCAGTGAGTTACTGGGTTGTTTGTTCAGCTCCAGCTTTGGAAATGCCTTTTTTCTCTATTCCCTAATTTGATATCAGTCAGAAAATAACCCAGCCTTGGGAACATGAGATTTTAATGTGCAGTGAAAAAGTACCTTGAGACTGAAGCCTGTCACTAGAACTCATCTGGAATTGCTTACCATGGAGTAAATTTACTAGAAGCTGTGCTTAATAGTGGAGTTTGAAAGGTGGCACCTAAAGAAATCCTCTTATAATGTCTCAACAAGCTGATGTTGACAAGTTCTTTGCATTAAGGACTTATGGCAAAGTCCAAATCCTTCCTCAGTGCATTAGACAAATAATTATAGGGAATTTTTATCTGGATTCTTTGCTCTGAGGTATCCATTCATAAAATATTTACAGTAACTGCAGAGAAAGCACAATCAGTTTGAGGGTTTTTTTTTTCTTCTTTTCTTTTTCTTCTCTCTTCTCAGAACTGTAGGAATGAAACCTAGGCTTTAAATTTTTAGCAGAGACATTTCCTAGGAGAAATTGAATTTTTTTTCCCTGTAAACTTTAATAAATGCAAGAAAATATGGGGAATCATACCCAAGTAATCACTGTGCTCAGAGGGTATTTTTTGCAGCTCATTCCCACTTTGTGTCATTTTCCAAAGTCTCATGCCCAGAATGTTATGAGAGCTCCTAAGGATGTCAAGTGACCTCTCAGCACCTACTGGGGCCCACAAACCTTTATGGAAGTCAGCAAGTTCAGCATTTGGCTGGGCTTTAAGAGCAGCCTGTGATGGGAGATTGCCAAATTGGCCAAATTATCATGATTTTGTGTCCGAATGTGGGGAAATAACATGGAAAAAGTGCCTGTGGTTTGGAGGAGCTCAGTTCAATAATGATTTAACCATTTCTACCACATCCTACTTAAAACAAATTAATTTCTTTTTATGAAGTGCATGATGCAATGTTTCATCTCCTGAACATCTCCATCAGTATCTGAAATAACTCATAATTTGTATTTTTTATAAATACGTGCATGGTTGTCTTTTTTTTAATTGGATATTAGTTTAAACATTATTTAAGAATCTTGTAAAGATTTAAGTCAGTAACATTGATTCATTTTCTAGCTTTAAATTTTTACTTATCATTGGTAACTACATAAACTCTGACAAACATTTCTGAGAAACCATTACTATTTAAATACAATTCCACAGCTTGTTGGTGTTTTTCAAATACACATTAATTTCATATGGTACCTAATTCTCTGTTTTGAAAAATAACCCTGAATGTAAAGTAGTTGAAAGCTTGGGGTGCTTTTTAATTATTTGGGATATTATTTTGAAACAAAAGTAGCAACATATTTTGAAAACTACTATTTAGATAAATATAAAAGCATGCATTGGGTGCCTCATCTCAGTTATTTTGCACTGGAAGTTTAAAGTGCAGGCAGAGATGGAATATTTAAAACACATGATTTAATTAAGGAACATAGTGAATGAACACACCAACTGCATGTGTTAGAGAATGGAAACACTGAATCTGATCTGGATTCTTAGCTGAGGTATGCAAACAATTACTTGGGAAAAAAAGGAGGAGAATTCTCTCTTCTACCTGTTTACTTAAATATTTTTCTTTTTCCCCCAGCAAATTATTTTGCTGCCTAATTTATCAAGCAAATGGTGTTGATTTATAGCCAGGAATGACGGAGTCAACATGAATAATGACAATAATAATAATAATAATAATAATAATAATAATAATAATAATAATAACAATGATGTTGGGCTTGGTGGTTTGGATTTTTCACAGAACCAGAGGTTAATTTAGCTACTACTGGATTTCCAAACATGAGTGTTTTTATTCCAGGTGATTTCAGAGTAGCCAAGAGAAAAAGCTCTTCTTGTCCCAGGCCACTTCCAAGAGTTTGTAATTTTACATGATATGAACCCTTAAAAAAATGTAGAAATTCTCCCCTTGCTCAACTCCCAGAGCTGCCATTTTTGGCCTGGAGTTACTTCAAGCTGGATGCAAACTTTCATTTGTATTTTTTTGGGGGGGAGTAGATGTTGGGTTATGACTTAAAAGAATGAAGACACCGAGGGAAGGGGCCATCCCCAATTAATCTTGTTCCTCTGGGTTTCCCACTGCTCATAGTTGTGGCCATTCCTCTCCCCCAGTGGCAGCCCGGTAACAAGGGGGGAGGCACAGCCAGGAGCTCGATTGTTCTGGATGAACTCTCAGCCATCCACCGGGAATTCTGGTACCTTGACCTCCCTGACCCTCAAAGTGCTGAGTGTGGAAAATGGGAAGTCTCCACGGACCTCAATATGCACAAGATGTCAGAAAAAATGCAGTTCTTGGAAAACTGCACCTTTTTTTTTTTTTTTTTAAGGTTGCATCATTGTGCTAATGTTACAAGTTTTCTTCCTTTTTGTTTGGTTTTGTCCCCAAATGCATATTTTTGGGTTTTTTTTCTTTTTTGTTTTGTATCCTTTCAGTAACGTTCACGTTTTTATTGAATTTTTGGGTGTTTGCAGCTGTCCCAAGAGATGAAAAAAAAAATGTGAGAGAGGATTTTTAAATACATTTACATTGCAAAATTGTGTTGTGCTCCTTCTCCTGCCTCCACCAAGGCTGGGATCTCTTTTAATAATCTCTTCCCCACATTCAGCCAAAAATCTCTGCTGAACTTGAGTAAACTTCCTACAGCTCCTTTTGGGCTCATTAAGGGCTGAGCTATATTTCAATCTTGATATTTGGGTGTTTCCTTGGCAACAGGTTTTTTTTGTGGGTTTTTTTGTGTTTTTTTTTCATTTGGACACAGGGCAGGTTATGGATCCTTCACTTGCTGCTCTGAATTCCCAGGGATTGTTTGGGATGGAGGAGCCTGGGCTGGGGCTGGACAATAACAGGGCTGATTGCAGAGGGGCTGCTCAGCACCGATGTTGCAATTTCTGGGTTCATAAGCACTTCCAGATCTTTTCTGCCAATATTCAGAGATGTGTATGGTGAGCAGACAACTCGCAGAAAGTTAAGTCAACAGTCAAAAAGATTTCAGCTCCTGAGCCAATTTAATTTAAGGTTTAATTTTTTCCCCTCCCCCTCCTCTTTAGAGGACAGAATCATGTGTTTGGTTTACAGTTTCTACAGTGCACCTCTTTGGGGCTTGGGTTTGTGTTTTTCTTGGTTTTTTAATCTCACCATATTTTTTTAATGAACATACCTGCCCTCCCTCTTAGTTCACTGCAAACGTATTCTCCCCTTCTTCCCATGCACAATGCTGGGCATGAATTTAAGAGTTAAGAGTAAAAGTTCAGCTTAGGCTGTCTTGAATAAATTACCTTCTCACTGTCTGTGCTTTGGTTTCTGTACCTTGACCCCAGATGTTTAGGAGGAACTGAGACTGGATTTTGAAGGTGTTTAAGTGATTTGCTGTTGCAAAGAACTCCTTATCTCAGCACAGATGCTGAGGCAGCAGCACAGGCAAGGCATTGCTCTAGATTTGCTAAATTATTATCAACATTCCCTGCTTCTTGATGGGATTTCATTACTGGGTCTTGGAGCATCTTAATAGAGAAGGTGCACTGGCTTTTTAATTTGAATGCCCTTGACATGGATGATGTGGTTTGGTTTTTTCAAAATACTGTTCTTGTTGAGGTGTAATTGTTTAGACATGCCAAAAAATTCTTAATTAACAGAAGAAATCGGCAGACATAACTAATATTGTTAGAAATATATGTATTGTATATGCAAGATTCTGGTCTTTTATTCTTGAAACAGGAATAATTCTTAGTGTGTCAGGTTTGCTACTTGAAAATAAAAATACAGATGGATACTGAAGAGTAACACCTTTTTAAGGGATACAGGAAAAGCAAAAGGGCTTCTTTCTTTACCATGATCACCGTAGACCTTTGTCAAAGTTTAAGTCAAAACTGCCTCTGTTTTTCAGCCACTTCAGTATTTTCAAAGCAATGAGGACCTAACAGAGAAAAATCAGGTTTATTGTGCTCCACTAGAAAAATAAAAAAATACATTCAGTATTTTATCAAATGATTTAAAAAAAAAAAAAAATTGAATTCTTTATTCCTGCAGACTGAATCCTTATTTACCTGAGAGATCAAACATCTCCAGTGGTGGTTTTCTGGTCTTCAAGGTAAATAATGAACCCTTTACAGAAGTGCTTACTTAACATCCTTAGCTGAGGTCCCTCCTGGCTCCCTGGCGTAAATTATGTGTTTTATGAGGCTGGTAAGAATTAAACACACAAACCAACATTTAAATAACATAGGGAGGGCTATGAGAGTGTCCTTGCAGAAGTGGGCCTGAGCCTAAAGATGAAAAGTTCGGGCAGGAATTATTTATAGCTCAGATTGTTTGTCTTTGCCTTTTCTTTTCCATATGAGCCAGAATTTGTTGCTATCAGCCTTAACTTCCAATTTCCTGGACTATGTCATCTTAAGCCAGACGCTTAGCCTCATTCAAAAACTTTTTTATTTATTTAACTTTTTTCATATTTTATGAAAATTTGGAAACAAAGACTTGGCTCAAACAATATTGAAGAGCAAAGTAATTTTTCACTTTCTTGAAACAACGTGAAGGTGAAAAATGCTGATCATTTTACCACTACTTTCCCAGAGAAAAAGGGGAGGTTGAGGCAGGAAAAGGACCTGGCTGTGTTTGACTTTGCAAACACAATTCCAAAATCCAGATGTATAATTAAAGTCAGTGAGTCAGAAAACTGTAAATATTGCAGTAGACTTCAGCAGCACAAAGGGTGTTTATCTGGGTCTCAGAGGCTGCAACAAAGACAAGATGAGGGGTTGGGGTTTTTTTTTGGTTCAGGCATCTTTAGCAAGTGTGACACACACACAAACTTATCAATTTTAGTGAGAGATTTAAAATGCCAACCACCATTTGCCTGCAATTATTTTTCTTGCAAACTGCTCCTTCTGGGCTTTGCTACAATATCATTGAGGGCTCATAAATCAACAGCCAGAGCCACCAGTGGTATTTGCATCCTGCCCTGGGATGTTCCTGGGGGGTTTCTCTCAGGAACCCTTTTTCTGGGGGTATGAGGTTTCCAATTCCCAGCTCTTCTTGCATTCCAAACACCTCAAGAGAATTCAACCAGTAAGTTATGAAATCATGGAATAATTTGCATTGGAAAAGATCTTACAGTCCATTTTTTAACTCCCCTTGCCATAGGCAGGAAGCCTTCCACTAGCCCAGGCTGC
Organism: Certhia americana; assembly: GCA_018697195.1. Lineage (NCBI taxonomy): Eukaryota > Metazoa > Chordata > Aves > Passeriformes > Certhiidae > Certhia > Certhia americana. The sequence goes on from JAGMWU010000029.1 coordinate 932,419, forward strand.
CTCATCCAAACCATTATGGGTACAGTTGAGCTGAAGTATTTTAGGATGCTTTCTATCAGCTTTTCATAAATCTTGGTAAATCTGGAGAAATGGCAAACTAAATCAGTTGTAGGCATGAAGTAGTTTTTGCACCATTGGAATAAATGCGCTCGTGTTCATGAGGGAGAATGTCTGTGGTGAAAAAAAAATCCCAATTATACATGGACTATAATTGCCAGGAGTTCTTGGAATAAAGAATGGGAAGAGCAGCCATGGAGAAAACACAGTATTGGAGACAGCACTGGGTTCAGGGGCACCTTGTAGGTTATTTTCGTGGCTCTGAAAATCTGAGGTATCTGAGGATGTGTGTAGAGTGCAGAAAGGTTTTTTATAAAAATAACTAAATTAAATTAACATAACAGCTGTGTTAGAAAAGCCAAGCCTTTGCCTTGTGCACCTCAGTTCCCCAAGTATGTATCCTACCACCTTGGAATGGAGAAACACAAATATTCCTGCAGATACTGAGGAGAAATACAATTATTCCTATGGATTCTTAGGAGAAATGGACAAATGATGATTGCTTTTTATCAGACTAATGCTATTCTTTCCACTGCAGTGCTCCCAGCACTCCATCCTGGCTGGAAGAGTTGTGGCAGTGGAAATTGTATTTCCTCTGGAGTTTGCAGGATTCGGAGAATCACAGCAGGATCCTGCCCTCTGATGAGGGATTGTCCAAGCCACAAACTCAGACGGGGCGAAAACAATTCCCCCAAACCTTTCCTGAGAGTGGAAGTGCTCCAAAAGCATTCCCAGTCTGTGCATTCCATGGAGGTGTGAAAGTATGGCAGAAGTGACCCACAAGCGACTCTGTTTGTTGTGGGCTCTTTTATTGGGGGAAGGAAAGCAACTCTTCCAGTTTGCAAGTCTGAGGAGAGCTTAATTAAACTGATTTTCTGTTGCTTAAAATGCCCCTCCACCTGCTTCTGCAGGACTTGGAGTCTCCTGCTCCCAGGAGGCCGGGGCAGATGGGGGAAACTGGGAGGAGAGAGTCAGATTTTTTTTTTATTCATCCAGGCTCCTGACTCTTCAGATGCTGTGTTTGGATTTAAATACACAGAATTAAAAGTGGAATTTAGGTGACTTTCATGGGGAAAATTCCCAAATAAGAAAAAATTCTGTATACGTTTAAAAAACTTATTTCTTATCCTAAAACAATTTAGATTTTCAAAAATGCTGTGTTTAATGTTTAGTTATTCACAGCTTTTTAAAAGAGTTGTTAGACAATTATTTTTTCTTTCTGTGTTTTTTTTTTATTATTCTGAAATCTTTATATAGAAAATTGAGGTTAAAGAAGAAGACAGAAAAAGGAATAAAAATTTAATAAAGCACTGTCATTCTCCCTCTTGCCCAATCATAGCAGAAATGTGGGAGAGAGGATACCCTTAACAACAACTTCTGTTCACTTAAATTTAAAAAAAATAGTATTTCACCAGCTCTGACTTTAGAAGAAATTATTCCTTATACAGCCCAGTCTTCTGATCTTCTGATGGAATTTCATTGTAATGATGTAACATGATAAGTATTATAAATAAGCATTGTATAAAATTTATTTACCAAAATGGGCATAATAATAATAATAATTCGGGAAGTGTTTGTCACGGGTGATTGAAGCCACCTGGTGCGATGCAGAGGAACTGCACCGGTGTGATCCTGATCCTCAGCATCCCGGGGACCTCCAGGAAATCATGGAATTCTTCTGGAGAGGACGAGGAAAGGACTGTCCTTGGTCTGTTCTTCCCATTCCCAGCTTGGAGGGAGGAGGAAGGAAGTTCTGGGTTCATTCCCCAGAGTCTGGGTTGACTCCAGGAAGGAAAGGATTTCCCAGAGGATCTGTGGGCAAGGAGATACTGCTTTGGGACCCTTGGAATGTGGTCCAGCCCTTCTGGTACAATCCCTGAGGATTTACAGGTATGGCCAACAGCCAAAGCAGCACCCAGGGTGAGCAGCCCTGGCTTTGATGAAGACCTGTTATCTGCAGCGTTACCACGCCCTGCAATAAACCGTTAATTACTCTAAAAGCTCATTAACATGAGTAGTTCCATGTAAAACTGGCAGGGACAACCCAAATGCTGCCTCTCCGCAAAATATTTGCAGGGCAGTGTCCTGATATCAAATTGTCTCACTGGTTCCTGTCTTGTCTCTTTAATGCAAATGTTTTTTTCTTGCTTGGGGGATGTGTGAAAATTTGGGGTGATTTCTTTCTCTTTTTAAAAAATTCCTTTCCTGTAGTGCCGTGGCCTCTTTGTCTTCACATCGGTTCAGCTTCCGCAGCAGATTCCCAGGCTCTTCTTTTCCCTTCTGTTCTCAGCAGTGATTTAATAAATACATTTCAAAACCACTTTTTCCTTTCTCCTCCACCCGGCTGCCAACTCCCACCCCCAGAACGTGCATCTGAATGTGAACTGAATTCACATCCGCAAGCACTGATAGCTCTGATTACACCAGAACTTCAGATGATCTGGACTTTTTTATTTTTAACTAGCTCCTTTTTTATTCCTTTTTTCCCTTCTCCCAAAGCCCGTGTATTTTGGATCTGGGGTAAAAGTCCATCTCTGAGTTAGAATGTGAATTAAATATTAGACTGTGGAGAAAGGGAAAATCATGTGACCAGGTCAGAGTTACCACCAGATACTGTGCTGATTCTTTTGCCAAAACCTGCTGGCACTAATTAGAATTCCCTAACCAAATTTGCTCAGTGGTACAGTAAATATTTTAGTTTTTGTTACTTAACATTTAGCAGCAGGATGCTAGAATGCAGTGGGACTGCCTGATGTGTGTGTGCAGCTCTGTTTTTCAGTACTTGGATATTTATGGGAATTTTCTGCTTCTGAGACCTCAAATTCAATTTCCATTGACACTGATCTATGGCAATTGCCGTGGATTTCTATGGCACTTACCACACAGAATCTCTGAATATTTCAATGGAGCACTGGAGGACAGGGATCTCTGCTTTCCTTCCACTATCCCAGGTTACTCTGACCTGGTTTTGGACATTTCCAGCAATGGGGCAGCCACTGCTTCTCTGGGAATTCCATCCCAACTCATCACAGGGAATAATTCCTTCCCAATATCTAATCATGCTGCACCACAAGTCTGCAATCCTCAAATTTTCCTCTCCCTGGATTGCTTTATCTGGTGTTATCTTATCTTTACTTTTAACTTCCTTTCACTTCTTCCTTTCACTTGCAATAAATTTAGATCCAATTAATGCATAACAAGGAATTAAATAGCAAAGTTCTTGTCTTCTGTTCATTCATCCCCATGGCTGTAATTGAGTGCAATAAAAACTCAAGCAAAGGAAGGAGTGGTTTGCTCTGAAGAAACTCGGTACAGAACATGGCCCCAAGATTCCTACATTCAATGTACTTTTAAAGCCTGAATTTCTAATCTGGTCCTGCTGCCCCATTGGTGAAAAGCAAAAGCATTAAAGACCTGAATATAAGTGAAGTAATGCAAGACAAGATCTGTCAGCACAGGCTTTAATGTTGCTTAACAAAATATGTCACAGTAAATCTTTATAGACTGTATAAGTACGTTGAGTTCCAACAAAGTAAACCAAAGTAAACATTTCTCTTATGGGAAATTAAATTCCATGTGGTTAGTGAAGAGCCATGATTAATTCAGAGGCAATGAAAATATAGTAAAGTTATTGACTGTGTCTGAGAAACAATTTAATGTCAGGGAGAAAAAGGGGGTAAAAAAAAAAAGTTTAAATACCAGATAGTAGGAGGGGAAAAATGGAAGTGGAGTTTCTGATCTTTAATTATAAATGAAAGCATTGATGCTGTAGGTATTAAAGGAGCATCAATTATTGATAATGAGCTCGCTGCAGTATTAGGGAGGAATTCTTTGTACTGAAGAACCCACTCTGAGGGGATGTGTGTATGAGCACACGAGTGTGAATTCCCTCTCTGCCTTCTCCAGGAACAGTGAGACTCCAAGGGCTCTTGGACAGCAGCCTCAACCCCAGTGTTTGGCTTCATGATGTTCATTTTAACTTTAAATGATTTTTAATATTCCACATATGGTTTCATGGTTTTAAGCCTCCTCACTGGGAATGAACAAGGCTGTGGTATTATGATGAATAGTGGATCAAGTCCAGGAACACCCACTTGCTTTCCTACATATCAAACATGTGGTGCTCCCATTAAATATGGGAATCTCCCTGGGGATTAGGGTTGTCCTATCTAATCCAGTCCTATTTTGTTCCCCCAACCCGAATTGAGTAGGATGCATTGTTCCCATACATTCTTCTTTTAATTAAATGCAGTAGATATGTCATGTCAATGAAATATTCCAGGTCTGTTTTTACATCTGTAGCCATTTTCTCCTCCTGTACTTCCATTTGCCTTCTTGGAAAGAAAGCCTCCATTAAATACAGTCTTGGATTAGTTGATTGGCTGTGTGTGTGTGCTGCCAGAACAGCTCAAATAAAAACCTTAATGTTGTTTGGTTTTGTTTTGGTTTGTTTTGGGGTTTTTTTTGCCTATGTAAAACTAGACCATAATATCACAGAGACACTGCTCCTCTGACAAGCTGGAGAAAACTCAGCCTCCAAATTACCTGTGTTTGTTTTGCCAAGTGGATGGGGTTTGGAGCAATAACACTGAACCTTTTCCATCTTGCTCCTGCTCTAATCCCTGCAGGAATTAGCATGGCGGACACCGAACTGGGCTTGTTTTGTAGATTTGCTGGAATAATTTGGTAACTGATTCAGTGGATACAAAAATGCACCATTATTTAAAATAAAAACCCTCTCTGAGTATATGCCATGCAGATTATCCAGGTTTGGAAACTGATCTCCTTTTAAGAACACAGCATTCAATTATTATTTTTAAAATGCTGGATTACAGCTATGAATTCTCTGGAGGTTAAACTGGAGCCTTATTATAAGGGGAACTACAAGTAAACATTATTAATTATATAAAAAAAATTGCTTAAATTAGTTTTTTTTCACACCTGCTTCTTTCTTAATTAGCTTGTAGTCCACATATTTCAGTCAGTTGAACTCTTTAGTATTTATTCAAGCATACTTGACATTAACATACTGTTTGATGTTTGATATCCTGAGTTTTTAATTTACCACATGACAACAAATGGTATTTATGAAATATCAGTGAGCTGGAAAAATATCCTGTGTTGCAGTCGTTTGCTGAAATGAGCTGAAAGCTGCTTCCTCTCAGAGGTTTAAGAAGGGCTTAAATGCACAGGGAGGAATTTGTGCCTTGTGCTGATACCCCTAGTTTTTATCCTTAGCAAGATTTCCAGGCTATGGAGGGTGCAGAGCTACCAAGAGGAAGGCAGATTTGATCTGGGAGGGGGGAAGAACCACCAAAATACTTTCAAAATTATGTCATAACTTAGAGGTTTCTTACAAAATGGTAATTTTTTTCTGACACACAAGTAACCAGCAAAATATGTGGCATCTATTTGTCCGGGTTTATTAGTGTTGTTGCACTTACTTGAATTATGCCTTCCCCACCTTCAGATAATTTACAGCGATGTTTACAGTTATTTGCATCAAAATTTACCAGTTTGTGTCCCAGCAGTGCTGGGAGCTGGCCCAGCTCTGTTGGGTGCTGTTCACCGCAGTCCCTGCTGGAGAGAGCATTCTCTTTTAAACCAAATTGTACAAACACAGAGCCCAGAGACCACAGCAGCCTGTGGAACAACTTCCTGAGGATTTTGCAGCGGGGCAGTGGCAGCACCAGGATTCAAACATATTCCCTAAACCCCAGTCTGTTATGACAGCATTCTACCATGTTGGGTGTTCTATTGCTTTTGTTTTTGTTTGTTTGTTTGTTTTTAAGTGGGCAAGCTTAATATATAGAATTATTATTAGAATTATGAAATTATAGAGTGTCCAGCTGGATTTTTTTTGTGCTGGGGACAAGCCCCAGTTCCTCTACTGGTCCTTGGGTGCAGCGTTGGCTTGGGGCTGGCTGAGCCCCCTCTGTCTCTGAGTGAATAATCTCACATTTGTAATTCCTAAGCTCGTGGCCAACAATGACGGTGCCAAGCACTGGCCAGCTTTAAACTTGCAAAAATTATTGCCAAAATCTTGATACCTGCTGTGCTGGGCTTTGTGTGTCATCTCTGCAAGGTTACAGGGACTGGCTGGGATGGGGGTGAGGCTTTCAGTGAAGGGTGGGGGAGATGTGAGTAATTTGTTAAATCTGCTGCAGATTCTCTTGTATAAGTCCTCAGGCTCTTTCCTCTCTGACAGGAAAGTTTTCTCATTTTGCTGAATGGCTCTTACATTAGGCAGAACTTGGTGTTTTCAACAGAACTGTGCTGTTAATCAAGTTCTTGGTTTATTCACTAAAATATTAGTGATCCCAAATAAAAAGTTTTGGAATACTAAAAATAGGCACTTTCAAATTTAAGATTAGAAGTTTTCATTATTTTCATTTTTTTTCCTGTCTTAAAATCAAACTGCTTATTTTAAAAAGTGATGATAAAATATTTTTGCACTCTTAATGCCTTTACTCCCTGTGAAAAATGTAAGAAACAGAAAATCTCCTTTTGCTTTTTGCATTGTATACTGAAACTTGAGGTGTGATTCTCTATTTGTAAAAATGCTGTTAATCACAATGATGACATTCTAAGTTTTTTGTCTAAGCCATGTGGTTAGAAGATTAAAAGTGCAAAACTTTTGAGGATAAATATGTATCACATTTATGATCCTTACTTCTGGGTCAGCAGGAGCAACCAGATTTCCAGCAGGAGTATCCTTCTGATGAGGAAAAAACTGGTACAACACCTTAGCTAGAGTGGTTAATTAAACCTAGCCAGGTTAATACTAATTTTTTTTTTTAAAAAAGCTTGCTGGTTGTTTAGCAGACATAAGTTTACATGTGATCTTGATCACCAGTAAATCACTTTATCTCCAGTCACATGGTTATGTGAACACACCTGTGTTATCACTGCCTGGCTGCTGCTCCAGTTTGATGGCAGGGACTGGCTCTTTCTGTGCCATTTAAATGCTGGTAATCAGTAAAAGGAGGCAATAAAAGAATATTTGTGCTTGCACCTCATATCTCAATGCCCCACACCAGGAGATGCTGCTGGGGTGGGGCAGGGCCCGGCTCAGGCTGTGCTGTGTGACAAATGAAGCATGTAAAGAAGTATTAAACACAGAGGTTAGAGGAATGTTCTAAACTGAGGACAATATCTTCATAAGAATAAATGGGAGAGAGATGCATGGATTGCAAGGGGCAGGATAAATCAAGTGGAGAGGAAGCTTGGGCTTAATGATAACAGCAGATGGGATGAAGCTTTATTTAGAGTCACTGGAGCTCATTCATACAAAACTGCATTGTCTTTGCTGAGATCTTCACTCTGCGTCTTAATTAACGTGGATTAGGATGCACTTAGCTGGAATTGTGACTTCTGAAAAGAAAGCTGATGTCAGTGAAAGCCTTTCACTGACCTTGTCTGACTTGGTCTGGAATCTCTGTCAGAGTGCCTTTGACACACCATTGTGGGTAAAAAACTCTGGGTTTAGGGATTTGGGAATAGAATAATTGCTCTGATGAGTTCCCAGTCCAAACAGAGAGAAGAACAATTATTGACCTTGAGGAGGAGGTGGCAGCATTGCAGGAGGGATGAACAGGAGAACTTAAACCAGTCCTGGAGTGTTGCTGTGATTCATGAAACCCACATTGCACTTCACACCCTGTTTGACTGTCTGGTTCAGAGACACACAGAAAAACCCAGTTTTTCCAAGGCTTACCCTTATCCCTGGCCTGCCAGGCTGTATCACTCCCTGTCTGGAAGCTGAAACCTTACTTTATTCTCCTTATAATTACAACTTCTCTCTGGTAGGTGGACTTAACCACAAGACTGTGGCAAATGTTGCCTTTAGGCAAAGCTTGTGGAAGAGGTATGAGCGGCAGTGTCAGCCCCCAACATTGCTAGAAAAAGTGGAAACAGGACCAGAACTGTGAAGAAGCACGTTGCTTTTAAAATTTACTATCCTTACTTTGAATAGAGCAAATAAATAAATAAAAAGGCAATGTAATGAAGTTTGCAAAACATTTGTGCCATAAAAGCTTCCAAGGAGGCAAAACTGCCTTTGAAAGGCTGAGCTTTAATACCAATGCTGCTCCAGCCAGGGACAGGGAATGTGTTAGAGCACAATACACACTCTGGGCGTGAAATTTTTGTCTGTGTCTGGGCGTGTTTTGAACCTAAGCATTGCTTGAGTTCTCTCTCACAGGGAAGTCAGTGAGAAGCTTAAGGGAGAGAGTGGGATTCTGCCAGCTGCAAAATCCAGCAGCACCCAACAAAGTGAGATACATGGAGGCCTCCCTTGGAAATAGGTCCTCTCCTGTCTGAAAAGGAGAAGAAATATTTGAATAATGGTGGTTCACTGTCCAAAGTTCAGATCCACAGACATTAGGTTAAAAGGAAAGGCCCAAGTCTAAGAAAGAGTGAAGGTTATGAAAGCTGCAGGTTGAAATTCTGAATTACACCAGAGGGGAAAGAACAGAAGGACCAAATTCTGACATTATTCCTCCAGTGCAGGAGTTATTTTGGAGAGGGGGTGCTGCAAATAGTGATGCCAGGAATATTTATGTAACTTTGAAAGTCCTGAATAAAATTGCTTGTGGAGTGGTCCGCTCCCATAAGAATGGAAAAACTCAGGAGAGAAAGTTGGAGAGGTTTGTGAGGATGCTTTGGAGTGGGAGTCCAAGAAAATGTATTGGGATTGCTGGAGTGAGCTGACCTGGAGGAAGGAGGTGTTGAGGAGAAGCTGATCTAGAAGAAGACTAGATGACTGTGGAAGAAAGGCTCCAAACCCAGTCATGAAGGGAAGATCCAGCCTTTTCCATTTGCAGCTTGAAGGAAACATTTCCCCTGTAACCCTGGTTTGTTTAGGACTGCTTTAACCTCAATTTCTGGTCCTTTTCCTGATCCTCTGTGATCTGTTGGTGCCTGGCACCTACTCAGGGTGAGTGGCAGCACTGAGACTCTGCTTCTCATTTATTAACAGCATTTCCTTTATGTGTGAAAAAGGGAGACACTTTTTGCAGCACCCCCAGAGCAGCTCTGTGTAACGTAGAACCTGGAAAGTTCTTTTACTCTGGACAGTTTTAGTGAAAACTTCAGTTCTGCTGCAGTTTAGCTTTTGGGCTCCACCTGCATAAAACACACCCTTAAATGAGCCACTGAGAGGATGGTTTTTCTTTAAAGACCACAATCCTAATGCCAGATTATTCCACATGTCTAGAGCCAGATCAACAGACCTATGTAAACAAGACACCATAGACTCTCCACTTGATTTTTTTTTTTTTTAACTTTCAACCATTAAAAAATATAAGTATAAAGAGGCTACTTCAGATTCTGCAGAAGTAATAATAAAACCAGACCTAATGGGTCACCATATGTGGAGAGGAGTTCTCTTGGGTCTTAGGATATACACTTAGAGAGTGAAGTAAAGAAAAGGAAAAAACCAGTAATATTGGCAACTGTTGTTAGGTAGTATAAACAATAGCCAGCCATTGGCTTGGAGCAGAGGATCAAGTTCCAATAGCACTCAATAGGGAGCCTTCCTTAAAAAATTAGAAGAAGCTGGGTTGGAGCTGGTCCATGCTGGGAATGGCAGAAGAAGCAAAAACAAGAGTAAATGAATGGAAATTAAGCAGCAGGAAATGGGGATTTGGCACAAGGTTGGAATTTGAAACTGCAGAGAGGTGTCAGTGATAAAGGTTGGATAGAGTTTCTGGCCAAAAACAGAAAGAAAGAATGCAGATGTGTTCATTGAATAAAGTACAGATGTAGAAACAGGGAGAGGGGGGCTGATGGGGAGAGAGAAATAAAGAAAAGGAAAAAAAGAAAAATCTGAGGGGAAATAATGGTGAAAGTAGGTGCATTCATGTTTAATGTTTTTTTGGAACAATTTTTTCTCTGTGAGTCTGTGGAGAACGACAGGTCTGGGTTCACCTTGATCATTACTTTCTACAGGGAGCAGATTTTTACATTTAACTTATTCTTGTCCCTTGTGTGTTTTGGCCCCACATTCCTTTGGATTGTGCACTGTTCCACATCGAGGTGTGAGGTGGGATTTGGGATCTGTTCATTTATCATCTGACAGAATCTCTTCAAGTAGAGGAGCTGATGTCATTGCTGGGACTACATGGTATGTGTTCTGGACCTCTCATAAAGAGTCTGGGATGTAAAGTCTTCTGTGCAGATTTTTATTGGTGCTATCATTTTCTCAATTGTTTTTGTTCCTTCCTACCTCTCTACAGTGGAGTATTTATGCCTAACTTCAGGCATATGGCAGCACAATCAAAATTTATCATGTATTATTTAAATAAGCCCACATTGTGGCAATTGACAGTAGATATGTTCTTGCTAATTACAAAGTAGGCTGATTTGCTTAAACTGTTGTGAATATGAGCCCATTTCCCTCTGCAGTTGGGCAGGCTAATGATGGTTTTGTTTCTCTTTCTGCACTTCATCTGATGAGTGATGTTGTGTTCTTTCCCCAAAGTCCTTTTATGGCCCCCATTGCAGTTGCTTTTGATTTCTTGTGTGGAGATTTGGCTTCTCACTGCTCCAGTGAGAAGGGGAAGTCCTGTCACTCCTGCTGAACACCCAGTAAACCCAAAGCTGGGAGCTTTGGAGGCACTCGGCTATTTGTCTCCTATTGATCTGAGCCCATAAAATAAGAAATATGGTCTTAGCAACTTCGCAAATAATCCCATAGCCTGGAGCAGAGCTCAGGGTAGGGTCTGGACTTTCTAAATTTAGGCCGGGCTTCAGCTATTGAACCAATTCCTTCAATGCTGTGCTCACAGATCTGGAGATTAGGGAATAACCAGTCCGGGGATCAGGCAGTCCTTTTGCAGTGGAACTGCCTCGCCCTAGAGATCCTACAAATGTAATTACTTTTAATTGATGCCTCATGCCTTGAACTCATAAGTTTAAATCTGTATAAATATAAAATCAGTTACAAATGTTGTGGTGGGTTTCTGAAGGGTCTGATTCTCTGCTGACCCCTGTCCTGTAAGTCATTTGCCAAGCAGCAAAGTTGGTACTTTGTGTCTGTTCCACAGTTAATAAATGACCTGCAGGGCACATGAGGCTAGAGCTCCCTGCAAACAGCAGCCAAAATGAATGGCAGTCTTTGAGTAATGTTGGACCAAATCATTCTGTGGCTTATGGATTCGTGATGTTAGACTCTCTTCTTGTAATTCAATCTGTCCCAGGCCCTGTTAACTTTTTAAAGATCCTGTCCAGAAAAACTGTTTCCCTACACAAGGCAGTTGCAAAAAACAGCTACCGATGTTCTAGGCCTTTCCGTGTGTAAAGATGGGTAACCCTCTACAAAGGACTGGTTATTTGACTTTTAAATTCAGTGTAAAGTTCACAAAGAGGACTTCATGTATTATTGTGGCTCAACACAGGTGATGGAAAAAAGATATAGAGAAGTTGAGTAAAACCCAAGGCATAGAGAGATTGGAAGGAAAAAAAAAAAATGGAGAGGTTAAACAACTGCTTCAACAAAGATGACAGGAAGTTTAATAGAAAAACACGTTTTTAGTAAGAGAACTACTTATATGGATTTAAATCTGTTCCCTCCTCCTAATCCTTCTACCAGGAAAGATGCAATTCATCAAAGTTATATTGATTAATTAAAGGAAAGCTGTGAAGAGACATTAAAGCTCCCATTTCAGGGCTAAAGACAACTTCTTGAAGGCTTTATGAAGAAATTTCTTGCTGACTTTCTTCTGAAATTGTGCCTGGTGCTGACTCAGGTCAGAGGTCAAGTTTGAGATTAAAGGGCCCAGTGTTATAATAAAAAAACATGGGACAACACAAGATTTGATGTGATGTGCCAATCCTTGTGTTTCCTGCTTATCTGCATTTTTATTTAACCACGGGACAGTTTTCTGATTAAACCCCCTGGCATCTTGCTGGTGCTTAGTGAAACCAGTCCAGCCTTCCTGGATATTTTTGGACTGACCATTGAAAATATGTGGCTGGATTGTCCTAATGAAAACTGTGGCAGGTGCTGTCAGACTCAAAGGCTTGGATCAGAGAAGTGAGGCCAAAATATGGACAATTGGATCGTCTCTGAAATCTGTCCTAGACCTTCATGCTTTGTGATATGAGTTTCTACAAAATATTCCAATAGATATTGTTATCTCAGACTTCATGAGAGCTTAGAGCCCATGATCATGGCAATTAATGACCCTGGTTTTACAGAAAGGAAGATCTTAAGCAATCTAAACCAACAATAATAAACGAAAACTTCCATATTACTTGTAAGATATTAACTTTATCTATTAAAAAAACTCATTGTAGGCTGTTTGCTATTTTACTTTAATTTTTGCAGTTTAGGACTTGGCTATCTGACTCTGGATTTTATTTTTCATTGAACAGAAAATAAATTATATTTTGTCATCTAAGCATCATTTGATATTTAGCTCAAGTATAAAATGTCTCCACTCCAGAAAGTCTTTATTGTCTTTTGAGCTCAAGAAGGAATTTGTAGCTTTTTCACAGCTGTTGTTTTTCTCTAAACTATGAGTAGTGGTTGCACAATATTTCCTTTATGTTCCAGAGTATTGTTGGAAAAATTAAACCTGCAAAATTAAATGTTTTTTTTTTTTAACAGACACAAAATTTAGAAGAGTGTTATCCCTGCTTTTTAATCAGCATCTGGCCACCTTCTTTATTCTATTTCTCTATTTCTGCTTCATATCTCATCCCCTCTCCCCCCACCCTTCCTTTTATGGAATCTTTTAAGTGTAGATGCTACTTACATGCCTAAACAGCTGTAAAACTACCAGCACAAACCCCCTGGAAATGCTGAACAGATGTGCAGGGGTGGGATACACATCTGGGCAGCACTGTCACCACATGGGAGCCTGGACCCTGCACCTTCTTCTCTCACAGGGAGGGCAGAGTGAAAAAGGGCTCTGCTCCAAGGTCTAGCTCCTTTTGCTGAAGCTTTTCACTGCATAGACTGGAAAGGGAATGCATCCTTATGGAATTATGGAATGATTCAGGTGGAAGGGACCTTAAAGTCCATCCAGTCCCACCCTGCCATGAGCAGGGATGCTTCCCAGTATCCTAGTGTGCTCCAAGCCCATCCAACCTGGCCGTGGGCACTTCAGAATTCTATGATAGGGTTTGATCCTAGTCTTGGATTAAAATTTGGACCAGATGAAAGTAACACAGGAGAAATCCTATGGGATTATGAATGACAAAACTCTGTGTGAACACAAGGCAGAGATGCCAGATATAAAATTAATGCTTAAACCCCCTCAGGCCTTGAGGCCTGGGTTGATGAGATTATCTTGAAAGATCATTGAAAGAAAAAGGCAAGAAAAAAGCTCAAAGCAAGACACAAAAAGGTGAGATACAAGAGAGGTGCAGAGGGTTGATGTTTAGTGGTTATTTATCAAATACTTTTAAAAACTGCGTCTGAAGAAATTTCTGCTGCTAAGAACATATAATCACACTAATAATAACCTATAGATTATAATATTTGGCATATGCCACCCCTAAAGTGTTTCCAGGGGTGTCAGAGGGCCATTGAAGTGAGGCCAGCCCAAGGGTGTGGGACAACAATCAAGCAGGCAAGAGCTATCATGTGAGGGCAAAAATAATTCCTCAGGAGAGCACCAAACCCTTCCCAGCTCCACCAAAAATTCACCCCATGAATACCAAAGTTAACACTGGACAGACAGGAAGCTGCCTTTCCAGCTCTTTCCATCCACATGGAAGGTGGTGGGATTGTTGGGGGTGTCCGGTGCAGGACTTTGATGATCCTTCCAGCTCAGCATATTTGATGATCCCACAATTCCACCCAGCCTTTTCACCCTGTGTTCTGTGTCCACACCCTGCATGGAGCACAGGGCAGCAGGTCAAAGGAAGGGGATGGAGAGTGAAGAGAAGCAGCAATTTATTGGAAAATAAAATAAAAAGGGAAGGGGAATAGTCTTTGTAGATAGAATAGGCTGGGAAAAATCCACCCTTTGATTCATGCTGGCAAGGAACTGGTGTGGGATGAGGCTGCTCTTGGACATGGTTGGCACTGGCGTCTCTTCTGGGAATCCCTTCCTCAGTGCCCATGGCTCTCTTGTGCCTCTCTGTGCCCACTGTGATGAAGTTAGGTTATGTTTCCTATCTAAAAGCCCTGCCCCAGTGAATTCCTGACTCATTCCCTTTCCACAGACTGTATCCCACACCAAAAATGAGTCAGACACCTCTCCCTAATCACCCACTTTACAATAAAAACCCCCTTTGCTGCCAAGCAGTGATTTGTCAAGAATCAGCCTGTTAATTTATCTGAGAATGCTGGATGGGATCTATATCAGTGACTGAAAGGTTTTATTATTCACTGGAATCGGAAATGTTTCCACAGCTCAGATCTTGCTCTGTTACGTGCAACTCTCACAGTGACAAAATTGACCTCAGTATTAAAACTCCAGATCTTTGCAACGTGCTTAAAATGATCTTATTGAGTTTGGGCAGTTGTCAGTCTGAGCTGTCTTTGCGTGTTTAAAGATTTCCGTTTAAGCTGAATCATTCACTGGTTTGGTGGGTACCGAGTTTCTGGGGATATCCAACTTTCCTGATTTAAGCTTCTCTGTGAGATTGTTGCCCACAGGATAAATGGGACATGGTGGGACTCACGTCTAATTAAGGTTCTGGGCAGTCTTATTTTATTAACAATAGAGTTTGGTCAAAATTCCCAACATCTGCTTTAAGGCACATGTAAAATTCTGTATTTTGTGTAAGATGGGAGACTGTCAGGGTGATGACTGGAGAAGGAAGATGGTACATTTCCACACTCAGGACCAGATTTGCAAATAAGGTTGAGAGGACTTCCTGCCATGCGGGGGTGGCTAATGGGTCTGTTTTTTGTGTTGAAACTATTCGAAAACTGCAGCTGTGAATAAGGATGTGTCCGAGCCACAAGGTTTGGATTCATTTCCAGATTCACAGGCATGGGCGTTGGGATGTGAGATTGCAGTCTGAGCTACTCCTTGGATTGGATCCAGTTTAGATCCTTGTGTTTTTCTTTTTGAGCTTGTTTTGTTCCCTCAATTTGCAGCCTAAGCTGCTGGAAATTTGCAGCCCTTGAATTGCCAGCGTGTTGTCAGGGAGGGCAGAATTGTGTTGGAGAGAAGGAATTGTAAATGTCCTTCCGAAGAGGGGTCTGGGTCCAGCAGAAATACAGAGATATCACGTGCTGAAATATTTGTAGCTTGGATGTTAAAGCAGCAATGCTTTGACTGGGCATGGGGCTTGCATTAAAATTGGAATAATTGCTCCCTGCCTTGTCTCTGTGTGATCCTTACATCTTTCCTAAATTTTGGATTGCAGTGTGCAAATTTCAGTTCCTCTTGCAGGGAAGCTCTGAGGATGAACTTCTGTGCAAACCACTAGTGCCTCAAACAGATCCGTGGAAATGATCCTGCCTGAAGCAGGGAAGTGGGATTTAGTTCTTCCCCCAAACTGCAGCTCCATCACATCCCCCTGATTTCAGCAGTTTGGCCAAATGTTTAATTACTGCAATTACAAAAGGGCATAGTGCTGCATGTCAATCATCCTGCTTGGCAAATATTTGCACATAACCAAGATTGAGAAGAAAACAAATATACAGGATGTGCATATGTTCTAATTTCAATGTGAAATACTAATCTTGGAGCCTGCTAGTGTGCAGCAAAATTGGAGCAACACTTACAGAGACTCCCTCTGAACTGACTGAGAGCTCTGAGGGGGAATGAACATCCTTTTGTTAGTAATGTTAAATATGAGTTCCTTGAATTTTTTAAGAAAAAGCTCCCTTTTCTGAGTATTTTGACACTTCTGTGAATCTATCTAAATTTTGCATCAATGTGATTATTTTCATCAGAGTAGTAGCTGGAAAAAATGTTTATTTCTTCCGTCTTGGAATTTTACTGAATAAATATCCATAGGATCCTACATGCTGAATTATGATAGAACCATATGGTTTATTCCCAACTGAATATAGGACTTCTGAAAAGGAGGATCGTGGCATAAATTTTTTTTCAGTACAACCATCATTGTCTATTTACATCAGTTTCACAAGTATATATTAGGGAAATTAAGCTGTTAAAATATTCCATTTTCTGTTTTTTTTGAAGGGCCACCATGGGATGGTGGGAGTCGATTTTGATTCTAAGAGAGATGTTTCTGACAGTCAAGCCTGTGAACAAATATGGAAGAAAAGTCTAAAAATGTGTGACTTTTTAATTTTTGTTGGCTGATATTTGATTCTCTGTCGTATCTAATTTTTTTTTAATCGAATGACTTCTTTCTGTGTAACTGCTGAGAAATCATCTCTGGACGGTGACACAGTTGCACTCCCACTCCTGTGACTTTTTCCTCTATTAAAACCAGATGATCTCATTAGGGTTTCCTTCCTAATTTTCATTTCTTTCAGATATTTATTTTGTTCTTTTTAGCTAAAGCTCACCAAGACATATTTGGATCTGTAAAATTCTGCACAAGGTTAAAATATGAGGCATCTTGGTGTATCTTAAGCCAGGCAGATGTTTTAACAGCTACGTAGCTAAACTGATTTATTTTTTTTCTTTCTCCTTAATTTCTTTTGACTCTTGTGGGGGGGCAATAAGCAAAGAGGAAAATGAAAAAAAATTACATAAACACAAAGGAGCACTTCTTATTAAGAGTAGGTGGGTAAAGGCATTGGAAAAATAATACCTCAAGATGCATTGAAACATTTTGGGGAATTAGGGAATTCTGATCTCCTGCAAAAGAAAAAAAAAAAGGGGGGGGGGTGGAAATTAATATTAAAGACAAGCTGTGAGTTTCCATCTGGCCTTGCCGCTTTCGACTAACGCTTCCATGACGGAATTCATCTGTCCATCAACTGTCAAAAATTCTCCTGTCAGTAAATCCCTGGGTACTCTCCCTCCAGTCCACCCCACTTAAAAATATTCTAAGCCACAGAGTCCTCCGAATTCCGAATGGCTCCCCTAGCCCCCTCCTTCCCCAGCTCTGCTCTCACTGCTCCCAAAGTTGTAGGGCCTGTTTGTTTGTTTGTTTATTCATTTATTTACTTATTTACTTCTATCCTCCTCCCTTGGAACCAGGGTTCCTGGGGAGGGGGGGAAGGGGTGGGAAGAGAATGGGGGAGCCCTCAATCATCTGGAGGTTAAATTCCCACCAAGATCCTCCTAAGTCTCTCTCTTGTAGGCTGACAGCAGACAGCCCACATCTGTTTTAAAACACTGAGTGGTTGTGAAGTGTGAACTCCCCACTGTTTAATGTAACTACATGACTATTTAATGTACACAGTGGTAGAGCAGCCCCAAATGCCAAACTGTTGTGACATGCCTGAAGGACATATATAAACATAATATACAGTGGTTTATTGTGACAAAGTGCATCTATACCACAACCAGAGAGGGATTGCTTTGCTCCTGAGTGGAGTCAAATGGGAGCAGAATATGATTTACCATGCGTTGGGGTTTTTTTTTTGTTTTGTTTTTTTTCATAGCAGGCATAAGACAAATATACATGAAACATATATTCCTTAAATTGCGTGGAGTACATTGAAATTCTCCAAAGGAAATGTTGTTTTTTTTAAGCTGAGGATTCATCCAAATTTGTGTGTTCTATGCTGCTATTGATGGTGGGTATAGGAAGGAAGGAAACATGTAGGGAATTCAGGCATCTCCTGTAAGGCTCCATCACTTCACATGACCCCAAAATCCCATTTCATAGTCATGATTAAAAGGGTTACACCTCCCAAAAATTTGTTGGCTATACTGGAGTATGATTTTTTTTATTCTATTCTATTTTTTAACTGAAAACTCATCTGCCTTTGAAACAGCTGCTTATTGTAGGGTGGGAAGAAAAGTGGGAGAAACATAAAATCTTTAAAACTACATTTTATTTCACTGTTTTCCCTTCAAAAAAGTGTCGGTTACTCATGGCTTCTGACACATCATTAATCAAGTGATCAGAATTCTGTATTTTACAACAGCAAACCTAATTAACCTTTGCTAGCCACATAGTAGCCAAAAATCATTTCTACTGTCAAGAGGGGAAAAAAAAAAAAAAACACCCTAAACACTGTACCTCTGAAACATATAAAGATTTCAGAAAGTGAGATTTTTATTTTGCAAGCATTTAATCAGAGAGGAATTCTAAACTCTGCATATGTGGGTTGCTTTTTTCAACTTCTGAAAAGAATGAAGAAATTTGTAGTGGGGAAGGTTCAAAGGTTTGACTCTGCTCGTTGCAGAGGGCCAGCTCGGAACATCCCTAAATCCCTTTGGATGATGGCTCAGACACCCCTTCCTGGTAACTCAAGATGCTGTTTGCTAAAAACCCTCTCTTTAACAGCAAGGATGTTGGTGAGAGACAAAAGATGATGGGAAAGTCTCATCTCAGACTGTTTTACTTCACTGAAAATTTCATTTTAACCTGTCCAACGCTCTCTGCGATGCTGCTCCCTCTTGCAATGAATTTCCCATCCTGCAGAATTCCCCTCTGGAGCATCAGTGGCAGATCTTCATGGCTCTCAAGGAGGGAATTCTGCCAGCTAGGCAGCTCTGAGTTCAGCTCCTGACCAGAAGGTTTCCTATTACACCTGAATACCCCCACTTAGGGGTTACTTTTCTCTCCTGCACTCCTCAAAATTAAACAATTTTTAGTTATGGGCTGTATTTATTGTTAGCAGGAAAATAGCAGTTTTAGAGGCAATCAGAACTAAGCATTCTTTTATGTAGCTTTAGATTTTGAGTGAAGATTATCTTAAAATGTCTTTTAAGTATTAATTGAGGGGAAGGATACTGCAGTAAGTTTCTTGTAAAGGGGGAAAGTTAACTAAATTATCCTTATTTTCTTATTATTATTTCTCAAGAGTGAGGATAAAGATTTTGTCAAAATTCCATTGTGGGTCTTCAGCTATACCCAATTGACTAGTTTTGAGGGAGGGGCCCCCAGTATGCAACCTGCTTGTCTACCACACAAACATCTCCTGCTTTCTTATTTCTCTCTCCTTATTTCTCTTTTATTTTTATGTCTTTACATTATTATTTACTTACCTTTTTTTTTTTTTTTTCTTCCTGTAATTTAAGCCATCAGGAAATCTGAATACAAAGTCACACTGAAGTTCAAATCCTGTATGAGCTTATTAATGAGAGTTTTATTGCAAGCCTTTAGTTAATGTTGTGATGAAATTTACAGTCAAAATAGGGCTCAGCTTGTAAATATTTTCATTTGTCCTAACACTTAGTATGATTATCTTTTTTAGAGAATGGCAAGTTTCATTTTTTTTTATAGGTTCATTACGAATCAAAATTTGATTCAGGCATTTGAATTTTCAAATGTGTGGACTTACCTTCAAGAAGTATTTCTCATTCTAGGTATTTTTCCTGTGAGTTGGATTTCACCAACCATGCTTTTCATTACAAGTAGGGCATCGTCATCCTTTTGGCCTCGAGGCGCACCACGGAATTGAGCACAAAGTGCATCACCAAATTGGACACAAAGTACATCACCAAATTGTGTCTCAGGGAAGACCTGTGAGCTACATCACCAAACTGTGTCTCAGGGAAGACCTGTGAGCTTGGGGGTGGCTTTCCTTTATTGTGTTTTATTTATTTTTTTTTTCTCTCCTCTCCACGTTCCCCTTCTCCCCCTGTCAGCGTTGCTCGAGCCCTCGCAAGCGCAGGAGGTCACAAACACTGGTGCATATGCAGGAGTCAAACAAATCGCCTTTCTGCGGGATTGGGTGGCATGTGTCACCCCTGTCACGGCGGAACAAGGGAGGCAAAGAGCCCAGACAAAGGCGGGGGTGTGCTGGCCCCACCCTGGCAGAGCCTGACCCACACGCGGGGCTTTGTGCGGCAGCTGCCGCCGCTCATTGTTCCCCTCCGCGCTCCCCGCCACCCCTGACAACAGCCACCGCCGCTGGCAGCCCACCCCGACATCTGTTCAGCTTTATTGATGCTCTCCTGGAGGAATTCCCAGTGTAAACAGGGAATTCTCCACGGGAACCCCGTGTTGTAAAAGGGATGAGCTGCATAATGCAAAGATTTAACCACTATTTAAAGGTGTGACACTTGATTGAGAATGACTTGATTTTTTTCCTCTCTCCCTATCTGCTTAACAGTATTTGGCATGAAATGTCTAGCTTGACTATTTAAATTTTTTTTAAAAAACATTTTAAAATTATTTTTTATTTTGGCTAGGATTTCTCCTCCTTCTCTTCCTTTCTCTCCCTCCTGCCTTCTTTTGTTTCATTGTTACGATGAATGAAAACTAGGAAAAGAACACCAAAAATGGAAAATGAAGCAAAAAAATTGCAAAGGTGGGAGAAAAAAACCTGGTTTGTGTGGAGAGGAGTCTGATTACTCCTCTAAAAGCTGTCAAAGCCCACCTACTAGGACTGACAACAAATGGCTTGAAGATCTTTGTGTCTCTCTACTGAGAATTCCTTCTGAGGGGACTGGAAACTGGGACAGAATGTTCAACATCCACAGTAATAGGAAGAAAAATTATGTACTGAGACATAAATCCTCTTTATTCCTATGCTTTCTCCTGGTATTTTTAAAAGGGAATCGAGTATGCTTCTGTTGTGCCTCAGCTTTCCGCACAAGCAGCAGCAGATCTGCTCCTGTGGAAAATATTCCACTGGATTTTGGCCCCCAAAGAGCTGATCCAAAATCCATACCAGCTGACGAGGATCAGCTGATGAAGATAGATTGGAACTGGCTTTGGGGCAGGATATTGTATGCTGAGGAGGCCAGAACAGCACAAGGGGCTGGGAATTGCTGTGTGTTCTCATCCAGGGAGCATCACGAGGAGACCAGAGCTGGCAGCATTTGGACTGCCTGAATTGTTTAAATAAATATGTGAAAATAAACGGGGATGCTTGAAATGCAAACAGGAGGTTCTCTGCTAATCAGATCAAGCAAAAATGTACTGAAAAAAAAAAAAAGCTTCCAAAGTCCTGTAGAATTTTAACAGGATATAAACTGATATTGTTCTGCTAGAACTGCTCTATAAACCATTGTGTCTCAGGCTGGAGGTCCAGCTGAGGTACCCCAAGCCCAAAGTCATGGTTATTTAAACTAACTCAGGATCTGGCCTATAAAACTTCACTTTGTTAAATTCTGGCGTATTTTATTGTTTTAAGTTGTGTGTTAGGTATAAAAATTTCTGTTATTGGATGACACACAGGTAGAGCAAACCCCCAAACGGTGAAGTGCAATGAGAGGGACCAAACCTACACTAAAAATTACACAGAAGGAAATAAAATTAGATAAATGTTTAAGCAACAGGAAGAAGGGCTGCATTAAAGAGAAATCTCTGAAGCATGAAAATGTTATACTTAAAATCAATTCAAGGTTAGACTGTGTTAGACATCGAGAATACTCCGCAGTTATTTTGGTTCTTCCTGGGATATAGTCTTCAAGGCTGGAGTTTTTATTAAGTTTATGGCATCACTGGGATGAATAAAGTAATCTCAGACTTGTAGCAGAAATGCATAGTCTGCATTGGTTTGGATTAATAAAAATTTCTGAGATGATTGTTACAAGGAAGTCTTAATGAAACAACAACATGAAGTTTTATTGGATTGTCTATAGGACTTCACAGTCAGTTGTGTGTTTTTCCTTAATTCCATTGGATTGTTTAAAAAATATTGCAAATCTGCTGATAGCATCTAATTTTTAAATTAAAATTAAATTTAAATTGGAAGCATTTTATAGGAATTTCTTTTATGAATCTCTGCCTAAGTTATATTAGTGCCTTTTGGAATTCTTTCCAAGAAGGGAAGGTAAATGTCTGAGTTTATTAAAAAGGAAGAAAAATCCAGAAAATTCCGCCTTCCCTCAAAGCCAGTGGCCAACTGAGCATCTTTTTGTGGAGTTAATAGGAAAAGAGGGTTGGAAAATATGATCTTCAAGGTCCTTCCTACTGCAATCAGTCTGGGATTCTGTGAAATGAGGGGTCTCAGTGACCAGAGGAATCATCCAGTGCCAGCATAAGTCCCTAGCAAAGAGAGGCAGAACTCCCTAAAAAGTCAGAGCAGGATCAGGTCCAGGAGATTATTTTGAAACTAAAACCAGGATTGTAGAGAAAGAAACAGGAGACTCCTAATGAAGTTACAGAGAAGTGGGTTTGATGGCATTTGTAGGACTGTCTCTAATTAGAATGTCTCACTTCCCCCCTCACTTCTGCTTTCCCCTTGCTCCTGGTAGTAGAAAATCAGGAATACAAACACCAGGGCCATTGATGGATGGCCAAAGTTGTGGCCAAATCCCACTTTGTGCTTCCTGTACAGCTCAAACTCAAACACAAAGAGATGTTGCTACTGGAATTCTCCCCAGCAGTCAATCAAGACAACATTTACAATGGAAAATTTGGCTTCCCCTCAGAATAAACCATTGAAAGATTTAAGGCTGTAAACAAACAATTCCCTTGTAAGACTTGTTTGGAGCATGAAGTGATTATGGTTTCATTAGAACCTGCCTCTCACTGGTGTCCTGAAATGCAGCTTTTCTCCCCTACTGGGTGCAAACATTCGGGGAAAAAAGGTTTGTTTTTTTCCTTAAAGTTAGCAAACATTCAGCGTGTTTGTCTTAATGTAAGAAAAGTGACAGGAATATTGCGTTTATACACTTAATAAATGTGTGTATAGTACTTATATGTGTATGAATGCATATTTGCACAAATCTATTTGCATCCAGGTCAAATAACAGCTGTTATTGTTAAGTTCAGCTTTTATTATCAATTTGTTGGTAGATTCAGGCACTATTTAAAGCCAAAACAACCCTCCAAACCAGAAATCCACATCTGAGTTTTTCCTAATCAGTTCCCTCATTTTGCTAATATTATAACGACTGTCAATTTACTTCAGTGGTGCCATTTGCAGAATTTTCCAATTAGCAGGAAACCTGTTCCACCTTCTCCCGTAATTACAGGGGACTCGCTTCAGATCAGCTGTGGCCAGACAGCATCTGATGCACTTGCCAAAATTTGTGCACTGTGGGGGTTTTTGCATGTGTGTGTGTGTGTGTGTGTATGTGTGTGTGTGTGTGTAATTTTTTTTAACCTTTGCATGAGCTGGCACAGATTTTTACATCTCTGTTGTAGGCAGGGAGCTCCCTCAGTAGTGGCATGTGTCAAAATATCCCAATAATTCCTGATAAACACACCACAGTGAGAACAAAAATACCAGTCTAGCCATGCTTTGATGGGGTGTGACGGACACTCAGTGCCTTATACTGACACATATCTGTGTACAGCTATGAAAATCAGGTAAATATTCAGTCTCTGCTGTGTTCCACTCACATCAGATGATTTTATTCAATAAACATCTATTTGGTCACTTTTTATCACTTTTATCCACCAGTGTCTGTCACACAATGTCCTGACACTCTCTGATATTACCCCAGCTGATCAAAAAGCAATCAACCCCTTTTTTTTAGAGCAGCTTAACCAGCTGATATCACAGCCTTAACAATGGAGCAGCAATAACTATTATTGTTACATGAAAAGAAAATATATTTAATAATAAGCTCATTGATTTTTAACAGCATCTCTGTGTTGCCTAATTGATGGGAAGTTGTATGTTTGTGTAGCCAACGGGGGTTATGAATTAAATATGGTCGTCATTCCTTGAGGGATGCATGTCAATGCAAGAAGGATGGAGGATCTACATCTCCCCCAAGCTAAACAATCCCCTTGTAAAAGACATAGGAAAGCCTAGAATGGGAGGAAGGGGGGAGGGGAGGGGGAGGGGAATAAAAAGCATCCATCACTGTTTATTAAGTGCTGCTACTTGAAGGTAAAAGGGGTATTGAACTGTTTTCAAATTGGAAGAAATGTAGCTAAACAAAACATTGATGGCGATATTAGGTTGGTGACAAATTTTATTCATTTGTCCACATTTATTACAGAAGCAGTTTGGGATGATTTATTCCCCTTGTTTGTCCCTCTGAGCCTCTCTGCATATGCACACTCACCAAAACTCGATGGTTTTGAGTAAGAAAACACGCTTTTGGTGACAGCCATGAAAATATTGGGTAAAAGCATTTGGAAATGTTGGATTTTAAATTTAAGACATTAAAGAGGCTGTTGAGAAGCCCTTGATAAAAAATAGGCTCATCTGAAGTTGCCTCAAAGCGGACTTGATAGACAATCTCTGAGCACTTGTGCAGACCCAGACCAGACTGTGCTTAGCTCAGAGGGACATGGGCAATGCTGGGGGATGCCAAGGACTGCAGTAGTTTATTTTTTGGAGGCTTTGAAGACGCTAAGCTCTCTGGAAGCCCAAGTTCCCCAGGTCTTGAGTCTGAACAATAAATTAAAGCTCATGAAACTCCTGATGAGCATTTGTAAGAGCATGGTACAGTGCTTGTATAAGCCACCTCCAGTATCTCACTCACATGTGTACAGGCTGTCATAGGACCTAAAACCCCCAAAATGTCCTCCCATGCATTTATTATTGTGCTTTAATCAGGACTATTCTGCAGACTGGTACATTTCTCCCCTGAGGTGGCAGTTCTTGGTCTGTAGTGAATGCAACTGTCGTTAACTTGTTCTTCCCCCATTTTTGGACCATTTTCTGTCCGTTCAGAAGTTCAGCTTGGCCAAAGAGGGTAAGGTTGGGTGGGTATCAGTGGCCAGTAACTATTTGATCATAAAATCACATGGAAGGGTAATAGCATAAAATTTGCTGTCCCCAAGGAAGTTCTGAGGGCTGCTGAACCATCCAAGTCTGGGTAGAGCTTCGTCAAAAAGTTGTCCAAAAATTCCTGTTACAAGTTTTCTGAATCATAGATGCCATTCTATTTTCTTTTGTCTGCTGCTGTTCTGTATCAGAGCCACTATTTTACTGTGATTAATGGGGATAATGTGATGCGGAGGAAAGTTTGGGGTAATCATATGTATGCAGGGCATGGAGTTTGCAGGTTCAACTCTGGCTTCAGTAGAATATTAAGTCTTAATCATCACAGAATCCCTGCTAACTTTTAGTAAGAAATAGAACTGGAGTGGTTGTGTTTGTCAGAGCAGGATTTGTTCTTGTAAACAGCTATGACAAAAACAAAACCAACCCCACTGGGATGGTAATTAAGTGGGTAGATTCACACCAAGGCTGTGACAGGCAGAGTTTTAAACATTTAGCCCAAAGTTTAGCCCAAGCAGGGAGTTCTCACAGGAAACTATAGGAAAATGAAAATCACCCTCCTACCCAGAAAAGGAAAAAAAAAATGCTCACAGTGGGAGGATTGGTTCTGAGAAAGCAGGTGAGTTTATTAACCAGGAGAGTCACGGTTTGGAATAATTTCTAATTGTCACCTTCACCTCCCACTCCAGACACTCCAAGGTAAAAGCAGTCGTTGGTAAAACAAAAAATTCTGCTGGATCCAAGCAAGCCTTTGAAGACCATTTCCCCTCGTTGCTGGATCCTTAGAGGCTCAGGAAAGGGACTGTTCTGCCTCCTGTTCTGTTTATAACTGCTGGGACAGGAGACCCTGGTTCCTCTTAAATGGTTTTGGAGAGACTTTTAGTAAAAATGATTCCTGTCACTGAGAGGGAAAGGTGTTCACAGTCCCCAAGTGTGTCCAGCCTGGGCAATCATAGCCACAGGAAGCCAAACCAAACCAAACCATGGCAGAAAATGGAAGAGGATAAGCCATGCAGAAAAACAATTCACCTTTTTCCAGAGTTTTGTCCTTTTCTAAGCTCCAGCACAAACAGTGCCAAGCATAATAACTGCCCTATTATTTTTGCTCAGGTGCTCAGGAATATGAGCTTACTCAACATGGAAAGAAAATGAGCAGGCTTTTATTTTATTAGAAAAAAACGCTCTGTTGTGTGTAAAAGACATTTTTCCCCTAATATTTCACTTGCTAATGGATAAGTACGAAGTAATTATGTAGGACAGATTAAACAGTTTCTAATGCCTCATTTCAAGAATTGTAGTGGATGTTTTCCTAAGCTGTCCTACAAATTGATAGTCTAATTAAGCAACAAAAAATTATGTTGGCATTCACTGAATTATTACAGAAACCAGAATTTAGACTGAAACTGTTCAATAATTCTTTATTTTTTGTGGAAGGTAGAGAGGAAAAAGAGAACTGGAGAAGGGAGGGATTTGGGATCTATTAATAGAGGAATAATAGACTGAATAATCATCTAATTTAACAACTGATTATTTGTCTAAAAGTTTTAAGTGTCCTGGCAGAGATCAGAGTTTCTGCTATAGCATTCCTTGGTTTGATGATTTCTCATGAAAAGAGCTTCAGAGCTGTGGCACTTCCTTGCAGGACAAGGAATAAGATGTGCAAAGCTTTTAGATCATCTATAGTAAATTCTCATCTTCTAGAAAGAGATGTAAAGTTTTGATTCTGGGTCCCCAAGGAAAAAATAATTTTGCCAAAATTAATGTCTGTAAAGTCACTTAACCCTAAAACTCTGTATTGAACTGAATTTTTGGCTGTTAGGTCTTACAAAGCAAATGTTGCTGTAATTGTCCTACTAAAAAATGATGCACAACTTCCTATAGAGACCCTTAAAAAGCATCTCCTGGCACTCGCAGTGCAAACCTGACTCAGGCTGGGGTTTTGGGGGCTGTTTGAGTTCACAGCTTTCACCAGAGGTGGAATTGTACACTTAGGCATGAAGAAATTTCACAGAGTTAATTTTCTTGGTAGCAAAAAACACCTTTGAAAATCTTCTGGTCTGTAATGGAGCATTTCCCCCTCTTCTACTGGCTCCTTTTAAGATGGGTTTTGGGCCCAGTGGACTATAACATCTGTGAAATTGCTGTTCCACAGATATTCCAGGAGATACTTCCTAATGGCTCCCAAGGAGCCTTTACAAGGGATTACACCATGATGTGGAGTCATTGGAATCTTTCTGCATGTTGGGGGAAAACTCAGTTGTGCAATGGAGTGGAGAGGGAATAGACAGGAGCTGATTTCATGGAGAAAAGTCTACCTGCTCCAAATCATTAAAACTTAACGATTTCTATATAACTGTATAATTTCTGATATAGCTGAGAGTATTTGAGAAAATCAGGGGAAATCCTGTAAGAAAGAGTAGAAAGTTCAACCATCACAAGGCTGTCACCATCCTCAGTTACAGCAGTGGAATTTAAGAAGTATTTTTAAAAATCTATTTATCAAAACTACTTCAGACCTGTGCATTGTATTACTTCCTCTTATACTGACTTGACTTCAGTGAAGTTGAGGTTGGGTTTAGGAGGTTCAAATTTGAACAAAATTAGAGGTTAACAGTGGAGGCAAAAATTTGGACAGCACATTTCCAGTGCTTTGAGTAGAACCCACATTCCCTCAGACTGAAAGTTTCACTGTCAATCCTGAAAACTTAAATCAAAGCAACCCTACTTAGGCTTAAGTCAAGCAACAACTGCAGCATTTCATTTGCTTCAGAAACCTCCCTTGCTGTTTGATGAACTTAGCAAGAGGGTCTACAAAGTGGAGAAATGGGAATATTACCTTTTTAATTTTTTTTTAATCAAACCATATGAAGAAATAAAACCTTCTAAAATGGCAAAACTCAGGATCTATTTTTCCTTACAAGTTCTGTGCTGTTTGTGCCAACCTTGCTCAGGATCTCTCTGAGTGTCAGGGATTGCACTGATTTAATGTTTTCCAACAAGTTGCACTCCTTCCTTCCCCTAACCCATCCTGACACTGCAGGGACTGAGCCCTTATCCAGTGTCTCATCCTACAAGTTCTCCCTAACGACAGTGTGACTCCCATTAGCCTTCCTTGATGTCTATTTACCACAGCAGCTTCTCAATTATTTAAAATGTAAACATCTGGATGAAATAAATGAAGAAAACATCCAGCAAATGTTTCAGGCACTCGAAAACTTCGCTCTATGAATTATGGCTGCAGTAGAACTTGGGAAGGAAAAAAAAATATAAAATCCAAAATTCATTGCACACATCAGGCTCTTGGTGCACCAGGGATGTGGGCAGGAAGTCCTAAAGTTGGGAACTGCCAAGAGACCTTTTTTCCATGGAGAGCACATTGTGATGATGCATCTGGAACAGTACATTGTTATTTAAGGCATCTAAACAGGAGGATTTTCCAATCAAGAAGCCAACTGTTGGCTGGCAATCTGCACTCTCATGGATGTGTGTGTGCCTGTACATAAAACATGTAGTACATGTGCACAGAAATATGTTGGACATCTCCAAGAGATAAAGTAGGTTGGCTTTTCTCCCTGAGAAGTCTTTCAAGCTCAGTTAAGTTTGGGTTTGTGTCTAACTTTGTCACTACCAGACTCTTGACAGAGCCTCATCTCTGACATTTGCAACACCTCCTTCAGCACCTCAGTCTCTGGGATTTCTACAAAATGGGGAGGAATATCAGGATTTGAAGCAGGTGAAGAATATTTGGGAGCACCTGGAGCCCTCACATGTACTCGTTAGTCTGGTCATAAAGCAGAAAATCTTGCAGAAATCTTCATTTCATGGAATTAAAATAAACCCTAACAACCCTGTGTGGGAATGACCAGCCATGGGTGGGCTCTCTGGGGTATTTTGGGAGGCTGTTGTGGATTTGGGGTTTTTGTCCGTCACTGGATGGAGTTGTGTGATCAGAAACTAGGTGGGGATAGAAAGTTTGGTCGCTCAACCTGTCCCAAACTACCCACAGCGTACAACATTGAACAAATGCCTTCAAGAAGGTGCAGAATCATGGAATATCTGGAGCTGGAAGGAACCCACTGGGATCATCCAGCCCAGCTCCTGGCCCTGCACAGACACCCCAACAATCCCACCCTGTGGATCCCTGGGAGCATTGTCCAAACACTCCAGAAGCTCTGGCAGCCTTGGGGCCGTGCCCATTCCCTGGGGAGCCTGGGCAGTGCCCAGCACCATCTGGGGGAAGAGCCTTTCCCTGAAATCCAACCTGAACCTCCCTGGTACAGCTCCAGCCATTCCCCGGGTCCTGTCCCTGTCACATAGAACAGAGAGTAGCTGCTGACCCTAATGAGCCTCCCCTCAGACTCCCCTTCTCCAGCTGAACAATCCAATGCCCTCAGCTGCTCCTCCTGTGACCCCCTCCAGACCCTTCCCCATCCTTGTAGCTCCCTTTGGACATTTTGAGACCAAAGCCAAATCTGTAACCACCAGAGAAAAGGGGCACAGGAATGGGATATTTTTGCATTTGATGCAAAAAAAAAGGTGCATCTGCACTTTCAATGGGTGGAAGGTCACGAGCTGAAATTACCAAGTGTGAACTTAGGGTGTCTCCCAGCAGCCCTGGGAATGCTCTTGGCTCCAGCCAGAGGGAAAGGCTCTGTAGTGGAACACAAATACATCACGAATATACGCAGAGATATGCTGGGATGATAAAGAGGGAAATCAAAGCTGTGACCTTCCCAACAAAGCCTGTGCTGAAGGAGCAGTTCCCTCACCAGAATTCTGTGTCCTGGCAGAGGATTCCTTCTAAACCCAGCTCTGAACACGTGAACTCTGTTTGCTCAGGTGAGCAGCAGGTTCTGCATTATCTGCAGAGATGTGGGAATAGGAGTTACATATACACACCAAAATGAAAGCAATCCCATGCTGCAGGGTGTAAATTGATCACTGGGAAGGTCAGAAGGCAATTTTTCTCTGCTGTTAACATCACTGCACAATGTGGGGTGCGTGTGGGTGTGTGTGCACACGTGAGGGAGGGGGATGAAAGGGAAGCAATTTCTATTATAGCATAAAATATTGGCCAGGGGTGAAATAGCTTCCTGCAGCCACGAGTTTCTAGCAAAGGGACTTCCCAAGTGCTTGGATTTTACCTCACTGGGATTTCTGGGTACCCAATTTAAAACACTTCTAAGGGGTGTGGTATTGTTGATGTTGTTCAGGAGTATTTGGGCTGTTTTGTAGCTGAGATTTGGTGCTTGTAGCTGCTCTTCGTGCACGCAGCCTGTTCTTAGAGCTTGTCCTGGTCCTTCCCACAACCTCCTATCATTTCCAACAGCCCCAGATTAAGATTCTGAAAAAAGCATATCAACTTTCTTCACTGATACCTCACCTCTCTGCCAGTTAACAGAGTTTGTACCCCAAAATCCTGCTGCTGTTTTAGTCTCTGTATGTGCTACATCAAAGAGTACTGATAAGGTTAATTAAATTTGGAGGCCAGTATCCAGGGATGAATGAAATGATTGCAGTACAAGGTGGGATCATTTTAATTTTTTTACAGCACATAATGTATATTCTTGTTCCTCATAAACTCAAGATGGTACATATGCATCTAAAATACTAAGTCTCTGGAGAACGAGTGCATTTCTGAGAATATATGTTAAAATACAGGAAAAGGTGGGGTTCAGAGTTCAGAATTTTTCTCTTTAAAGTAAAATTGCATCTCCATACACAGGTAGATGTGTGCACACACACAGTCTTTACCAGGAGTTGAAGCAACAAAAAACTGAAAAATCATTTCAGCTGTGGCAGATACTATGGCAAAGAACTGGGAAATGGTGGGAAGCCCTGGGCATCAGAAATCTGAAAGATGTGGGTGTTGATATTTGAGGTTGGCCTTATGCTGTGGCTGCAAAATTTCTTCTGATGATGAAACTGGAATAGCTTTAAAGAATGTCAGGGACTTGTTTGTGTACCAGAACTATGGCTCTGGAGATACAGATTCTATTTCTGCCTCAGCCATGTGACCTATATATCTTTGGGCCAATTCATCCATGGTTTTAAAAAACAATAAGTGCAGGCAGAAATGTGGAGGGAAAAAATACATTTCTAATCCTGATTTTTTTTTTTTAACTCATTACATCTTTTCTGTTTGCTGAGTTGAGATATTGGAAGGTAAGAAATGGAGATAGATGAGGCAGAGCGATGTTTTCTTTGTTCCTCTTTAACTTCCTTTGTCACCTGGTGATGTGTCCAGTGGCTATAAAGAAAAAAAGATCTATTGAGGCTGTCTTTAAATTTATAACACAGAATTGTTAGAGATGTTCCATGTTCAGTCCTTCAGTCCCGTGGTGATTTCATGATATTTCTGTGTTTTGGGAGTGGACAGGATTCCAAGAGTGCAATTTTTCTGTATTTTTAGTTCCAAGATGATACTCTTCTCCCAAAGAGAAACCTTTGTTCAACATGTGCCATTCAAAGCACCTCTCTGCTCTGAGGAGGTTCTGATGAGTTCAAGTACAGCAGAATAATTTCTTGTCTTCCTTGGGCCAAAAAGTTGTTTGGCTTGATTTTTATTTTTAAAAAAGAGTGATTTCCTAGATGGACTGTCCAGTAGGAATTACTAGGAAGATGCTTGGTTGGCACACAGTGCCAAGAACTTTTCCTGTTTAAGATTTAATGTTTTCTGTTTATGCAGAACTCAGGTCAATTTAAATTATATGTTTATCTGAAGAAGGGCACTTGTCCAAGTTAATAAAAAATAACAGAAACTCCAGGGCAGAAGTGCCTGATGAGGATGTTACATGCATTGTTTGGAGTAGACAAGCCACATTCAAAGACTTGAAGTGGTTCAGCTATTTTCTCAGATAAGAATTAATTTTTTTCTTGCTTCCTTTTGTTGGGAATCAGGAAGTCTTGTCACAGATTTTGCTTACTCACAGTTGAGGCAAACACAGTGTGATATTGGTGGTGCTGAATTTGAGGAGGACTGAGGGGAAGAAAAAAAAAGGAGCAGTAGAGCTGAAATACTACATTCCAAAGTAGGTAAATAAATACAGGGAATGAGGCTCCCGACAATGTTTGTAAGTATAATACTTATATTATTATGGGCAACCTTGTTTGCACAATATTCTGTGATGTTTTGGATCTCCCTCTTTTCCTGCATGATTATTTTAGGAAGAATACATTTTAGATCTTAAGACTGGGCTGTTTTACGCTCAAGGATTCTTTATGCACCAGTTTGTGGCCTCTAACCCAGCCCATTTAAACCTGCTCTGGCATGTGCCCTTCTCTGCAGCCCAGCTCTCCAACATGAAAGCACAACCCTTCATTTTAATCAGTAGAGAATGAATCCAGTGCTAATAGCACTTAATTGTTTCTCTAGAATGCTCTCGGTTGGTTTTGGCAGCTGGGATGAAAACAATTCCAAATCCCATCAAAGGAGCTGATCCACATCCAGCATGTCCAGGGTGAGGGGTTGAGAGATAGTGTGAGGTGGCATCAGAACATCTCCTGATACTACATGAGGTTCTGTCATCCTGCCCTGCTTTACTCTGTGATCTTGGAAGGTCTGAGGGGTAAAAGAAAAAAAAAAAAAGGAATAAACCAGACACAGAAAATCTTGGTCCATGCCCCTGAAAATAATGTGCTGCTGGTCTTTTCAAGCATACACCTCTATTAATCTTGACTTTCTTGAAGCCTGCCCGCTAGTTTGAATTTGTATGCGACATCAAACATACCTTTTCACATATGTTCTTTCCAGATTTTTTTTAACAGTTACTTAGCAGTTTATAGAAGGAAGTGAATGATCTCATCAAGCTGCTTAGAAATTAAAAAAAAATCTGTGCTTATTAATTATGCAGGATTAGTCTAATTATAATTCAGCAAATTAATTAGCGACAGAAGGTGTTCTGAAACATTGGAGTACATTTGCATGTTAAATGGAGAGGCTAGTCTGTAATATATGTAAATTTATGCATGGCTTCATAGTTTAATTTAAAAATTTGCAGCTGCATATGGTATGGGAGCAGGTGAAAAGTCAGTTTTAGTTTAATGATGCTAACAAACATTGGATGCTGTCCTGTCTTAGGGAAGGAATGCACTGAATGCACCCCTATCTGCCAATCCATAAATCTGTCATAGGAATATAATGCTACGCCAATGTTCGGATTCAAGGTCATCTGTGCCTAGACCCAGAACTACAATAGGTGCAAATCTACCCTCTGAACAGCCCCGGAGAATCGAGAAGGCAGAATGAGCCTGGATCCTGAGCTTCTGGGATGTAAATCTGCCTCTTTAGCAAATGAATGCACGTTTATTCCACACAAACCCAGTTTGGGGACAGATCGCTTCACAAATCAGTGAGAGCTCTGAGCTGAGTGATATCCACTCTGGCAGGTGTAAAATAGGAGCCTAACCTTGGTTCCATCCCTAATGTTCACATCAGTGCAGCTCTGTGATCTCCTGAAGTCGCTGGGAAGTTATTTCCAAGTTCTGCATTAACTGCAGGGTTGGGAGTTTTTTTTGTGCCGGGCTCTGCCATCTGGCAGCAACAGTAAAAACCAGCAGAGCCAGCAGAGAGAGGCCGCTGCTGTAATTGGTGCTCACTGTTCAGCCTAGCATGGCTCAGCAGGCTGAGGTTTTGGAGAGAGATGGGCTGGGAGGATGGAAGAGTCTCAAGAGAAAAAAATTGTAAGTTTTGGAAAAAATGAGTGGAGATTGGAGTCTGTGCCCATTTAACAACTGTGCCAGCCTTTCTGGGATCTGCAGGGTTTGCAAAGTAGATCTGGAGATAAATTTGCACCTCTGTATACCTCTGAAGATGGAGTAATACCTAAACTGCCTGGATTTAAGCAGGACTGCAGAACATCCTTGGGCCTGTGTTTGGTGACACAGCCCAGCTCCAAATCTTGTGTTTGCTGCTGAGGCTGACAGGAGTGTAAAGAAGAATCTGCCCATGTTTTCCAAACCCTGCTGGGTATTGTGTGTAGAGACAATGAACTCTATGAAATTCGTGTCACTATTAAAAAAAACCAGTAAAATTCCTAGCGTGGACTTGCAGGAACGGGATGTGGTTGTTGCCTGGAAAAGCAACTGTCTCTGTGCGATGGCACAGACACAGAATTTCTCTGTGCCTTGACTTCCTCGTCCCTGAGATTCACAAAAGCCTTTCCTCCCTGCTGTCCTTTGTGTCTCCCTTCCCCAATAACAATTTCACAATGTGGCTAGGCCATGCCCAGCACAGTTGGAGCCCACAGATACCATAATAAACCAGGGAATATTATCTGAAGGTCCCTTTCAACAGCCTGTCAGCCCAATCCTCTCCTCTATTACCTCCCTGCCTATTGACTTTTGATTACGCTCTGGCATTTGGGCCTGTGCCAAATGGCACGAATAATATGGATCTTACAGGATAAATAAGCTTTTACCTATTGTCTTAGAAGTTACTGGAAAGTTTTGGTGTGGGAGGAAAGGGGAAAGCCCAAAGGGTAAAGGGGAAACTGCTCAAATTGCAAAGCATCCTCCAAAGACTTTTTGGAGAACAATTGCAATTACAAACACTGTTAGTGTTGTGTTTCATTTTCAATTTGAGTCCATAGAGTTCAATTATTATTTTCATTAATGGTGTCAGGTTTTCATCAGAATGCACAAACAAGGAGGTTTTCCTCGGAGACTTTGGTTTTGTCCCCCTAGCAAATGTGGCCATGGGAAATAAGTACACTGAGAAACGACTACCTGGCAGGGCACTCTCCCCCAGCCCTTGTTTCTTGAAAATGGCATCATTTTGCAACAGAAGAAGCATTTATTTACCACAAAGAGTGTGAATTGTAGTTATGGGGGTGTGTCCCTGCTCTGAACAAGGGGGACACAATCTCCTTCAGAGATGAAAATTGCAAAATGTATAGAGAATCCACAAAAAATAAATATCAAGTTTCCTGACACGTTTGGAGTTGCGTGACACATTGCAGGTTTATATTCAGTTATTGTTGGTTTGAAACAGGGTGTTTTTAGAAAAACAAACCTGCTAGATAAAGGAGAGATAAACATGTTTTTCCAGGCTGCAGAGAGAGGGGATATTTGATGAGGCATTGTTTTGTGTCTGAGGGAAAGGACTGGGAGTTGGACATGGATCCATTGCTGTGGACTTGTATGCAATGTTTTCTCTTGATTCATCTAAAATACAGGATATTTTCACTCCATGTCTTCTTTAATCTATTGTAGAGAGTGTTACCTACACAAGTGTGAGCAGGACATCTTGGCACAGCAAAAAAAAATTTAATTAGAGATAGTTTTAAGGTGGGTTCTGCCATGCTGTAGTTTTAAGGTTGATTTTTAAGTTGGTCAGATCTCTTGGGTGCCCTTATCTGACTCCCTAACCCTGGTTTTGTTCTTTTTTCACACCTATCTGCAACATTGGCTTTTTTGAACTCAGGACCAGAGGAAATCAGACACTTCTGCCTTCTCCCAGGTGGCATTTCAGGGATTAAATAATGTTCCCACATCAAAACTTGAACTTTATACCTAAAATCTAAATTGGAGTGAGTGACTGCAGGAAAAATCACTTAGAAAAAAGTCTAACCAGACTGAAGAAATTACTTTTAACCAAGGCAAAAAGATGGAGAAATGTTTCTGGTTTGTCCCATCAGGAAATGAGGATTTTATTGGGGGTAGGAATAACAGGCATAGTGTTAATCTGCTTTCTGGTTTATTTGCTTGTTTTTGTTTGTTTGTTTTGCTTGGGGGTTTTGTGTGTGTGTTTTTAGCTGTGGTTTTTGTTGGGTTTTTTTGGCTGGTTGGTTCATTGGTTTTTTGTGCAACTGGAGTCTTTCTATTAAAAACCCCCAAGTGACAAATGAGCAGCCAACTGCTCTTCTTCTGGCCTAGGCTTGGGATCTCATCATCTGACTCTGGCTCCCTTCTCTCCCACTGAATCTCTGACAGATTCACAAAAGTCTCCTGACCTACATATGTTGGTTTTCACGTTTGTTAAACTGGATTCACACTTTATGCACAGGAGTTTTGTGAAGATTAATTAGCTGCTGTTTGTGGAGTATCATATAAATACTCTGGCTCACTGCAATAACCCCACTCATTTCTCACACTGTGGAAGGTGTACGTTCATTTAAAGTGCCTTTGTGTACTGCCTGATCCCACACTGACTGTAACTGCTGCAAAAAAATGGGAAGTTTTCTCATCAGCTCCCTAATAATACACACTGACATAATAGATCGAAATTACTCCAGAGATAAATAGTCAGATTACAAAGAAGACTTCTTCTGTGAGACTCATTAAAATCAGGTTGGAAATATCAAATAAATGCAATTAACTTATTTGAAATAGTGACCTGCAAATCTGTCCCTTTGAAAGGAAGGAATTTGAAGTTGTGTGGAGCACTGGGTAGGGTTATTGTCACACTTATCTCAGAGTTTGCCATGCCAAGACATGCACGGGTGACCTGAGGGGACGATCTGACCTGTTCCAGAATTCACTTACTCTGATGGAGTAGGAGTCAGGCCCTCACTGCAATAATAACACTTTTGGAGTTCACAGTATATTTAAATTTAATATTGTTTAACTGATACTCATAATAACAACTTCTGGTTTTTTCTTTGTTCCCTTTGTGATTTTTTGGAATCTCTGAATTATTTAAGCAGAATTGTACTGTATCTTTCTATTTTCATTATATTTTGGGATTGCAGGATTTGCTGGTAAACGTCATCAGAATTATCCTAGATGGTAGGAGTGTTCTCATGCCAAAAAATGACTGAGGCCACAAGTCCAAATTCCACAGCAACTCCAAACAGCCAGAATTATTTGCTTTACAAGGGAGAATTTTTAGGTGTATCCAGAATTTTAGGTGTATCCAGAGGTTGTTCCCAACATACAGGCAATGTTGGACCTCATAAAAGGTGGGTGGAGGATAAGAATTATTAATTGATTGATTGATTGATTTTATTTTAAATTACACTTGCTGCTGCACATGGGACTGAACTTTAGGGCTTCTGCCTAGTCCTGCCGAAGTCACCAGGAGGATTTTTCTGACTCCAGCAGAATTTGATTAAGGTCAATTTGATTCTTCTCACTCATCTGAGGCAGATAAACATCCTCAGAGGTGTGGGACACAGGTTCCAGTTCTAGCCTGGTACAGAACCTGATAATTTGGGCATAGACGGGCAAGATTGGACTGTGGGTCAAAAACTGCTTTGGAAACAGTTTCACTCATGCAAGACCTGGCTTAATTTGCCCTCACCCTTTCTCCATGCTCATGGTGTCTCTGCACCCCTCAGCTCAGTGTTAGGAGTTTTCCTGTGCTTCCCCACCAAGGATTGTTCAAGGTATTGCTAAAAATTAGTTGAGATAACACAGCTGACTTTCTACTGAAGTGGAAAAGGGGACCTTAAATGATTCATCAGCTGAACTTCTGAGCTTGGTGGGAACTCCCAGCAGGAGGAGCAGTAACTTTTAAAATAGCTCTAAAAAGAGGGAGGCAGATTTAAGGTGGCATTTTGGAGACCTCTTAAGTGCATCAATCTGTATCCAGTGAGGTCAACAATGACAGAGAGACAACAGGAACAGAAGTCTGTACTTATATCTAAATTAAATTTCTGTTCATAAAGTCAATCAGTTTTTCTACAGCGATGCCAGAGTTTTCAGGGATAGTTATTGAAATATGTTTAGATTTTCCCCCACCACCCTGAAATATTGAGAGGATTGGCCAAGGTCCCTTTGCTTGATCGGAGCCAGAGTCACCTAATTCTGATTCAAACTCCCACCTAACTCTGTCCATAGCAAGGCCAAAGATTGGCCAAGAAACATCACAATCAGCTAATATTTTATAATTATGTTTTTAAAAACCTATTATTATTTTTGATTTATATATAGGTTAAGGCCAGAAACTGGCTAAAGTGTCTAATTTAAAGAAATTAATAAAATCTTTCTTAAATTCTCCTGTTACTCCTAAATCAGCTTCATTTACTGCTATACCTTCCCTCCTCTTTGCTCCCCCCAAGTAATTTTTATTCTAATGCTGCAATAAATATTAATGTATTTCCTAGATGCAACCTCTTAAATATATAAATATATATGTACACACACACACACACACACACACACACACACACACATATATGTGTATATAAATATATGTATATAGAACAACCTACCAAATACTTCATGCAGGTGCCCACTTGCTGTTCAAATTTGACTGGAGGAACTCTGAAAAGGAGAAAAAGAAAGATGCGGTACAAGTGGAAAGAAAAAAAAAAAAAAGATAAAAATCCCTATGTGTGCAGCTAAATGAAATTAAATGTAGATTTTAGCATGATAGGAAGGAAATCATCATAGTGCAGCATATCCAGAGATCTCCAACAAACATCTTAGCAAAATAAATATGAATTCTGTCGCAATGTTTAAGTACTAAAAGAAAACCCAGCACATTCTGAAGTGTCCAAGGCAATTTTGTGATCTCTTAAAGCAGCAAAAATTTCAGCATTTGGAGCTGTTCAGCAATTCCAGAAAATTCCAGAAAGGTACCTCTAAGACACCTCAGTGTGATCCCCCAAATTGCTGGGGTTAAATACCCAGGCAGAGCCTCACAGGCTCCGTGGGTTTGGATGTGTTTGGTTCTGAGCAGTCAGCAAGGATTGGGAATGTTCAGTGCTGCAGCAGCTCAGGGAGAGGGGAAGTTTTGGTTTTTGTGGGGTTTTTTAATAGCCATTGTCCCCCTCGGCATGAAGTAGCCCAGATTTAATTGGAAGCAAGCTTCATTTTCAAGTGTGCTGTTGGTTTGTGTTTCCTGGGGGTCTGAACCCTGATTTTCTGCAGGTACTTAGCAAAAAAAGGGGATTTTTGTTCCTTGCCATGCCATGTTGCAGGGTTTGCTCATGGATGCTGTTAAATGTACATTTGGAATTTTTGCCTCTCTGTCTGCCTTTTAGGGGTTGTATCACTCATAGCCCCCAGAATCTGTGTTCTTCCCAAAATCAGCCCAGCTGACAGAGCAAGTTCTCTCCCAGACATCTTTCCTTGCTCATTTTCTTCATTCTTCAGTTCATGTTGATAATTTTTATCATCTCAATCAAAAGGGATGCAAGCGTTAAAAAAATGAAAAAATAAGATGGCCATTTTCCTGCTTAATTTGTTTTATATTTCCTTAGAAGTAACAACTTGTGGATTTTGTTGTTGTTTTCCTGCAGAATGATCAGCCAGCAGCTCATTGATTTTCATGTAAAACTTCCTTGCCTTGGTTCATTTTATAGTTTGGTTCCATTCTGGAGTTTTCCTTTGCATAGGCACATCTCCTATAAGCTCTTTATATATCTGCAAATATTCGTTTTTGTATCTCTAGGAAGAGGGAAAGATGAAAAGGAGAGTTTGAGAGTAGCATTTATGCATCATATTATCCTATGAGGGTGCCGTTGTGCAGGGGATTTTTCCTTCTGAAAACGTTTTCATGGATAAAATCTCACCAAATCTTTTGTATGAAAGAGGTTACAGGTTTTAGCATGGACTTGACAGGATTTATTTAATTAGATATATTCAGTGCTGCTCCCAAGGCATGAAATTCTGTAGGATTTTTAGTTTGGAAGCCATGGAGGTGTGCAGGGCTCTCTTGGCAGAAGTTGCCCTCTGAGAGCTGAGAACTGACATCTCTGTCCTGCTGCACCTCAATGTCTTGCTGAAGGGAGATCTGAAATGAGAATGAAATATGGAAAAAAATAACACTTTCACCTCAAGAAAATAAACATTTTAAAAATATCTAACATATTTGTGAGAGATTTAAGGAAATAATAGTTTCAAAATAGGATGTTTTAATTGAAAAGGGTACCTGGCAGGGTGGATTTTGTAGCAGTCATTTTACGTGGCACAATCTAGGTCTTTTTTGTGGGTGAGGTTTTTGGAGGGGTTTTGTTTGTTCGAGCAACATACAAATGGATCCAATCCATAGCTTTTTCTTTGTATTTTGGGGCAAATGGAGGAGAAATCTTGTAGTGGGAGTAGTGCAGAGAAAGTGGCACTAACAAGGGAGAGCAGATTTCTGTGTTATTGTCTTGTGCTGGAGCTGGTTTGGAGGGTGTTGTTGGTAAACCCAGGAAATATCCATCTTTCTCCTTTAAAGTTCTAATTCAAGGCATGAATGTGTGAGTTCTGAAGGGACTTAGGGACTGCGGTAAAAAATCGTTGTCATAGTAACAGAAAGGGAAATAGGCCTGGCTCACCTGGGACTTTAACTTACTGCAAAAGCAGATTTTTTTTTTTTTTTTTTAAGGGAAGCACTCAGCAAGAGAAATAAATAAATAACTTGTTCTTTGTATTTGAAAGACTATTCTTCAACTATTTATTTTTTCTTATATCTGACTCTTTCTTCTTCTAAATCTATCTCAAAGTCCTTGATTTATTTTTTTAATTATAATCGTTGCTGTTAAACCCATCTTGTCTGACAAATAGAAATGGAAAGAATCGCAGAGAATATTTTCACTTACAACAGAGAATACAAAAAAATTTCTTGCTTATGCCTGAATTTTGAAGACTTGTTTGTTTTGGTTTAAATCCAACAAATGTAGCTTTTCACACAGTTTCTTTACCTCTGAAATGTCCAGATTCAATCAGAAAACAAAGGGGTGAATCTCTTTCTCTGTGGATGTGAGACAAAATTTGGTGGAATAGCTTAGGGAAAAATTCCTCTTAATATTCCTAAACTCTAAAATCTCCATCCAGTGTGGAGTGAGTCAGCCAGGCTGGAGATTCAGCTTGGGTACATGACAAGCTAAACTCTACAGAATGATAAACCACATGAAGATGGGTGTATATGACAGGGCAAAAATTAATTGGCATGAGAACTTTGTGGGATATTAATCGATTTACCTGCTCGGACTGCATAAGGTGTTATGTTTCACTTGAGCTGGTGTTTTCCTTATCCTGCCTCAAAATCTAGGTAGGAATAATATGGGCTCTTGACACTTCTGCTCCTCTGTTTTAGTGACTAGAACCTTCGTCAGAAAAAAAAATCATCAGAATGAAACCTGAATGAATCATCATCAGATTCTTCTCTGAGCTGTGTTTGTTCCTGTGTTTTTCCAAGCTGTTCAAAGACTTATCTGCCTCAGAGTTGCTCTTTTGGTTTTGTGATTTCCACAATACCATTATCCTTCTATACTCTTTCATGGAAAATCCTTCCTAACAGCTAAAGACCTTGTGAGAAAGAGATAAAGGAAGAGATTAAAGTTCTGTGGTCAAAGCTGCAGAGGCAGAATGGGTGTAGATCAGAGGATCACTTATCACTTATGTTCACTTCACTACGGTGGATTTCAGTCACACTGGTTATTTTACCTGTTGTTTTTGTAAATTCTGTTTATTAGAGTTTGGTTTGTTTGTGTTTTGAGAAATTCTTTTGTCCTGTAAGATCCACCATCATGCAAATCACTTCATGTACATTTTAAACCAGAATATAGTAACACCTTTTGCTGTGGTTAATAGAAGTGATGTGGTTCTTTATCTTTCCAGATTCTTCCTAAAATTTTTTCTCAAGTGCAATCAGAATTGCTTGAAAACAGCAGGAAACCCAAGAGATATGAGGCGGTTCCAGGTAAGTCTTATGAGGCTCAGCATTTACCTGTCTGCCTCTGTTCTTATTTTCCTTTCCTGTCTCCTCTGTGCTACCTTGTCCCTAATAAACATGATGATGCTCTATGAAAAGCTGTATCAGACAGTGTTAAAGTTTTTCTACATTTGTTGTGTTTAAACCTTGGTTTTTTGCTTTTTTTTCCCCTCTCTTTTTCCACCCTGAATCCCCAGGGGGAAGTGCTGTACTGTACCAACCAGCAGTGGATATTTGATTTGACACCCTCGGGCAAAGCACTCACACATACAGCTGCCCACAGCAGGGATCGTGCTTGTGATATTTAGATGCCTCAGAATTTTTCAAAGTAGCTCTGTACGTGCTACACAAGCAATCTCTTGATTTCCTACCTCTTTCCCTGTTATTTTTTGCTTTCTAACATTCTCATATCCTCCCTTCAGCTTCTTTTTAAAAAACCCCAACAACAAACCAAGAAGCCAAAATAATGATGGTCACTTTAAGATCTCACAGCCAAAGCAACAAGCTCCCGTGGGACTGTGACCCAGCAGCTTTGCAGTGAAATCTGCCACTGGATTGTGAATTCCAGCTCACAGAAACACCGGAGCAGGTGGAGTGTGGCAGTGGGGAGAGGAGAGGCAGGCGTGGCTTACATGCCCTCACCTTATAGACAGCTTTGTTTAATAAATAAGAGGGCTCCACTTGTAGCTCAGCCCCTGTTAAAGTGTCAAGGGAACGGTCCAGCTTTGACAGTCTGGATGTGCCATCAGGTCACTTCGGAAGGATGAGGAAAGTGGGGTTGGTACTGACTCTGGGTCAAGGTTAAGCCAAGCTGTACCCGAGCTTTTCTGGGTGACCTTTGATGAGCTGTTTTCCCTCTCTTTTCATGTCTGATTCCAAACGGGGTTGCTTAACTTCTTGTGGCCTTGATCCAGGAGAGCCTTGGAGCAAGTCCTTTGCCAGGCAGAGCCTCCAAAATCCACTGATGGACCCCAGCATCCCCCTTGAAAATGCTGCTCGTTCTCATTATTATTGTGCCTTCACTGTCTCACATCTCCAATAAAAATTGGATTTTAGCTCAATGAGAGATATGTGGTTTTCTTGTAGATCTTTGACATGGGAAGGTGACATCCATAGGTTTGGCACTTGATGCTCCATTGCTTCATATTTCATGTTTCGTGTTCACTTGCATCCGTTTCCTCATTTATAAATAGAGTTAAAACTCCACAGGAGTTTACAGAGTTACTTCGAAATTTCCATCAAAATATGTTCTCATAGAAAAAGTGATTTTAATTTTTTTTCCACTTCTGCTAGCAATGAAAAGTTTAATAATTAACCAAAAAAAATTTCAGCTTTTACAAGAAATCTTGCAAAACAAAAGCTTTTGAAAGCTCAGCAAAATTAAAGAAATTAATTAAAAAAAAAAAAAAGAAAAAAGAAAAGAAAAAATTTATTAGCCTTATGTTTGGAGCATGAAGAAATTTAAAGAAAAATTCCTGACCAACCTAATTTTTTTCACGAGTATATTAAAGAAACTGCAGTGACTTCTTCGCTCTTTGTTTTTTAGGGATGATAAGACGTGAGCGAAAAAGAGGTGCTCATTGTTAGGGAATTTATACTGAGGTTTTTTTTTTTCAAGTGGCAATTTCCACAAAGAAAAAAAACAGCAATTAGTTATCATCTGCCAAAATTGCTAAAAATTCTGGAAAGCAAAAGAAAACCTCTTCCACATCATGTAAACACATCTCGCTGGCTCTTGGAGCCAGTGAGAAGAGCTGATTGTGGAATGTCAGGAAACATAAATAGTCATCTTTTTGGGGGGTTTTGTTCTGAGTTTGTATAAAGTTGTGCCCAGGGCTCTCCTGATTAACACCTGGGGACCTGAGGCAGTGCCATAATACACAGAATATTGGTTGTAAGTGCCAAAAGAGAAATTTTGGACCCAAACACACTGGAATATTGAAGAAATTCAGCTCTGATTTCAAACCCATGCTGGCTACTCCCAAACAAATCCTCAAATCTTTGATTTCCATCAAATGCTGAGCTGCAGGAGGAGTTTGGATCTAAGTTTTGTTTGGGGGATGGGGGCAGAAATCGCTCCCCCAGATGGGGATGTGATAGATCCCAACAACCTCAGATGTCCAGGGAAGACTTACACAGGGAAACTGCATCAGATCCTGCAGGATCACATGCATGGGGATGGAATTCCCTCATTTCTCAGCCCATCCACCTGGCAGCTCTCCTGTATGGGAGAAAACCTGGCCTTGCTTTTGATCTCTGTATCAAAATCAGTACTTTATTGAGGAGAATGAGCTGGGATAGACTCCTCAGCTGGATTTTCTGCCTCGGAACATGCCAAGCTGGGAAAACAGAGCCAAGTGAAACTCCAGAGTTCTGTTTCTCCAGGATAACTTCAATTCCTCCTGCACTTTCAGTCCATGGGAGTTCATCCCCTTTGAGTCTGTGTGAGAAATCAGTTCAGGCTCCCAAATTAATCAAGATCAGGCTTTAATATGACTAAGTTCAGTTTACTTTTTTATCAACCCTCCCCAAAA
The DNA here is from genome assembly GCA_018697195.1 of Certhia americana. NCBI lineage: Eukaryota > Metazoa > Chordata > Aves > Passeriformes > Certhiidae > Certhia > Certhia americana. Next base: position 976,244 of record JAGMWU010000029.1, read on the forward strand.
TGTCAGCCTTTTCTTAGAGTTACAAAACTGACCCTTTGAGACAAATTGCAAAATTCTTGAGGTTTTGGGTGAGACCAGGATCTTCACTCAGGCTCCTTCAAAGCTGGACACATGGGCTGCTGAGCTTTGTTCTGGGCTGCAGAGGTCAGTGTGGATAAAAAAAGATAGAAAAAGTGGCTCAAATTGCTAAAATTTAACACCTTGGGAATAACAAAGCTCCTTGTTCCAAAGCAAATTAGCCATGATGAACAGTAAGGACAATAGGCAAAGACAGCTTGTTTTCTGTCTGCCTCCTGGTTTCTAAGGATAGCATCATTATTTCCCTGAACATAACCAAAGTTAGGAGTGTTCTTGAACACTCCAGTGGCTTCTGGACACTTCTTTTATTTTTGGTTGGAATTTTTTTTTGTGTGTTTGTTGAACTTTCTTTTTAAAAATTTTACTAAATTATTTTTAATTAATTATTTTATTTGCCTGCTTCTTGTTGGACGTGGTCTATCAGCAAACCTGAAAGTCAAAAGTGGGGGAAAAAATTACTTTAAAATATTAGTGGTCTGTTTTCATACTTTGGACCTGTTAACTTTCATTTTAATTGTTGATATATTCACCAGGCAGTGATGAATGTACAGAGTTGTCTGTTAGGTTTGAAGGGATAGTTTTGCATCCTGCCAGTGCAGGAACCTGTGAGCAGAGTAAAATCAGAGTCAAAAAACAGTGCAGTAGAGTGGTTTATTTGTTTCATGATTTAATTCATTATGTTTCAATTTTGGGCTGTATCTATGACCTCTGCTGGTTTTTTCCCAATAAATTATTTGTACAACTGTTGTTATTAAGTCCCTCATTTTCCAGACATTTCCAAGCACTTCACTTTCCTTATGCAAACAGAATTCTGCAGCAATGATCACCTAAGTGTGTTTTGATTCCTATCTATGTTCTTCTGAAGAACTAAATATTTTCATTTTCAATGGAGTAGTGCTTGTCAAACCTCCAGGAGACATCAGGATAATTCTTTTCTTCTGTGGTTATTAAACAAAACAGCAGGGAGAATTCTACTGAAGTTCTCATTTAAATCACTACTGAAACCTGGGCCTGAAAGGGTCTTGTCCAACACCATTTTTGCTCTTTAATGGAGCCTTAATGAAAGCCCAAACCTGAGGCTTTGTTGCTGAGACAGAAATACAAACAAGAGGCATGGAAATAATGCCTTACAATGCATCCTACTGAGTTTTCCAGCACAGAGCAATGGTTACTCATGACTGGAAAAATGTCAAACTAATGCCTCTGATTAGAGATGGGTGTGAAGCTGCACAGTTTGGGCTTGGTTTGGCTCATCCCCAAAATTCCAAGGCACTGGGATCCAGTGTCCAAGCCTGGCCTCAGCCTCACTTCCAGAGTCATTGGAAGATTTAGATATTCCATACTATACTGGTAATATATTAAGATAAATTAAACGTTAGGTTTCACGTGTATCATTTAAAAAACTAGGGGGTGGGGAGAGAAAGGGTAAGAGAGGTTACATTAACACTGCATTGTAAATTTAATGCAGCTCCAGATGCCTGAAGAGTTGTGGGGTTTTTATGATTATTCTTTAGTTTGGAGAGCAACACCAGCTGCTTTGTGATCCCGTTGACTGTTGGAAATTTGCTTTGATATTAAGTAGAGCTTCAAAAATAGAGTGAAATTCTCTTGCCTTCCTTATTTTTTAAACCAAATGCAATGATTTTGTGCTGTTGAAAACCATGTTTTACATCAGAAGTTAAGGAATATGTGATCATTATTTTAGTGGGGTTTTTCCCTCCCATAATTCATGATTTTATTGTGAATCACTGCTTCAATGTCTGTCAGTGGCTAAAGCAGGGAAAGAGAATCTTTCTAGAACTGAAGGAAAGGGAATATTTCTAGAATTGAGGGATACTTTCATAGTTACTTGATGGCTGCCAAAACCCAAGATTGAGCAACATGTCCCTGTGAATTTAACTGAAACAAATACTGGTTGTTTATAAATTAAAATATTTCCAAATAAAAAATATTTTATGGTGGGTGGAAAACGGGCAAAAATCATCGTAAACTCACCTATTCAAGCTCAGGGTTTGAGTTCAGCTCTTCTGCAAACCGAGTTTACATAGGTATTGTTAGGCAGGGCTGTGTTCTCAGTGAGGGATTCTCCCAGGAATGGAACTTAAAATAAAAAAATGAAATAAAATTATGCCTTCCATTTAATGAGGAATTCTCCTCCAGAACTTGATTGAAGCCCAATGATACTTTAATGGTAACGACCAGCGTGTCAAGGGGAACAATAATTCTGTGGAATTAAGATGAGGCTCTTCAGCTGAAATGCTTCAGCTGAGACCTGGTGCTCACACATTAGACTCCTGTTGATTGGGAATTCTGCTTCCTCCAGGAGCACAATGATTAAACAGGTGCTGCAGTGGCAGGGAGGGGTACGAGGCAGCAGAAATTGGTACTAACAGTGGTCACCTTTGAACCAATGTCCTTTTTTAGGAGCAAAAAGAGAAAGGTCAGGAATTGCCCTCTGTTTTCAGCAGAAAACATGACATGGAATGTTTCCTGGCAGGTACCTCCCTCCCTCTAGATGCTCTAGGGAGGAAGAGAAAGGAAAAATAACAAGATGCATCCCTGGGGAGGTTTTCTTCCTGACCTTGGAGTGGTTGGATCAGTTCATCATCAGGCATGTGAGCAAAGATGGCTGGGGCTGGGATTTCACCCAGCTCACTCTAATCCAGACCTCTGAGGGGTCTGTGTCACACAGGGAAATGGAAAATGATTAAGAGGGGTGGGATGATATTGGGAGTTAGGAATGTAGGCTGTAGGAAGCAAAAAGGATGGCAAGGACAAACCATAATTGCTCTAAATCAGAATCCTGTTCAGGCTGATGGGGAAGGAATGTACCAGAGACCCCTGTGATCAGTCTGGGATATGGATAGGGATCATTGAACTGCTGGTGGAGGTGAATTACATGGAATAATCATTATGGGGGACTAATTTCCCAGGTATAGATTGCAAAACAAATGCAGTTGGTGTCAGCAGAGCCTGGGCCAGTTACTGGAGGGGGCAAATTTCTTCATCAGGTACTGGCTGATCCAGCAAAAGGTGATGTTATTTTAGATTCTGTGTAAGGGAAAGACTGACTCAATTGCAAGAGAAAAAGTACTCAAGGAGCTTAATGCACTCAGATCTGAAGGCCAAATATCCATGGGGAAACAAAATTCCCAGAGTGATGTCTCATCCATTAAAAACAAACCACAGATGAGATCCACTGTCTCACACTGCCAGCAGAAAGGAGGGGGATTTGTTGCATTGGGCTCCTATGACTTCTTGTCTGGGTAAAATACACTCGATTAACAGGCAAAAGAGCAAAATGACATTGAAACAGGTGTAGCAATGGGACATTAAGGGGACAGGGGCTGGACAGGAGCTTGGCTCAAGTACTTGCACTGAGAAGGGATGGAACTGCTCTCTGAAATTACCATCAGGTAGGTCAGAAAGGGAAATAATAAAGCTGATGTTAAGTATAAATTGACTAGGAATAAATTTAGGCTGTAAGCCATAAATTCCCTCATCATCAGGCTTTAAAACCTGAGATAAGTGTCAAAGGCAGAAGGTGGAAATGGTTGCAAATGATTTTATGAAAGCAGCTTCATGACTTGGCTGTGGATAATTGCAGGAGACAAGGTGTCAGTGACCCAGGAGTGGTGTCAAACCCCTTTGTCCCAAGAACCTTCTGATTCCCTGGGGTGAAGGCCAAGTGCCCAGTTTGCCCTGTCAGTCCCCAGTTTGCAGGCTCAGGGCCCTGGAGAGGATTTCCCAAAGAATTCCATGGAAGTTTTGAGCATAGAGAGGCTGCTGGCATTTTTCACATTGTTTATCTTATTCCTAATCCAACTCTGAAGCAAACCCATCATATCCAGGCTTTCCTCTTCTGTTACTCCCTCACCCAAAATTCCTGTTGACATCAATGGGAACCCTGTCAAAGTCCAGGTAGCAGGATAAGGCCTGACATATTTCCTTCCACTCAGCTGGAAAATAATAACATTAATATCAATAAATATTAATATTAATATTAGCAGTAATATAATAATAATAATAATTTTTTTAAATCCTCATAACAGTTTTTTTGGTTTTTTACAAGTTAAAATAACATGGTGCTGTGACTAGAGATTTGTAAGGGAAAGTGCATCAGGAATGCAATATTGTTTCCAGATGTACAATGTCATAAAGAATTTTTTCCACACTTGGAATGGCAACAGGAATTTTTTGAGAGAGATCATTTACAGAGTGATGAGATATGTTACATGTAAGTAAATGCTTGTATGCCTGGAATGCTTGTACCATATGTCTAAATAGGTGTCTGTGACTGACACAGATTTTATATCTGGGGATGTGAATAGATTTGCATATCTGTGATTTGAAGAGCAGCACACTTTAGAATATAAAAATACTGATATAACGTAGTTTGGGGAGGGAAATTTGTAGTACCCAGGTGAAGGTTTGTAAAGAAACACAACCCCCTGAGCTGCTCAGGGAGGTGAAAGAGGGGCAGTGCAGCTCAGAGAAGCCGAGTTTAATGTGCTAAAGACACTTTGGCTGGATGTCATGGGAGGTGAACCCTCCCTGTGGGTTCTGAGTGAGGATTGCATTACAGAAATCCACCTGGGAAGCAAAAATAATGTGGAGATACAGCTCCGGCATTTCTCCAGGACTGCTGGGGAATCACTGGTTTATGGCTGTGGCCTCTCGGCTGCTAAGAAGACCTTTGCAGATTGGCAGGGAGAACCTCAAGGAGTGTGAAAACAGCTTAGAATCCTGTAATTCCCCCAGCGTTCTGAGGGATATGGAATCTGTGTTTGGCAGGATAAAGGCATAACACATTGCCCTCTCTATTTCTTTCTTGCTTGCTGTCCTCTGAAACCCCAGCAGAGGTGGCAGTTTGATCCAGATTTTGGGTGGCACAAAATCTTGTTTCTATGCTGTCTGTGCCTAAAATTTGGCCCTCAGCCTCAATTACCACGCCTACCTGACCTATTTTGTTGTTCTCAGATTAACCTTTTGCATTAAATTTTGCATTAACTAATGATGTTAGGTAGATCATCCACTGGGAATAGGCAAAGAAGCCTTCTTCCAGTAAAGAAGCCATCAGGGCAGGAAAAGAAAAACTCACCAGAACCACTTGCCAGCACTGTGGGCAAAAGTCAGAATTTAAATCTTCAGGGAAGTTGGCACATCACCTTTCATCAGCACTAAATACAGAGTATTTTAAAAAACGGCTTGGACTATTTTACGATGTTGAGAGAACTAGTGTTGTTGATAAATATGTGTTCAGGAGGATATTGGCAAAAGTGCATAGAAATGGTTAACGAGGTAATGGTAAGAAATGTTGACCTTGATTTGTTTAGCTAAGATGTAAAGATTTTTGAAGGTCAAAGGTGTTCTTGTGTAGTGTTTTGGAGTCTAACTGTGTCTGACCCTCTAACATTAAGCTGCTGTGGCCTGCAGTTTTGAAGAGTGAAGCAAACCAGGGGGAAAAAGGGAAGGGGGAGAGAACAGGAAATGGAGTGAGGTGTTTCAGGAAGTTGTCAGGAGTTGACTGATTGATTCCAGATGGAAAGGGTCACCTTTCGTGACCCAGGAAATACTCACTGGGGGAAAGCAGTTGGCTTGTGAAAGAGAAGGGCCTGGGAGTTAGAGACCATGGTGGAATGCACATTCCTCCTCCTTTTATCCATAAAACATTAGTTTTTAATATCCAGAATAAAACAATTGTATTGTGATCTCCATCAGGCAAGTGAGAATGGCTGGGGCAAAGTGAAGAAGTTCAGACATTTTGATGTTCATGATCTCATGTGTCCTTTCTCCACACCATGGATGAGGAGTTGGGTGGTGGTGGTATAGCAATGACAAAGGTCTCTGCTGAAATTCAGGTTACAGCAAGAAAGGTCCCAAACTTTGAGAAGATTCTGCTCCAGATCTGAACTTTGCATCTCATCCTGTCCATGAGAATGTTGTGTTTATTCACCCTCAGTCCCAGCTTGTGACAGGCCAAGTGGCTCTGACCAGCCTGTCATAGGAGAGATTGACAAAAATAGAATCACACATGGAGAGAGGTCTAGAAGTGCATCTTCCATTCCTGCTGGCTCTGGGAGCAGAGGATGCTCAGCACTTGTCTTCTGGACTGGTTCTTGCCGTGGGGGTCTCCTACCAAAATGTGGCTCTTGTGTTGTGCACAACCCAAATGGTGATTCCAACACTGACCTCTGCTCTGGGACAGTGACAAGACCCAGGGAACGGCTGGAGAGAAGGGAAAATTGGATCTCAAAAAGTCTCTTCCCCCAGACAGTGCTGGGGCACTGCCCAGACTTCCCAGGGAATGGACAGAGCCCCAAGGCTGCAAGAGCTCCAGGAGCATTTGGACAACGCTCTCGGGGAATGGGCACAGGGTAGGAATGTTGGGGTGTCTGTGCAGGGCCAGGAGCTGGGCTGGCTGATCCTTTTCCACTCAGGACATTCCATGGTTCTATTCTCTGTGTGAACACCTGAAGCCTGACTCTATTCTGTTTTCCTGGGAGCATGTGGGTGTGTATTTATCCCATTCACGTAAGTGAGCTCAGAGATGTCTCTATTCCATAGTGTAACTGTATATACAAGACACACATTTTATTTACATTTGGTTGCAATTTAAACACTTGTCATAAATATTTCAGACACTGAAATAATTTGGGCTTATTCCCCTTTGCCACAGTGTGCTCTGGGCTGGCCAGTGAGAGACTAAAATTTATTTCCATTGTTTAAGGGAAAATAATGAAGTGCATCTGAGTGGGCTCAGCTATGTCATGTGGGAAACGTTCCCTTTGGATGGAGTCACACCCCACCCTATTGGAAATGAGGAAATCAGTTGGCACAAAAAAGCAACACATTCTGTGACAAGAATGCTGGAGAAGTATAAGAGTACAGGATGACAAGAGCCTTTTGGAATGAATTAGAGTTGTCTCAAGAAAGAAAGTATTCTTTAAGCTTGCCTAAGCCTGGGGAGGGTAAGGTCTCTCTTACTCTGTGCTGGATAGAGTTTTATTAACAATAAGAGCTTGACATTCTCTTACCTCAGCGGTCACAGCTAAGGCTGTGAAAATCCATGAACACATCTAGGGTTCAACTCTCCATGGCTGTGCATTAACTGTAGGTGTGGCAGTGGGATGGAATTAAGCTCATTTACACCAACTAATGGTCAAAAGCTCTCAGAGGGCATCTTCTTTCAGGAGTTAAACCACTGTTTTTCCCAAAAGTTTGTGGTTTGAAGTCACACATCTTTCTGGATTGATGGGATTTAGAGCTGTAAAAACTAAAGTGGGATTAATTAACATATTCTTAGAGGAAAAGTTCTTTTCCTCTAAGAATTCAAATTGGAGCTCAGTCATGGAGGTTGAGGTTTAAAACCTGCTGCTTGGTTTGGGGTGCTCAGGCTCAGATGATTTTTCAGGAGGCACTGTGCACTCGCATGTCAAAACCAGGCATGATATTCGGTCCTGTTTCATGGAGTTTCCATCCAGCAGGAGCTGGGTCGTTATGCAGTGAGGCTTCTATACAGCCCACAGGATGCTGTGTTAAATGAAATTTATGCACTGAATGAAGGATGAGAATACTTTCTTCCCTTCTTAAACACCTGCAGGATGTGCTGACATTTTACAAAACAAGGGTTTAATTGAACTGAATAATAAATCCTTAACAAGTTGAATTTTGAATAAATTGTTTACCTGGCTGTTTTTTCCTTCTCTTTCTAAATATCCAGGTGGTGCTATCGACAACAGTGAATGTGGATGGGCACGTGCTGGCAGTGTCTGACAATATGTTCGTGCACAACAACTCCAAACATGGGCGGAGAGCAAGGAGACTTGACCCCTCGGAAGGTGGGAGTTGTGTCTGGAGAGCAGAACAGAAATTACCCATTCTTCCATTTTTGTTTGTTTTCAGGAGTGAAGGAGAGCTAAGGGGGAATTGCAGAGCCTCAGGGGGTTTGGGGAAGGCAGAGGCAGGAAAACAGTATCTACTGCATGCAAAATATAATCCTCCTCACATCTAAGGGACTGGCTTCCCCTCCCCCTGCAATTTATTAATTAGTATGTATACGGCAAAGATGAAAAACACAGAAACACCAAGTATTATCTAAATTTCAGCCCTCTCATTCAGCTGGGATAGATTTGATTTCAGGCAAATTAGGCAAGATGACATCTTAGTTAAACAGAGCCGTTCCAGCACAAGATGTGTATGAAAAAGTGTCACTGGTTCCCTTAAACAAACTGTGCACGGAGCCTAACGATGCGCAGAGGGAGCTGACACTAATTGATGTGAGTTTGTTTGGCTAAGCCAGACTCATGGCCAGCTCCAGGATGGGTTGGGGACTGTATTCAAGCAATTACAAATTCTTGTATCTGTTAAGTTTCAAAACATTTGGCCCCTCCTCTCCCTCTCCCTCTTCGTTCCCAAAACATTCCACCTCCTTCATGCAGACAGTGCTCAAAAACGACTGGAAAATGTTGGAAAATGCTGGAAAATGCTAGCAGTGCCTGCTTTTCCCTCTCCTGGAGCCACTGAAAGTGAGAAGAGCTAGTGATGTTAGTAGAAAAGACAAGCAAGGCTATAATTTCATTATAATGTTTTGCTGCCCCACTTCTTAACTGTGCCCTGTATCAACCTAAAAGAAGAATTAATGAACTGGAAGAAAATGATTGAATCAGTAAAGAATTCAGAGTGGTGTTAATTCTCCCCCAGCGGGCAGTGAAATGGTAGAAGGAAAATCCCAGGATTCCTAGCCTAGGAAGCCATCCAGTTTTCCTTGACTGATTGGATGTGATTGACTGGCTGTTCAAAGGAGTCTCATGTTTTTGGAGCACTGCCAAGGTTCCCCTCCACCTCTGACCCTGTCAACATTGGGAATGGAGTGATGGATTGACTTTGGTTATGGCCTGGAAACCATATTGGGTTCCTGATGGGATGCATAGTCCAGAGGCCTTGAACATATGGAAGAAAGAAAAAAAAAATGATTCTATAAAATCAACAAAATTATTAGAAATTATCTCCTGATATGAATTGGAGGAGACATCTGATATTCCCATATCTTCTTTCACCCATGAGTGTGACTCTACCTTTTTTTCCACAGGGTTTTTGTCTGTGGGATCCTATGCTAATGAGTGGGTGTTATTTTGTTTTTTAAGCAGCCTCTGCACAGTCATTTAAGCGTTTCATTTTTAACACCCACTACAGTTGGCCTATTAGGCTTTAATGACACGATGTTAAGTGCCAGTAATGAATAGGCAAGCAATTAACACTTGCAAGGCAGAAAACATTCCTTTATTTTTTTATTTATTTATCAACACACTGGTGTTTGTGGAGTGGTGAGCAGCCTTCATGGGTGAATGGCTGAAAGGGACTTGTCCTAGGCCTCTGCCAGCAATAGGGAATCCAGGAATTCCCAGGTGTGGATGGGAGGAGCTGCTCTCAGCTGCAGTTTTGCATCACTTGGGATGTTTGATGCTGGAAGGAATGGCTCCGGGGATTTACACCCAAGCCTGGAAACAGACTCAAAGTTGTTGGGGGGATGATAAAAAGGCCTTTAAGTGAAATGACGATGAAAAACCTCTAAGTGATGTTTTGAAAGATTTTTTGTTCTGTGCAGCCACACCCTGCATCAAAGCCATCAGCCCAAGTGAGGGATGGACCACGGGGGGAGCCATGGTGATAATCATCGGGGACAACTTCTTTGATGGGCTGCAGGTGGTGTTTGGGACCATGCTGGTGTGGAGTGAGGTGGGTACAGCTGCCCCCTGCCCCTGAGCTGGGGACAATTCCCTTTTCCAAGGAGGAATGAGGTTAATTCCTGTTCCTGTTCTGTGGTGCTGTGTGAGGTGGAATATAGAAACCTGTGTAAAGGGAATTAATGGAATGTGTTTTCCTTGCTCTGTGATACTGTTGAGTGATACCCAGAGTGGAACTGAACAATTCTAGGCGTCTATAAAATCAAAGAAATTATTAGAAATTGTCTCCTGATATGAGCTGAAGGAGACATTTGTTTTTCCCATTTTTTTTTTTTTACCCATTGATGACCTTAATTAATGTTACTCTAGCAGTTTTTCCACAGGGTTTGTTATTTACACACTTTTATTTACATAAGAATAGGTAGAGAAATAAAGAAAAGTTTGGGAAGGAGAAAAAAAACCTATATGGGCCCAGGAATAAGTCATCAATTAACCAGTGGGCTTAACAAAACAAGTTTCTTGATGACAATTTGTCCTACAATGTGTGATCCTCTCCTGGAGGCAAGGAACTAAACCAGATGTATCCCTCTGCTGATCTATAGTGATAATAAAAATAAAGAGTTTTTATTGAGGCCTGTGATGGCAGGACAAGGGAGAATGGTTTTAAAATGAACAAGTGTGGAGTTGGAGATGAGGGTGACATTTTTTATGGTGAGGCCCTGGTACTGGTAGCTCAGAGAAATTGTGGCCGCTCCATCCCTGGAAGTGTCCAAGGCTGAACAGGAACTGGAGCAATCTGGGATAGAGAAAGCTGTTTACTGGGGTGGGACTGGATGATCTCTAGGGTCCTTCCAACCCAAACTTTTCTGTAATTTACATGTGAAGTAAAAGAATAGAGCAGACACCTGACGGTGCCTCTCCTGTTGCCGTTCCCAGCTGATCACACCTCATGCTATCCGTGTCCAGACGCCTCCCCGGCACATTCCCGGCGTGGTGGAGGTGACATTATCCTACAAATCCAAACAGTTCTGCAAAGGAGCACCAGGCAGGTTCATTTACACAGGTGGGTTCCTGGGATTTGGACTGCAGGAGCTGTGTCGGTGATTGGTATTGACAGTCTCTGGATTAATTAATTAATTAGTTAATTTACCCTCTTGCTTTTCCAAGGCCACTCTGGCAGTGGTGACATTTGGGGGTGTAAGGAGGAGGTTTCATAATGCATTTTTACTGCACATTGATATTTTTTCCAACTACTGTCCCAACATGTGTCTGCCTACAGGATATACAACCAAATGTTTTTGTTCAACTGATCATATTTGAGCTTTTCTTTCTGTTTTTTTGTTGTTGTTGTTGTTTTTTGTTTTTTATTTTGGTTTTGGTTTTTTATTTTAAAGTCACACTAAGATTATTTGAAGAAGAAAATGGCAAACTGTTGGAAAGATGAATATAAAAATTAGCTATATATTTCAAGGGTAAATCTAACTGGCACAGGGAGGCTGTTGTGGGAGCTCATCTCTGTCCTGTAAGGTGTCTTTTTATTGGGGTCCTACAAAGTGTGCTGTGCTGGCAATGCTGCACTTCTGGAGCTCTCAGCGTTTCCACTCCAAAATGCTCTCACCCAAGGTGCTGCAACCCGGCCATCAGCCTCCTCTCATCGTCAAAATGGGACATGTGAACTTTTTCATAAGGTTCCCACATGGAAAGCTTCCTGTCAGAGTGAAGCCAGCAGGATTCTGTAGGCATGTAATCATGTGCTAGAGAGTACAGCAAAAACCCAGACAAATTGCTCATTGGAGGGGAATGGCAGCTGCTGAACCAACTTTAGCAGTTGAAGTAAGAGATGAAATGCTTAAAATGAGAGATAAAAGCCTGTTCTAAAATCACCACACCCAAACATTTAGTCCCTGTGTGTGCCTTCATCTGGTGAGGATACAGGTTGCACACACATCCCTGTTCTGAATCGCTTTCCTTTCATCAGCTACTCCTAGAATAAAAAGACATTTGTTCTCTGCTGCTAATCTTGCTGTAGCCTCATATTCTGCTTTTAATACGACACAAATTCAAATTCTCTGCTGCTGTAAGTGGTTCCATTATAGTTCCCTTGGCTTTAATAACACCCCAGTTTATGCCAGCTGAGGGCACATCTTGTAGGCTTTCCTAGCTCAGCTTTGATCACAGCTCTGCATTTTCTTTGTCACAGAGCTGCTAACCTGGAAATGTGTATATCAGGGAGATTTGGAACATAATTTTCCTTGCTGAGCAGAAATCCTCCAGGGGTTATCTTGTCAGAGCAAAGCAATATAAAATCATCTGTGGGAGAGGTTGGGCTCTGGGTTGTGCTACATCAGCCTCCGTGCCAGGATCCAAGGATGACAAGGTGCTGGATTGCTAAATCTTGTAAGGAGATTGGAGCTCTTGTTTTCTGCTTGTGAGAAACAACATTTAAAAGGATGCAGAGAACTCTATAAATTGGAAGAGTGAGTTCCCTTGGACAGAAAAAGATGAGGTGACAAAGCATTTCCTGCTGCCACTGCTTTAGCCTGTGAGAGACATGGGGAAAAAGAGAGTTCCAGGATTTGAGAGGGCTGACAGGAAAACCAGAGAGGGACACTTCATCAAGAACTTTAGTGACAGGACAAGGAGTAATGGTTTTGAACTGTAACAGGGGAAATCTAGGTGAGATTTACAGAAGAAATTCCTCCCAATGGGGTTGGTGAGGCCCTGGCACAGGTCGCCCAGGGAAGTTGTGCCTGCCCCATCCCTGGGAGTGTTCAAGGCCAGGTTGGACAGGGCTTGGAGCATTCAGGACTAGTAGAAGGTGTGCCTGCCCATGGCAGCAGGGTAGAACAAGATAATTTTTAAGGTCCCTTCCAACTCAAATCATTCCACGATTCAAGCTTTGATGTCACAGGTGCCTTTTCTCTGTTAACACCTTAAAGGTTGCTGCCACTCAGGGTAAATCGTGCATCCTCCTCCTCCAGCATTCAGATGTGCTTTGATGGGGGGTGAGATAATTAATACTTTCAATGTCAGCACTGTGCTGGGTGAGTGTTGCAGCTGGGCCCCACAGAGAAGGACTGAACTGCCGCTGCAGCTCTGGCAGATGCAGCCAAGTATTATGGAAGAACTTGCTCAGCTGTGAGAATTCTTCTTCTCCTCCTATTCCAGCAGGTCAGAATAGCTGTGTTTAAGACAAAAACACTGGTTTTGAAGGATATAGAACATTAAAGAGGATTCACTGTCCAGACTCTGAGCCTCACATAAATAAAGTCAGGTACTTGGTGACACATTTAGATCCCTCCCTGCTCTTATACAACAAATCTGTTGTTAAGAGAGTCATGCTACAGAGAGGTTTACAGGCTCACTGATAATTTAGTTTATTCTCTAGGTGGCTTCTCTTTTCGTGCATAAATTATATCATGCCATACCCAGTTTTTAAAACTGTTTTGGGAAGTTCAAGAGACCCCTTGAGCCTGAAATTCTGGATTTGAGGGTTGCGAAAGGGATTTAGTACCTGAGTCCATTTTCTAAGGGGTTTCATTTCAGACATCTGATTTCTAGGAAATAATGAACAGCCTGCTTGTATGTCAGACCCCCGAATGGTCTCTGAATCCATTAACCCCAAAACATTTGGATATAATTCTGGCATATTTCTATGTACACACAGATAAATCACTCCTGACCTAGCAGCTCTTTCTTCAGTGGAAGTGGGACTGTGGGGAAGCTGCTTAAACTTTCTGATGGATTCTTCATCTTTGGCCTCTGCTTGGGAAGGTGTCATCTACTCCTCCAGATACTTGGTGTTGGTTTTTCACAGGGTTTCACAACAGAGATATTTTTGTTCCATTAAGGAGTAAAACGAGTAGTGGGCAATTTTGTTGCAGGCTGTGAAGAAAACCTTTGTGCTGAAAGACATAATGTACACATTGATTCAGGATGGCTGAGTCCTAAGAACAATTCAGCATTGTTGGGAAATGATTTGCTGCTGTTGATCTGTCAGACTGAAACTGTCCATGCCAATCCACTGGAAAAATATTTGTTGAATAATAGCCAGCTTCTTCTTCCTGAATTAGCATTTTGCATATTCCCATTAGCTATTTTTAGTAACTTGATATATATTTGAATTCCTGTATATTTCACATGGTTGAATTCATATATATTTCACATTTCTTTAGCTTTAGATATGTAACTTAAATGAATAGATTTGTGATCAAGAAGAGAAGCGGCACATAATGATGTTTAGGCTCTAGAGAGAACTGGCCTTTATTTCCCATGATTATTGGCAAAATAACCCACCCCCCAAAAAAACTCCTCTTCCCAAACGAGATGTAGATTCTGTGGCAGTTGAAATGTGTGCTATGAAACTCCTTAAGCAAACCAGAATGGCTCCCAGTGGAGAGCAAAGACATTCTAAGTATAGCCAAGACTAAATTCTCAGGTCTGGGTTTTCTCTGCTCAATTCCCACTTGATTATCTCCTGTAATATTTAAACTTCATGCCATGCCATAATTATTTAATAAAAAGTAAATATAAAATGCATCTCAGTGGGGAATGTGACCTTTTACCTTCATGTTGTTACACCAAAGGCAGACAGGGATAAACAGGGAACAGGGATAAATGGGGAACCTGGATCAGTGTAAAACTCTGTCTCACTTGATGGGTTCATCTCCTGGTGCAGGAGATGGTTCTTCTATGAGGTGCTCAGGATATTTTGGATGATTCAATAAGAACCATCAGCATCTCTTGTAATCGGAGGGTTTCAGCTGTGCCAGTACCAGTGGTAGTTATTTTAAAATATAAAGATTTGGTTTTCCCCCAAAAAGAACCACAAATGGTACAAGGTCTAAGCCAGCACTGACTGAGGTTAGTGCTAAAGGAATTACACATGTTACTTATTAAATGTGTCATGAAAATCTTTGCAGAATCCTCAGCATGAATGTGTCTTTTGTGTTAAAATGTGCAGTCTGAAGAATAAGGGAATTCAAAGAAAACATCCCTGTAACTGTGCTGGAGCACAGTGGCACTGCTGAGGTGTTGAAGGAAGGCAGAGCTTGAGCACATAGAATGCTGCAAGCTGACTTTTGGGTTCTACACTAATTAAAATTGGAGTTTGGATAATCATAAATTCTATTATTATTGCTGCAATTTCCTAGCAGAGACTAGGAAAGTGAAATTTTCTGAAATCATCAGCGATGCCAGTAGGACTCTGCTAGCTATTGCTAACGGGAGGATCTGGGTCAAAATATTCTGGTTTATCCACCAGAGATTAAGATCATTACAGGGAAGTGGTGGCGTATGCAGAACACACAACTGGGAAAGGGAATGTGTCTAATGAAGAGCTGTGCCCTAGTTTGGGACTGCAAAATGTTGGGGGCGTGTGTGGAATGTGTTTGTTAGAGGAGCAAACACGGCTGTCTGATTTCTGGCTGTGTAACCAGCAGAAGAAGACCTGTTCTGGTGTGTATTTGTCTCATAATTTGCTTTATTGCTGTCACGCTTTTGTCCAGAGTGAAACATTTATCCTTAAAGGAGTATTTTGTGACAGTGCTGCTGCGTCTTGCAAATTATTCATTCAGCCTTTGATAGAGGAAGACATGTCAGCCAGGGAAATTGGAACAGTTTTAAGTGCAGAAGTAACAATTTCTTTGTTGCTTTAATGAGACAGAGTTATATAAGAATACCTGTTTAGATATACTCATATAATGTGGTGGGGTTTGATTTCCCTTCCAGCTTTAAATGAACCTACCATAGATTATGGCTTCCAAAGACTGCAGAAAGTCATCCCAAGACATCCTGGGGACCCTGAGAGATTAGCTAAGGTAAAATAATTTTAATCATTTCACTCAGCCCACCAAATGTGTTTTTTCACTTCTAATTCATGAAAGAATTTTATCTTAAATGAAAATCACATCTGAATTCACCAATTAGTTGTAAGTCTGTCAAGAATGGGATAGTGTAGACTGCACAGTGATTTTTCTGTGTTAGAGTTCAAACAGTCTATGTGTAATTTTGCTGCTAAATTGAGTCCAGTGAACGTTCCCTGTTCATTGTCCTTGTGTTCTGCCCTACATACATGGTGACAGATCCTTGAGCTGTGTCCGTGCAAAGGAATATATTGAATCCTACACACGTTTGTGTGTCCTGCAAAAGGATCCATGGAAATCCCCGGGGGAGCTCGGACATCTGGGATTTGTCTGGGTTTTTGGTACTGCTGAGGTGGAGCAGGTTCAGGACTCTGGAGAGCTCCGGGTCACGGAGGAGCCCCGGACACGGCACAGCCGAGCCAGAGATCAGCCCCCGCTGGCTCTACAGGGATTTGTGCTTTGGGAGGGCAGCTCTGACTCACTGGGAAGGCTTAAATTCCTCAGGTACCTGGAAAATAACACCTGGTGAACGACTCCGGGCTTCGGAGTGACCACACACAAACACTGAAGTTACTTCAGAGTATACTAGCTCATGGTTTTATTTTTATTTATTTAGCTATTCTATTCTATTCTATTCTATTCTATTCTATTCTATTCTATTCT
>JAGMWU010000029.1:992934-1086361 GCA_018697195.1 Certhia americana
TCCTTTCCTCCTTTCCTCCTTTCTTCCTTTCTTCCTTTCCTCCTTTCCTCCTTTCTTCCTTTCTTCCTTCGATATATTTATTTCACTTCATTTTATTGACCAGAGCTATTTTTCTGCCGTTCAAACGCCTCTTTCCCTCTGCCCCACAGGAAATGCTGCTGAAAAGAGCGGCTGACCTGGTCGAAGCCCTGTATGGGACCCCGCACAACAACCAGGTCAGGCTGCCGGGGGTGGGAGGGTGCAGCCGCACGCAGCCCCCGGGAAGGTTGCCCGTTCCTCCCTTGCCGTTCCTGAGCTGTTCCTCGTTCGCAGGATCTGATCCTGAAACGCGCTGCAGACATCGCCGAGGCTCTGTACAGCGTGCCCCGCACCCCGGCACAGATCCCGGCGCTGTCCAGCTCCCCTGCCCACAGCTCCATGATGGGCATCAACTCCTACGGCAGCCAGCTGGGCGTTAGCATCTCCGAGTCGGCGCAGGGCAACAACCAGGGTGAGCCCTGAAACATTCCCTGGACTCCGAAAACATCAACGCAGACACATTCCCAAACGTTTGGGTTTTTTATTTTATTTTTTTTCCCCCTGGATTGTTTTTCCAGCCTCTCTATGTGCCCAGCGCTGGCTTTAACTCTAGGAATCCCAAAGGGTGGTGCTGCCCCCGTGTCTTTTCTGAAATAATTTTTGATTACTTTTGGTACCAACTCGCTCCTGAATTCCCTCCCTGTCCCCCTCCAAATATCATTTTTAAAAATTATATCTCTCTTTTCAAAAATGACAATGGCAGCAGCTGAAAAAAACCTCACACAGAGGTGGGAAATTTTTCTTTCTTTTTGTTTTTAAGGCAGCTGCTTCACTGTAAATTTACCAATATTCATATAATGATGTATTAAATACATATAAATATATTTATACATATAAAATATACACATATAAATTATATGTATAATTGTGTACATATAAAATTAATACATACAAATGTATTACATTTAGTCTAGATACACTATTGATTGTGAGAAAAACAACCCATAAAACACTGTATTAACATTGGAAGAATTATCAACTTTTCTGCCTCATTAATATTTTGATTTTTAGCATACGCAGTCTGAGGCTGATCTCAAATAACTGTTTAACACACTAAGGCAGCAAACCCTGCTCCTTTAAAGTTAATAATCTATCTACCCAGTTAAAATCCATCATGAAGGTAATTTTGCTCATTTTTTCAAGGTCTTACCAGCCCTGAATTAGAACCTCATAATGTAAATGAGCAGAAATTATTTGACTTGATATGCTTTAATATTATATCTAAATAGTGACTACTCTTAATGTAATTATTGTATCAGTCTCTCTAATGAAAGTTTTTCCATGGAAAAACCCTTTGCAGCTGGAATAATGATTTTGTCCTTTGTAGCTACAATTTTCAACTCTCTTTTTGGAGTAAAAAACCGCTAAATTTTGGCTCTCAAATATTTTTTTAACATCTTTTAATACAACAAAAATAAATTTTGCTTGTCCAGTTTATTCTTTCTCCCAAGTAGAGGAAATTAAAAGTTAAACTACAAACTTTATATGGGTTATAATTTCCCCTCAGTAATGTACTAGCTTTATCTGTAATTTATCTGTAATTCAACAATTCAACAATAATTTGAAGAGTAAAACCTCCCCCATTCAATGGTAGAAAATCCCATATATTATAAATTCTTCCCCGGGTAAACATAGGTGCACAGACAATGTTGTCCAGGTCTTGGAATGAATTAAAAACTTTAATAAATCAAATTTTATGGGAAAAATGTTAATCACATCACTTCAAAAAGTTGGTTCAGGACTTAAACTGCGGGAAAAATCACCGAATATATTGGCATTGCCTAAACGTTTTAAACAATCTGGACTTCAATGACATTTCTTTAAGCAGAAGATGTGCAGGAGGAAGTTTTAAACCACGGAGGTGTTCTGAAATGTGTTTTATTTCCAGGTTACATCCGTAACACCAGCAGCATCTCCCCCCGTGGGTACTCGTCCAGTTCCACCCCCCAGCAATCCAACTACAGCACCTCCAGCAACAGCATGAACGGCTACAGCAACGTGCCCATGTCCAACCTGGGCGTGCCTGGCTCCCCCGGGTTCATCAACGGCTCCCCGACGGGATCCCCCTATGGATGTACGGCCTCATCCTCATTTCCACCCCATTGTGCCTCCTCCTGCCTCAGAAAGCAGCAAAAATGGGTTTAGCGCAGATTTTTTGTCAAAGGCTCTCTTTGTGTATGGATACAAACTAGAAAAGGCTCCCGTTTTTTGAGGGTTGAACCTTACTTCTTTATTTTCCTCCTTTTTTTTTTTTTGGTCCTTATGCAGATTCCTGAGTGGCAAAGCCATTGTGGGAAATGAGGTGCAATTTGCAGCTTTAGTAAGTGGATAGCCACTGCTTTTAGCACAGAGGCTCTGCAAATCCTGTGTAAAAGCCACTCTGAAATAATTTTTATTAGTTTGAAGGCATTATCAATAACCGAGAGCTGAATTGGGGATTAATTTCCTATGAAACCGTATTAACTTCGTAAGCAGAATTGTAACATATAATGGACTTAATTTCTCTCGATTTCTGGGGTTTTTTTTGCCATAAGGAGCCATTCTTCCTTCCATACCTTGATTTTCCTCTGGCTAGGGAATGTGTGAAAAAAAAACAAAAAACAAAAAACAAAAAAACACCCCCAGCTAAGGTGTGAGTAAAAAATAAATGTTATATATGTATATATATAAAAACAGGATGAAGAGTTAAACAGATAATGATAATAATAATAATAATAATAATAATAATAATTATTATTATTATTATTATTATTATTATTATTATTACTACTACTATTATTATTTATCCCCTTTTCTGGAGCTTTCCATAAGGAAAGGACGAGGTCTCCAGCATTGTGTTGTGATTTCAAACTAATACCTCCAAGAGACCTGGGAATTCACACGAAATATTGTTATTTGTTCCTCCTTTTGCTGAGGAATGGCTGATATTGCTCTGGAAGCTCAGCAAACAGTGCCTGGACAAGTCATTGAACAGAGAAAGGGGCTTTTTTCTGGCAAGGGCACTTCTTGAAAAAGTAGACAATTTAGAGTAAAATCTAAGCAGCAGCTTGAAACCAAGGAAATTTAATTTTTAAAAAACTGGAGAAGACACAGGATTTTCCAAGCTTTCCAAATTCCAAGGACACTGAGTGGACAGGCCATTACTGTTCATATTGACTCTGTTTTTTCCCTTGATGACTTTCGAATTTCTGGCACTCTCACCCTTAATTTTGAAAGAATTAAGCACCTTTTTTTCCTGAATTCTTTTCTCCCTCTCTACTTACTCTCATTATACTCACTTAGAGAATGAGACCTCCTTTGAGAGGTAAAGCAAAGAATCAGACAACGGATTCTTGAAGCAGTTTTACCAAATTTCTGATGAGAAATCCCTTTTATTCCTTTGGCAGTGATGTCTTCAAGTCCAACAGTTGGCTCCTCCAGCACTTCTTCCATCCTCCCGTTCTCCTCTTCGGTGTTCCCTGCTGTCAAACAGAAGAGTGCCTTTGCTCCTGTCATCAGACCCCAAGGGTCCCCCTCTCCCGCCTGCTCCAGTGGCAATGGGAATGGGTTCAGAGGTGAGGAATGTGTTCCTGTTAATTCACATTAAAACTTCAATTTGGGTAAATGCAGCCACTACCTGAGTGCCACCAATCATCATCTTGAGTGCCATCACATGGGTAGTACAGGGCTCAGGAGTGAAAATCTGCCCCAGTCCAGCTGGATTAAAGGATTAATCCAAGATTTTGGCTTTTAAGCAAGGGCCAGGCACTGATTTCCCCAGGAAGGTTCTGACACAATGCATTTCAACCCCAGAATGGCCTGGGAAAGGACCTTAAAGATCCAGTCCGAACCCCCATGAGGGGCAGGGAGACATTTCCCTGGAATATAGTGGAATACCAGCTCTTTTGTGGGGAATGACTTCTCCTCAGGCTTGGGGGACTTGTTAAACAGAGCAGAGTTAATCCCCAGCTCTGTTCAGAACACAAACCTGCTGTAAGGTTTAGGCTCAGCCCAGGAACACAGCCCATTTACAGCCCTTTTAAAGGGGATCTGTGAAACAAATGTGAACAGTGAGATAAGAATGGAAACCTGTACGGAGTTCTTGCTTTTAACAGGCTGGGGGTGTGCAGCACATAAATATGCTCCTAGTTTCCATAAAAAAATGCCTTTATAGGACCTGGGAAGTCACTTGGCTCCTTCAGACTTCACTAGAGAGAGCCTAGGAAACACAACTCTGGGAATTGAGCTGTGCCAAGAGCCAGTGGTAATTCCAAATGAGCCCCACAAACAACACCTGTTGGGCTGGGTGTGATATAAACCCTTAGCTGGGCCACAGGGACTTGCAGAAAGTGTGATTATTTAATGTAATAAGGAAATTCTCAGTGTGCTGAACAAAAACAGTAACATTTTTAAAAGCTAACTCAAGAGAATTCTGAAACTTCTTCCCCTGCCCCAATCACAAGAAAATTCACTTTCCTAAGATCATTTTCTTCCCATGAATGGGTAGATCCATTGATCCCACCATGTAAATGCAGAGATTTAAGTCTGCTGTAAAGTTAAACTCTTATGTAGAGAAGGCCTAAATATTAAGAAGTTAAGTTACCTGAGGTGGTGCTAAACACAAATCAGAGAGAAAACTATGCAGGCTGCTCCTGTGACACAGAAAAAGGACAGATTAAAAAACTACTGAAATATTTCAATTAATAATTTTACTTAAGGTAACACTCCAGGCTCTGCTTAGAATGAGTTTATATCTCTGTGAACCTCTAAAGAAATAAAGTATTAGAGACCAGTTGGTGCCATCTATGCCATTTGATGTTTACAACATATTTTATCCAGTCTGTAAATCAGTAATCAATGAGAGATTCTAAAAATTGAGCTTTAATATTTAATATTACAAAATCTCAAAGCTAAAACCTGACATCCATCCACTTCTACTTACAAAAATCCAGTCCTGAGGTGGTCAGGATTAATCTATGAGTTAAGGTTGTGAATTATTGCTGAATTAGCAAAATCAGAGATGAATGGATACAGAATTTATTAACCAAAAACCTTCCTTTGTGTGAATTCTACCTGTACATCAACACAAATACAAGTATACTCATATTCTACAACTGTTAAATTTAAGTATCCAGTAAAGCAGGATTGGTCAGTGACACAACAAGAAGAAACAAGGTTTGTTACTCCAGGTCTTGGTAACTATTGAACTTTTTCAGCCATGGATGCAAATTCCAGCTGAAATATTTAAATTGATGCAAGCTGGGGAGCACATGCTTTGGAAAGGATCCAGGTACATGCAGTCTGATATCCAAATTAACGTTCCCACAGTGCTGACAGACAGATGTGGCCAAAAAGTCAACAGGAGGCTCCCAAAGAGGCTTCTTGCCTGAACTGAGGCAGTGGGAGATGGATAATACCCTCTGCCACACCACTCCCTGGGGCTGGAAACCAGGGACAGGCATGCTGGGCATGGAATTTAGGGTTTATTTACTTATTTGTCAAACTTAGGCATTGGAAAATGCTGCTGGAGAGAGAATAGCAAAAGCACAGGACAAGCAGCGAATATGTGGAGGCCCCTTTCCAAAGCCCATTAACTCTGAATTTCCCCGCCCATAACATGTGGAAAACATCTCCTCAATATATAATAATAATAAAATTAATATATATATATATATTATAGAATTATATATATACATTTAGAGGATGCTAATATTATTGTTATTGTTATTGTCATTGTTATTGTTATTATTTACCAGCCCCACAGAGCATGCCACTTCCCTTACAGGCAGAAATTAAAATCTAGATTAGAGCTTCCATATATGTTAACCACAGCAGTATTTAAGTCTGGATTATAACCAGTCTAAACAGGAGCAGCTGTGCAATCTCCCCCCTAAATTTCCATTCCTATTATTCCAGCAGTTTACAGGGAGAGTTTCTTTTTCCAAAAATGTATTTTGGGACGATTTGCTCCCTGTGAGGACAGTGAGGGGCTCAGATGGAATTCCCAGGGAAGCTGTGGCTGTCCCAACCCTGGAAGTGTCCAGGTTAGGCTGGAGCATCCTGGGACAGTGGGAGGTGTCCTTGCCCATGGCAGGGGGTGGATGAGATGAGCTGCAATGTCCCTTCTAACCCAAACCGTGGTCCTGGAGTACAGCACTAATCCTCTTACCAGTTCTCACATTTGAATTGAAGCTAGTTCTTTACTCCAAGACAGTTCTCCAAAGGCCACTTGTACTCACCAGGCTTATGATTATTATTAATTACACCCATTAAAGGTGCCTATCACCAGATCATCTGGGTGCTACCCATCTTTGATTATTTATTTATAAAAAAATTCTTCAACCTTGTGACAATTTTAATCAAGTGTTTCAGTTGATAATTGCAAGCTGTCAAGGTTAATACAATAAGGCTCATCTCTAATTCTTTTTCCATTTCCCTCCAAGAGGAAAAAAAAAAACCAAAAACCACTGGGATAATGACTGGTGGTTGCTATATTCCCAACTCATCAGGGAGTGTCCTGCATTGAACCACCTTTATTGAAAAGTTACATCGATTCAATATATAGTAATACAGGCAAAAATAATTACAGCTTTGCTAGCAGTGTAAGACCTTAATCCAAACCTCCCAAACATTCAATAAAAAGCGATCCAGGCTGGGAATAGGCTTTTGACAGTGCAGCCCCAACGGGGAGTGGAGGTGGGGTGGAAATGGGCAGAGCAGGGTGTGTGAAAAGAGAGAGAAGCCTTGAGATGAGCTGGGGAAAGCCAGGTGAGAATTCTAGCCAATATTCCTCAACCGACTCGTTCTTTGTTGCAGGAGGAGGTAAGGCTGAGAATGAAATGCCAATGACACAAATTTGGCTTTGCTTGATTTTCTTTGTTAGAGAACTTGCTATATCAGATCATGGAATCACAAGATCCCAGGATCATTTGGATTGGGAGGGACATTAAAATCCATCCAGTCCCACCCCCTGCCATGGGCAGGGACATCTTCCACTGTCCCCAATTGCTCCAAGCCCCATCCAGTCTGGCCTTGGACACTTCGAGGGATGGAGCAGCCACAACTTCTCTGCAAATGTGTTCCATTCCAAAGCATATATTATTTTATTATTAATATCTCTAATTGTACAGTAAAAAACATGCTTTCATTTAAAGTTAAGAAACTTCCTAAAATAATGCATCTACAAGGTTTCTCAAAGTATTTTTGATGAGACATGGCAGCATCTCAGGTTTAATTTTTGCTTTACTTTCTGGAAGTTTTCCTTGATTAAAAAAAGTGAAAATACTGTTAATAAAAACAGTATAACGCGAACGGCGCTCAAACTACACTGGCACCAGCCCCTGAATGGCTGAAAATAAGCCATGCTAAGATGTTCCAGGGGTGCAACCCCTGTGCCCAGACATCCAACAGCCAGAAAAGGTCACCCTGGATGGGGACAAGCCGCATACTGTCTGTGCAGGTGCTCTTTTACTTGCTTCAGGCAAAGACCCAGCCAGGACACTTCAGACTAGCAGTTTAAATTCCTGGAGGCAGCCTGGATGATTTTGCCTGGAGCAGAGCATGAGGATCTTCTCCCCTGGGATACCTGTGGGATGGAGCCAGCACAGAGGGCACACCCTCACCTATTCCTCCAGCACAGCAGAGCCTGGAGCAGGGCAGAAATCCAAGGCTAAATCAAGTTTTCCTTTCTAAGGACAGAAAGGCAGGCATTCCAATCCTAATCACCATTAGGATTACTTTGGGGGTTTGGGGGTGAGGAGAAGGAATGGAACAGCGTCATTGGTGTCATCAGAAAATCTCTCTTCTAATGTGCTCATACAAATCCCAAAGACAGGCATAAAAGAGTTTACCTACTTTATTTAGAGTTGAAAATATGAGGAACAACAGCAAATTCCAAATCAATTACAAAAAGTATCTGTTTGACTTCGGGCTGTTTGGTTTCACTTTCTCTTTCAGCTATCTGCTAAAATTGGCAGGGACTTTAGTCCCAGTCAGTAAGAAAATATGAAAATATTTACTTTCCTTTTGTATTAAGACACAGATCATATCCACAGTTGTTTAAAAACACTGCTTCAGTTACAGACTTGTGTTAGCCCAGGAACTTGCCCAAAGCACTTTTTTAAACCCTCTCAAGGAAAGGGTGAAATGAATTCTCAGGTGGATTTGGCTTTAAACACACCAATAATCCCACAAATTTCAGTGAACATGAATCTTTGCAGGATTAGGACCTTGTGTTGCACTGAGGCGCTTTTGAAATTGTGACTCACTCATTTGTTATATAAGTAAGTCTAAATTCAACTTACCCCCTCAAAACCTTGGGGAGCAGCACTGGTTCCAGGCAGCTCCAAATGTTTCTGTCAGTTACGAGGAGCAGAGCTGCAATTTTAGGCAGGAGAGTGACTAATAAATAATTTACATAAGCCCAGTGTTCTGGGAGTGTGCCAGGTAGGGCTGCAGTGACTCAGACATTTGGCAGACACCAAGTGAGGAAGTGAGGTGGTTTCCACTGGAACCTGACTGGCAAAACCCAGCCCTGGGCCTTGGCCCATGATTCAGGGCTTGGAATTTCCTGGCTCGGTCTTGTCAGTAGCACAGGGGGGAGTTCCCTTTGCTTCCACACCTTTCCTTGCTCCCAGCCCATCCAAGCAGATGAGCAGGATGGGTATGGAGCAGAGACCCTGCTCAGTTTTGGGTTTTGAGGATGGTTTTGAGCGTTCAGCTTGAGAAGTCTGAATTTGGGGACAGTCCTGAACAATGTCTATCTTCAAGGACTTCTCTCCAGAAATAAGCACTCAAAAATGAGAAGGTTTTTCTGCAAATATGTATGAATTGAATTAATCCTCTCCTTTTTTATCCATGTAATAACCCTGGTGGGCCTTGGCTTTTCACAGAATCAGGAAAAAATGGAGTTGTTTGGGAAGGGACCTTAAAGCCCATCCAGTGCCACCCCTGCCATGGGCAGGGACACCTCCCACTGCCCCAGGGTGCCCCAAGCCCCATCCAGCCTGGCCTTGGACACTTCCAGGGGCCATGGGGCAGCTACAGATGCTCTGGGAATTCCCTCCCAGTCCCTCCCCACCCTCACAGGAAGAAATTTATTCCTTTTACCCTAGAACAGCCCTTTGCCCATTGCTGTGTCATGGTCACTCCTCACAGTTCTCACCACACCACCAAAAGATTCAAAGACACTACAACTATAATTTAACCTCAGATCAGGCCTTTCCTGTGATTTCTGACTGCTCACAGGAGGGCAAAGGGCTCGAATATATTTTGTTCCATAACATTTTGCCACAATCTCATCTTTTTCACTTTTCTTTTTCAGCCATGACTGGTCTTGTCGTTCCCCCAATGTAAGGAAGGGGCAGCTTTGCTGGTCTCCCTCTTCCCTTTTTTTCTCCTTTTTTTTCCCATTTTTCTTTTACAGCACAAAACTACTTATTGTGATGGACCACTAAAAAGAAAGAAAATAGCACTACAAGCTCTTTTTTGGGGGAAAGCCAGGCCCAGGAAAAAAAAAGGAACATTTTTTTATGGATTGGATGAAATAGAAGTCTGCATCATTTACCTGTTTCATATTTCTGACACAACCACATCAACTCAAACATTGGGAATGAAGAAACAGCAAGAGCCAGGATGAACAAGAGTTGGCAGAATGGAATTAGAAATGCAAAGTCTTTCCTGGAAGACACAAAACCTTCCTAAGATTTGTAAAATATTCAAAGGAAAAAAAGAAATTGGCAAAATGATTCAAGCTTGATATTTTGGATACAATTTGTTTTACTTTGTAGGGGTAAAAGAAGTTGAAGTTTCTATTTTCTATGGAATCTTTCAGATATCAATTTAGTTTATGCAGGAAAAAAAAATTCAACAAAACAGGGTACCAGCATGAAAGAATTTCTAGGACAAACTGACATGAATGATGGAACTTTGGTGTATGTGTGTATTTGCTTATAGTTTAACCTCTTTAAAAAATGTAAGATGTTTTACAATTATTTAAATAAATAAACTTGTAACTTATTGTATGTAGAGGTAGAAATGAAACCCTTTTTTGGATTTTTTCCTCCACTTGTACAATGAAGAAAGATGATGCAAAAATGTAGTGATAAGTTTGAGATATATTATTACTGCTGCAGTTTCTCCTCACTTTTCCCTCCTCTCGATGAATTCATGTGCAAGGATGTATAGAATTCTTTCTGATTAACAAAACCCTCAGAAACTTTTACCTACATTGTAGTAAATAAGTCATGCAGGAATATTTTCGCCCTCCTCATCTTTCTCCCCCTTCCATTTTTGCTTCAATTCAAATATTCAGGTACTGAGATTAACTATTAAGTCTCAAAGACCCAGCTGAAGAGTGAGTAGCACTTAGGGATTTGAGTGAATCGGATTTTTCATGAGGTACTGAGTTTATTTTATAGATTCAATGTATGAATTAGGAGGAGAAGGGTTCTCTGGGGTTTTCCATGTAGTTAGAACACCTTAAGTTCAGTTATGCTTCATATCAAGGGTGCATTTATAAAGGGTGAACATGTATTTGAATGATTTATGCACTTTTATCCTGAGTCATTAAAAATGGTAAGTATATATTGAAGTTCATAGAAGTAATCAATTGCTTTGACTTCTTCTGCATTCTAGCCTAAAAAAAGTGTTTAGTTCTCCTTTGCATCTCCTCTCCTGAAACTGGAAGGTGGAGACAAGTCTGACAAAATAAATCATGAATTATCCAACTAAACCGGAGAACACTCAAAAGAATTTGGTTGTTGGAAACCTTTTTAGTGGGGAAAAAATAAGAATCAGCTACATTACGGAGACCCCTCTAAAATGTACACAATTAATGGCTGCATGCACAGTTGTTCCTATGGAAACACCTTGATGTTAATCAATAAACCCTAAATAAGGCCTCAGGATCTGAACTTATCTATTTGCCCAGTAGTTTTATGGATAGGTAAGGAAAATTCTGTTCTTGTGATCTTTAGGGATAGTAGAAGTTGAGCTGGACTCGGGATGGTGAAACTGGAACAACTTATGTGGCTGAGCTCATTTGGAGCTGTTGTGGAGCTAATTTGGATTAGGAAGAGCCAGAATTTATCTCTGCAGACCCACTACTCAATGGAGATGAGAGGCAGAGGAGAGATGACCTGAGGGACCCGCACCTGAAGAACAGGATTTGGGCACAGGGCAGCCTGTGCAGGAGAGCATGGAATCAGAACATTCTGGAATGATTGGGTTGGAAGGGACCTTAAGGCCCATCCAGTGCCACTCTCTGCCATGGGCAGCGACACCTTCCACTGTCCCAGTGCTCCAAGCCCCATCCAACCTGGCCTTGGGCACTTCCAGGGTTGTCCAAGTTCCCTTTCCTGGTGTAGTGCACAGTTCAGTTTATGGGATAAATACAGGCACTGCTCATGGAGTTTTAAAGGATATCTCAGAGGGACTGGAGATGACAACTGGGCTGCTTTGGCCATTCCTAAAGAAAGTCCTACTTATTGGGAAGGGGTTTTGTATTCCTGACTGTGCTGTGAGGTTTGGCAGGGTCTTCATTTAGTGTTTTCTCAATGCCATTGAGACCCATTTTAAAAAGGTGGAGGGGGGTTAATCTCTTCTAAAACTCAAGGCCCAACTTATATCAGCAAAAAATGACAATTTAAAGGGAGATTAGGTGAGAATAATGTGGGTTGAATAAACATGATTACAGTTAATATTTCACAGTCAGGCTAATGAAACTGTTTGAGTTCCACAAAAAATGAAATAAAATAAATCCCTGTTAATTACAGATGCAGGTTGATTGTCCTTATGGGTTCTCTGCTCCCTCCTTGTGCTACCAAGGATGTGGCAGCCACTGGAGGCCAACCAGCACCCCAAAACCAAGCGAGTTCTGAAATATCAAAGAATCATAGCTGTGAAAAAGTCTGGAGTTGTCAGTGCACCTCTGATAACACAACAGGGCTCAGAGTCTGACCTGGACATTCCAAACAGCAACAACAAAACACCCCAAATATTTCATATATTCATAGGTACTGATATCCCAACAAGGCTAAGCAGGAGGTCCAAATTTATGTTTGGAATTATGCATTTATCCGGGGATAAAAATAAATTAAGGACTGGAAGAGTTGGGATTAAAACTTACATTTTCAGGGAAAAAGCATTGAGTCCTAATTCCAAAAGTTATTTCGGTGGACCAGGTTCATTCTATCATATCCCTTCTTCCATTCCCACCTAGTGAAAACCCCCTAACAGCTCCAAAGCATGATGATGAAAATTTCCCCTGCACTTCTCTGTACAGGCTACTTCTGAAATTGATCATCAAATAGACTCAACATTCTGTCTGGCAAATATTCCAGATCAAGAGGAATTTCTAGACCACCTGCTGGAGAGCAGCAGTTTGCTACCTTAAATCACCTCCCTTTTTCTAACAAATGTGATTTTCAAAATCTCAGTCAGGAAAGTTTCCAGTTTAAAAAAACCTGAGATATTTAATAGAAAAATCTGGGTTTTTTCCATCCTTCTGTTTTACTTTTGCCTAGTCAGCACAGGCACATGAGAATAAGATCTAACCACATCAGTGAAATCTTGGGAAGATTCAGGGGGAAAAATGACAGTCTGAAAATAAAAAGAAAAAACAAAGGAACCTTTCTGGAAGTTCTGAATTTTCTGGAACCTCCTCTTTTTCAACCTTCAGTTGTTTTCATCGCTCTGTCCAATTGCCCAATTGCCACGAGTCCAAGTGGAAAAGAGAAACCTCCCTAAAAAGCTGCTCCAAGGACTTGCAGAAGAGGAACTGGCTGTGTTGATGCAAATATGAAAAATCTGGTTTGCGTTGAGCCAAAAAAAAAAAAAAAAAAAAAAATAAAAGGAAACAAATTTAACCTAGGAATCATTTAGAACATGGATTTTGCCCATGCAGGGAAATCATGGTACTGGAGATGAATGTAGAATTAATTGAGGTTTACAGAGAAAAATACGTGTAAATAAACACAATCAGAAATCCTTGACCATGAAAAAGGACTTTGATGGTGGCAAAACACTCAACAAAAAGGGAAAAGGTGATTTCAGATTTGATGTGTGAGGATTGTTTCAGTGTAACAAGCAGACATGTCCTCTTTCTTTGAGTGGTTGCTGTTGACAATTCCCTGAGAGTTTTCCTCTTTGCCACTGGGAAGATGAAAGTGTTGCAATAGGTAATGACAAATTTCATCATAACTTTGGAAGAGTTGGTTTGATCTCCTAATTTATCTCAGTAGAGCACCTTCCTCTCCTTCTTTCTTTGCACACTTCCAATATGCATGGTTTCTCCAAACCATTTCCTCCCTCCTGTAAATTATGGCCTCATTTCTTCCTCCTGTATAGTTTTGGGGTTTGTTTGGGGTTGGCTGGTTGTTTTTTGGTTTTGTTTATTTTTTTTATTTTGTTTTTTTTTTTTTTTTTTTTTGCTTTGTCAGTTATATACAGTATGAAGTTGCTATGCACAGAGCTTTTGTAAAGATAGCTTTTTGGTTTTTTTGTTTACTGTTTTTAATGGTCCTACTTATGGAAGACTATCTTGTTTGTAAAATGAATATGTCTACTTCAGTTTTAAACTTTAAATTATCCTAACAAAAAAAATAAAATTTTTGTACTGTAAATAAGGGGGGGATTATCTTAATTTCAGAGCGTTCAATCTGCTTCTTTATCATCTTTATGGGTCACTCAGGATAACAATAACACTTGAAAAACGGAATAAAATGTTATGTGAGAGTTTTTAAACCAAGATTTGAAGATTTGCCTATAAAACATCCAACCACAATCTGGGAGAGCCAGGTTGAGATTATGCTGGGATGGAATAAGAGGATAATTAATGGTATTTTCTGACCATTCTTTTATTACAAATGGACAACACCTGTGTGAGAGTTCAGTCCATTTTTGGTGGTGGAAAGGACTTGAAAGATAGGATGGGGGATGTCCTTTTTGGACACTCCCTTTTTTAATTATGAGTGTACAATTGGTCAAAGAACAAAATCAGAATTAAATACTGGGACTAACTGATCCTGGCCTTTCCCTGGATTAAGTTTGGGGTGGGTTCTATTTTAGCACTGTCTTTGTGCAAAGCTGAGCAGACTGGTGCTGCAGAGGTGAATCACATTGGCTCCCAAAAATAATGCAGATATACTTACTCCCTCTTGTGCATAGTGCATGTCTCAGCCACAGGCATGGACAAAACAGAGTGCTGAAAACTGCTTGGAAAATAGTAGTTGGCCACTTGAACCAGGAATATTCCATTTTCTTCAATGAAAATTACTGGAAAGTTTCAAACAAATGAAAATTTTAATGATGAAGGTCACTTTTACTGACATTTTTGACAGAATGTGAGGCAGTGTTCAATGTCAACCAAATTATTGCCAGATGTCAGTGAAAGCATCTGAAAACATGAGGCACTATCAGCCCAAAACTGAGGAGAAAACAGAGGTTTTTGGTAACCTGCACCAATTCCTCCTTTCAGGATAATGTGCTACCAGCAGATGACCTTCATCCCAGTGCTGATACCCAGGTTTTCCTCTGTCCTGATGAAATATCTTTTATCTCCTCTTGAACAGAGGCCCATTCTCCTGAAAAATCAGATTCGGCCCTTTTGTCCCTTCCCCCCAAGAAATCCCAGCAGTGTTTTAAGTGATGATTTTGGTGATAAAACTCCTGGTTCCTGTGAAAGAGATTCTCAGTCTTTAACAGGGCCCTACTGTTGTATTCCAGAGAGGAAGTGTGTTGGGCAGATGAAAGCTGGGGTTCTGCTGTTTCACTCCTGCTTTTCTTACATCTCTTAAGGACTTGATGATGGACAGATACAAACATGAGCCTGGGATCTGTCACCCTCTGAGCTGGAGCCTGAGCAACTTCCAAACAAAATGCTGAGGGAGGGAAGAAGGAAATGTATGAGAGTTTCAGACAAAAAAATCAAGTTCTTAACTCAAATAAGCACATGAACAATTCCTCCAAGCCTAAGTAGCTCAGATTATCAAGGATTATCTGCACAGAAGTATCTTTATAAACAAAACCAAAAAATCTCTAGGATCATTGTCATGTACATATTTCATTAACAGTCTTACTCCATTCTTAAAAACATTGTGCAAAGTGTTTTTTTGGTCAATGTTAAGGCCAGTAAAAGCTTGAAACCTCCCCTCCGTGTTAAATTCTTGGTTCACCAGATTTTACAGGAAGATCAGATGTTCAACCTTCCCTCCAAGGTTGCTGCCACACTCTGGGAAGAGTTAAATGACTTTGGCCACATCAGACATACAAGCAGCCCTTTTCCAAAGGCAAAGTGTGGGCAACTGTGAATTTGTAGAGTATCAGGAAGAACAAAGGAATATTCCTCCTAAGATCAGGGAATTGTACGAGCGGTCAGTGATTGTGCATGTTGTCCTTCCCCAGGGAGGGAACAGTCACATCTGGGCATGGCCATGCTGCTCTGCCTTGGCTCAGAAAGAACTTCTAGAACAGCACATCCTCTCCCATTCTATTTTTTAAAATTTTGTTTTGTTTTGTTTTGTTTGTTTTTTTTCTTTCCAGGTATTTTCTAGAGGGAAAAACATCTGAATTTCACTTCAATAAATGGTGAAACAAAAGCTCCTCCTCCAGCCACTTGTGCGAGGCAGACAGGGAATTGCCAGCCCAGTTAAAATATTTATCTCCGTGACAACACCCAGCTGCTGAGGTGCAGAGATCTGAAGCTTTAATGGCACCATGTTATTTAGACAGGAATGTCTCATTAACTCCGTGTGCAGGACTGGCTTAACCAGCAGCTGGGGCTGGAGCTGAGGGTGCCGACAGAGCAGGAGAACCAGCACCACTGGAGATAAGGGAAGGGGAAACCAAACACTTCTCCATCCTGAGGGAGAAAACACCAAAAAATATCCCATGGAGTCAATAGAAGAACTCTGGGGGAAGCACAGCGGGGAAGGTGGGGTAGGGAAGTGTGTTGGGTCTGGGCAAAGTTACAGCATGAGAAAACATAAGCCTGGCTCTTGGCATGTCCTTTTCCACAGGGAGATGTGGATGCAAACCTCCACCTTCTGCAGGCACAAGAATTGTGCCTTCTTAAGCCAATTTCTGGCCTATTCATAGGCAAGGGAAGATCCTTGGAATTCCAGTTACTTGCAGATTTTCAGAGTGACATTTTACACTGCTTTTACAATGGTGGTTATTCCTAAGTTGCAGTTTAAAAGATACGACTCGGGTATTTCTAAGAGTAACAGAGAAAAAAGTATTTCCAACAGCAAGCAGCCTTTTGAGAGTGCTTTGGATCAGTTTTAAGAGTGTAACTAACCTAGATGAGAAATTCAAGCACCTCTTCTTTTCTCAAGACTACCTGGTTTAAATGTCAGCAGTCCCACATCACAACAGAGTGGGGTTTGTGCGGGGTTGGGATGGAGAAGGACTTCTCCCAACACCTCCCTGCCATTGCAGGGACTTGATTGGAATTTACCAGCAGGGTCCCTCTGACACTGCAATTGCTGCAGTCATTTCTTTGTCTTTAAAATGCCATATAATTGCTAATGTAATTAGTGATGTATACAGAGGGGGCCCGTGCAATTACCATGTCCTAAGATCAAGTAATTAATGTTCTGTCAACAAAACAGCAACTGTTTCATTAACAACTGTCTGGGTTTGAAAACAGATCAACTCAGAACGTACCCACTTGGCTGAGTGGCAAGCACAGTGAATTGCAGCCCAAAACACACCACCCTGCATCAAATGGGTGTGGAAAAAGGGATTGTGCCATTCCCACCTCCAGCTCACAGTTATTCCTCCCCCAGTAAGATGATTCACCAACACTGCCCATAGGGACAGGGTTCATAGCTAGATGTCTCAGTTTTATGGATAATCTCAGATTTTTAAAAATTTGCAGAAGGTTTCTAGGACCTGCAAAGGTGTATTGGATTGCAGGACTTGGAATTTTTATCTGACCTCTGAATTTACTTTGTATTCCCAAGATTTCCTCTGATACCATGACCCTGAGCACCTCCCTCAAAGGGACACGAGAGAAGTGCCCACCCTAGTCTGATTTTTCACTCTCCTTCCTTTATGAATTTGAGTTTTACAAAGAGGTTTTTAACCAGGTTTTCACCTTGTCCTTTTTGTCACAGCTCTTTTTGGAGAGCTCACACCCCTCCAAGTGTTACTCAGCCCCTCTTCAGTGTCTCTTTCCTGTCTCCTTGTCTCAATGCTTCCATCCAGAGCCCATTTTTAAGGGTGAAGCCTGGAAGGAGCTGAGCTGGTCCTACCCAACTCCAGCCTCTGCTCTGTCCCCCTCAGCACCAGTCATTGCTCCTGCATCTCTCAGTTTGCTTTTTAGGGAGGGATTCCAGGTCCAGGAATGTGTTATCTCCCAGGACATAACACAGACTTGGAGTCCATGCATCACCTCAGATTTCCAGGATGGGAATGGTCCCTGTCCCCTCAACACCACATTTGCTGAGCCTTCAATCCAGGATAAACTCAGTGCTCCACCTTATTCCTGCAGAGGATGGAATTCCCACTCCTCCAGATGCCATCCCTGTTCTCTCTACCCAATTTTTTTTTGCCTTAGACAGTGCAGGACACAGTTAACACAGCACAGGAGCTGTGGCAGGGTGGGATTAAGCAGCAGGAGCAAGAGGGATCAACAAGGATTTCCGTGGAGATTTAAAACACAAACAAGCATGAGGAACTCTAAAAGTACACAGTTTTTCCTCCCGCTCTGTGCGTGTCATTTTATTACAGGGTAATTAAAGAACACTTTAAAATTGTGATTAATGGGCTTTTTAGCTTCAGAAAAATCACATCTTTGATGTCAGTCACTTAAACATTCCGTTTACTTTGCCATTGAGGAATGGAAATAAATAAAGAATGCCGAAGATGCTTTTTTCTTCTCCTGCTTTCTACAGGGAGGGCTTGTAACAGTCACATGGATAAAAATGGGATTCGTGTGAGAAAAAAATGCCCTCTCAGTCTAAGTAAATGAAACCCTGGTGACAAGGACCAGGTCTGGTCACACTCAGTGTCACAGTGTGACACCAGTAGCCATTGGTGTTTACACAGAATTTGGAGGTTCCCTCTTCTGGAAAGCTCCACACAGCAGCAATAATTCAGATTTTTAAGGGGGTGGGGGAAGCAACTGTGGTGATCCAGATCCCAAACCAACAGGTACCTTCACAGCCCATTCCCTGGGGAAAAGAAAAGACACTTCCCTGGATGGAGGGAACAAGCTGTTCCTGGTCTCTTTAGCAACACCAGTAAATCTCGGGTGCCCAAAGCCTGGTGTGCTGCTTAGAGTGAGGCACTGATTGGAGCAATGCCCCTCTAGGGTGTTTGTTTTTATTTCATAGGACTATTTTTAACCACAGGTGAATTTGCACAGGGTGGAGAGTTAAGGAAGACATCAGTTCTAATTGCCCTTATTTTTTCTTTCCATTTCAGATCAGGGCTCCAAAACCACCCACAAAACCTAAATAGCCTGAACCTCACACTTTTTATCACAAAGACAAAGGAGGTGCTTAGTCTCATAACAGTATTTTCAGCCCCATGGCTGCAAATTCAGCCATTATTTTTTCTTGAAGACTAATTTTCACCCTTTTTTCTCCATTTCTCCTTTCTCAGCCTTTCCCTTTACATCCATAATTATAGAAAATGTAAAAATGCAGGTTTGGAGTTTGAGGGGATAAATTAATCAGTTAGCCTATATTTAAGCACCAGTTTCTTAAAATATTTTTGAAGCTTTATTGGAGCTCCTTAAAATATTTTTTAAGCTTTATTATCAGTGGGTTTTTTTGCATAAATCCTCTCTCTCTCTCTCTCACACACACACACACACACACACACACACACACACACACACACTCACTCTTCCTTCCAAATATCCACCTCTACGCAGATTAAAATCATGCAGCTTTTCATTCAGCTGCTTTTGGAAGAAAAAGGGAGGAAAGGAAAGAGGGGAGGGGAGAAGAAGCAACTTTAATACTCTACAGTAGCATAAACCCCCTGGGCATAAAGCAGTGCTCAGGTAGACACATGTGGTGAAATGCATCACATCAAATTAGTATCAAGGGTATTGAGATTCTGAGATGCCTGGCAGACAATTCCCTTTCTAATGTACTGCTTTGGAGCTTGTTGAAGAAACTTGAATCCCAAATCTCCAGTGAAATGAGTGATACTAAACATGCTTGCTCAAATACTGAAAGTGAAGATCAAAGATGCAGTGTCCAAATTGGCTTTGCAAACAAAGCAAGCCTGGGCATCCCCAGGAGGATGTGGTGCTAATTTTATCAGATCTCCTTGACTCCTTCCTCCCAACAGTTTGTCATTTAAGAAAAACAATAATAATAATGGGAAGGCATTTCTGTCTGGCTGGCAGGAACCTGGTTGTGAGACAAACAAAATCAGTGCCTCTTAAGGGTGTGTTTTGCAAGGCACCTTAATCCAGTTAAAGTGAAAAATGAGAATATTTCCCTCTGAAATCTGCCCACGCCTTGGTCCCCAAACCACACATAGACAAACACACAAGGTCATGAATATTTCAGTACAACTCAGCCCTTCAGATCAATACAGGCAACTCTCATTCTATTGATTTTTCAGAGGTTTGGCTCACAGGGGTGATAAAATATTTCTCAAGTTATGAAACCTGAGCTGGGGAGCTTTTGCTGATGCCTCAGCATTTACCAGGCACATACCTCTCCCCT
The DNA here is from genome assembly GCA_018697195.1 of Certhia americana. Taxonomy (NCBI): domain Eukaryota; kingdom Metazoa; phylum Chordata; class Aves; order Passeriformes; family Certhiidae; genus Certhia; species Certhia americana. The sequence continues at coordinate 1,012,683 of JAGMWU010000029.1, forward strand.
CCATGTGGATTTATGACTAAGCAATAAGTACTGGAAAGGTGGGCACTGCCATCCCATAGGGCCCACTTAGAGTAAAATAGAGAAATCAGGGCGGTCCTTCAGGTCGCCAAACTTCTGTTTTCTGAGGTAATCACTTATTCTTTCCCCTCCAAGTCCTTATTCCAAGATTCATTAGGCAGTGAGTGAAATTCCCTTTCAGTGTCCCCTGTAAGCTGTCAGTGAGAAATGGACACCAAAGCAGACACCAAATAAAGCAACTCCCTGCTGAGGCAAGGGAGTTAATCCTCTCCATATGGAAAGGAAATACACTTAATTATGTATTTATGCATGTCATTGCAGGCTTATATCTTGTTTCACTTTCATCCACAATGATCCAAACCTATTTCAATATAATGAGTAAACATTTCTGGGTTTACAATAACAGAAGCACATGGTCACTCACCATTACCCAACCATTTCCTTGTAGTTCAGTGCAGTTTTTATTTGTCCTGAAGCAGCATCCAGGGAATGTTGTGCTGGACTGTGACTGTAAGGTGTTTATAATCACAAAACCCAGAAGAGCTGGCCCCAAAGATCTTAAAACTGAGCTGAAAAATAATTTTGAGATAAGAGGAAATCTGTGGATGTTGCTTTCAATATTCCAGTTATTTCCCACCCCCCCCCCAACCCCCCCAAAATGGGTATCTCTGCGTAACCAAAAATTACCTTTTTACTCAGTGGGTTCCCCACAGTCCAACATAGTCAGTCAGGGACTGAGGTCATTTGCTGGCCCCACCAAGAGACCTGGTTAATATGAATTATGGATCTTAAGTTGCTTTTTGGTAATTCAGGAGAAGAATCCTCTCTGTTTCTTTGTTTAAACCTGTTTCAATTATTATTAATATTAGGGGTTTTTTACCCAGAAACACCAAGGAGCTTTAAGGGCCAGGGAAACCCTGTGCTCCCTGTTTTCCCTCAGGTGGCAGGACAATGTCCCAAACAGCCACTGCCAGATAGAGAGAAGGTTTCAGGTGGAATAGCAGAAAAAAGAGACCTATCCAGATAGGTCCAGAGGCCAAGGCAAGGGAGGACCCTAAGAGACATTCTCAGAGTTGTAGCCTACAACTAAAAAAGGCAACAAAAAGGACATTTTCCAAGTGATTAACCAAAAAAGAGGATTTGGGTGCGTGGGCAAAGATCCTCTAGCACAGTTACACTGCCCTGATCTGTGCATGACAGAGAGAGAGCATGGGAATTGCACTGAGACACCCAGAAAAGCTCATTTAGAGACCCTTTCCCAGGTGCCAGAGCTTGGCACTTCCCACTTCTCCCCTGTGTGATGGTCTTGTATGACTTTTAGGAGGTCAAACACAAAAAACAAACCCTTCATCTCACTTCTTCAAACCAAATCTGGCTTTCACCCCCCCCCCCCTTCCTGGCAAAGAGAACCATTATCCCCCTCATTTAAACGTGTTCCAATGGGTTCTGCAGCCCAGCCCATTGAAACTCTGCTGCTGCATCCCAGGTTGGCACTTCAAAAATGCAAGTTCACATCATTCCATCCCCATCCAGCCCTCCCCTGGCAGCAATACCTGGGAAGAATTTTCAGTCAGTTAAAACCCACCTCAAACCCCCACATTGGCCATCTCTAATCAAATTACACTTCTCAAGCTGTTCACTCCCCAAACCCCCTCAAAATGCTATTTAATATGTTTCCCACAACTAGTGTTAAGCTGTAATTGCTTGCTGCATCTTTTTGCCCCTCTTGAATAATTGGTGTTAGATTTGCCACTTTATAGTCCTGGGGAATGTGACCTGTCATTATAGAGCTTCTAAAAAATCTCCGTTAACATTTCCCAATTTTCTGTCCTTTATTTCCTCCTGCAGCAATGGATGTGCCCTCCCTGGACCAGATACCTGAACTTCCTTAGGAGCATAAAAAACCTTTCAGCAATAATTTTTGCAGTCATTTACACAGTAACACCTCTAACATGCCTGGGAATAGAGAGTCAGGTCTTTAATGGATGTAAACTGGCAGAGCTCCACTGATTTTAATGGTTACCTTGGTTTGCACCACTTGGAGGGTTCACTGAGAATTTTTGCACATTTACAAGCTCAGACAAGCTCATTTCTCATTATTTAAAAGGCTCATCTTGAATACTGCATAGAAAATCAAACCCAAGTGATAAGAGCAGCTGTTATTAAATAAGATATTTCCAGACTAAGTGGAGACTGTATTTCAGGACATAGCTAATGGGAGGTCTATTGAATCTATCAATATCCTCAATTATTTCCTTGAACTGGACCCTCAGTTCATAAGTTCAGTGCCTTATCTTTCAATGTGCCAAATCCCCCACATTTCCAGTGCCAGATTTGTGGACTGGGATGTGCAGAAGGTGGGATTTTGACAGCCATAGCCAGGAGGATCCTCATTTGGCTAAATTACACACAGAGTTTCCTTTGTAAAGGAGGGATTTGAACACAGAAAATGTTCTGGAAGGCTGATATTTCCTAGTGCAATCACAAACTCCTGTAGCCTTTTCCTTCAGCAGGTTCTTGGAGAGTTTCAGCAGTGGCTGGTGCTCTGATTCCAATCTCCCAAATCACTGAATCTCAGCTGGTATTTATGGTGCTCTAACACACACATATAACCTGTTGCTATGGCTGGCAGGATCTTTGCACACTCAATCTCCAAGCCCCAGTGTCCAAGAATACTTAAATATAAAATACTTAATGCACATTTCTTGACCAAGTATTGCCCAAACTCTTTATAAAATGTATGGAATTCCTCAGCAATCCTGGGCTTGACCGTTCCTCCTTCCCTGAATGTTCCAGCCCAGCCTCACATCCCGTTTTCCCAGCTCTGGGAAGGGGGGAGGAAGGTGGATCTGGCATTGTTGCTCCAGCTCCACAGTAGGCTGACCCCCTGGCCTCTTCCAGCAATCCCTAATTCCTGGTGTTACATGATTCCTAATGGCACTTTTTTTGGCGCTGGACAGGGCAGAGGTCAAGGTCTGGAATGTCACCAGAGCTGCTACTTAACGGGGACAGACAATTAGGGTATTGTCTGGTCGAGGGAGCTCCGGGCCGGGTGTGATAAGCTGCAATCAGCCCTGGGAGGTGATAAGAACAAGCTGCCGAGCCACTGGGCTTCCCTTTCCATCCTCCTCCTTCTTTTCTGGCACCTCTGGAGTTCCCCCTGTCCTGTGATGCTCCTTCCCTGCATCTGCTGCTCCCCATGCCAGCTGTGGGCATCCAGCTGCAGACAAAGCCCTTCACCACCCTGCAGCCAAAGGACTGGGGTTGGGCCATTTGTGGACATTATTTAGACATGTACTTATTATGATGTTATTTATGCAAATACAGAACTCTTAATCCTAAACTAATACCTGTTCCCTGACAGACAGACACACACACACACCCCACAACCATAGCAGAAAGGAGATGAAACTATAATCACAAAGCCCAGAAAAGACCATTAAGCCACTGAGTTACTGCTTTTTAAATAACAAAACTAACCCAAAATAACTAGGCAACCATTATTCCCAAGCATTTCAGGCTATTTGCCACATTTAAATTATATGTTTAAGATGACCAAACCCCATTTATTCCTGGTTAGAGGTAGGGAATAAATATCTCCATGGCCTTTTTAATGCAACATACTGATAATGACATTACAGTTCTCTAACACCTCTAATTCCAATGATCTCCCAGTATTTTATTGTGGCCCTGGTTCACCAAAAAAATGTAATCACAGAATTAAAATCCCATTTACTCCAGCAGAATGTACTCAAGTGCTTTGCTGAACTGGGGGACTAAACTATTAAAATTTACATGCCCACAAGGCAGGAATTATCTATCCTGGTTCACAGAGGAGAGGAAATGAGGCTGGCAGAGAAACTCCCTCAGACCTACACTCGGTGATTCAAGGTATGTCCAAATTAAACACAGGGATGCACGAGGATCCAAAAACAACAGACTGGAGGCAGACCCTGCTTTAAAGAGTTTCATGTGCTCATCCCTGAGCCACAGAGACCAGACTTGAGTGGAGAAGAAACAAGACCAGATAGGAGGGATGAGTCCATGGGCACTGAATATGAATAGTCTGGAGAAATTACATTAACTGCTCTTTTCCCTCAGGACAGGCACCCAGTTCTTGTTTTAGACCTGGCACTAAATCAACATCTGAAATCCAAATCTTGCCTCTGGGTTCACAGAAGGATTTATGGAAATCTGAGCCTTTTCAAGCTCTAGAGCCAGCAGGAAAAGCCTCATGGATGTGTGTCTTACCCAGAGCTGTTTTACAGGACCTTCTTACAATGTCCTGGGAATCCTTTCCTCCAGTTTCTGAGTGGGACTTAGGAAGAAATGCATCTCCTGAGGATCCTCCTTGTGTTTTACACTTAACCCACCCACATGTGGAGGGAGGGACTTTCCAGCCCCTGCCGCTGTGCAGGTACAACCCAAAAACCTTTCCTCACAATTCCTTTCCTCACCATCCCTGCTCCCTGCCTTGCTTTGAAGAGCTCTCAATAACTTGGGACAGAGCAACAAACTCCACACAAAGTGAACATTAAGCAAATTCTCTCTTACATAAGCCAAAGTTAAGAGAATATCCAGGACGTGTTTTATTTACATTCCTCAAATGAGGCATTTGGGGCTTTGGGGTTTTGTGGGTTTGGGATTTTTTTCTTTCGTTTTGTTTCAAACCAACTCTTGTTGGATGAGTTTGTCTGAAAATTTCTTGTAAAGCCCTGAACAAGTTCTGCTGAGCAAATCCAGGCCTGCATTTACTATTCTCAAGCTTCCAAGGCACCTTCCTGCACAATAAATGCACCGTCATGGAGGAGTGAGGGGAAAAAGAGGAGTAAATTTAATTTACTATTAAATGTAAAACTTCTGTTTGTGAGCCTCAGAGGCTTCTTAAAGTGTGGGGGAACGTCATCAGTCTGACCATGCTGGGGGCTGTGGGTTGTTTAAAGCTTGGTATAGCACAGTTTCTTTGAGGTTCAGACCCACTTAAATCCTGCCTCATGTGAAGTGAGAGGTTCTATAAAAGCTGGGAAAGAATGGCTCACTTGGAAAACATCTGTTCAAATGTTTTTTGTCATCTAGACCAGTGACAGACTCAGATCCAGGGGAGTCCAACCACTACTAATGAAAGGGTTGCTAAGGACTGAGAGAATGAAGATGTGGAAGTTGTTATCCACCAACTACAGCTCTGTCTGTCCCAAATTCTGGAAGAATTTCTTCACACAAAGGGTTGTTAAACATTGGAATGAGCTGCCATGGGAGGTTTGGAGTCCACATCCCTGGAAGTGTCCAAGGAAGGCCTGGAGGTGGCACTCAGTGCTCTGAGCTGGGGACAAGGTGGGGATCAGGCACAGATCAATGACCTTGGGGGGCTTTTCCAACCACATGTTTTTGCATAATTCTCTAAAATGACTTTGGGAGTCAAAAGACCAAATCAGAGTCTGCCTTTTCTTTCCTGAAATGCCTGATGCAGTAGGAACCTACTCCATGATAATTTCCATTGTATTATAAACAATAAAAAGATTAGTGTTTTTACAGCCGGGGCAGAATTTAGAGCTACACTGGGTACAAACCTTATGTTTCTCTTGCTGCTTCTGTGCTGGGTGTTAAATCAGCTGCCACTGGTACAATTCTCCTGCAGAAAGACGCCCTTCCTCCTCCCTTCATGTAATTTCACCCCCGGGGCATCAGAGCTTTCTCCTCTGCAGCTCTTGCCCATCAGTGCATCTCCTTTGCATCTCTTTTCCCCTTCAACTCATTCACACTCTCTTCTAAACTCAGCTGGAAGCAACTCTTTTCCCCCTTGCCCATGACTCTTAATTTCTCTCTCCCTTGGCAGTTATTTAACTCATTAACTGAATTAATTTTAACCCTAAAGCACTTTGGGTGAATAGATTTTATGAAAGATCTGATGTGAAATGAAGTCTTGGGGGCCTTTTTTGGCACTGTAGGTGCACAAAAGAGCCTCAGTGTGCCTGAGAAGCAGACCCTTATTTCCCAATTTCTACGTGGAGTTGAATCTCAGAGTGACTCCCAGATTCCATTTAATGACAAAGTGGCTCTTTGATTGATAAAAGTCCCATGCTTCTGATGCAGACTAAATAGCCAAGCATCCTGAACAGTGGAAAAATTATTCTTGGATCTATATGAAATTGGGTTCTCCATCATTTTCCCACACTTGCTCCTTAGAAAAATTCCTTTTCATTTTAAAATACTGTTTTATTAGGAAATACGAGGAGCAGAGGAGATTCCAACATTGTAGTTTTGCTTTTTGCTCTGAGTGGTGGCTGTTTGGCAGGGAAAACCCCCAGAAAGTCAACAGAGAAAAAACATGGAAGTTGCCCTACAGATTGTTTATTTTGCTTAGGTGCACTGGTGGCTTTGAAAAGCAGTTTATTTTCTCTTTCAGGTCAATAACACTTTTGTTCAACAAAATTGCACTGGAGACAAGATTCTACCAACGGGAGGTATTGATTGGAGGCTGCCAGCACCCAAAAAAGAGGCATTTTCAGCTGGCTGGGCAGAAGTGGTTTCTGAGGGTACAATTTTCCACATAAATGCTGAGACGAGGAGGAAGGGAGCCTGCAGGATTGTGATGGGAAGGAAAGGGAATTATGGCTGCTCAGCAGACTCCATAGACATTCCACATATTGCATGAACAGGAGCACAGCTCCTGACTGGCAACTTCATGGGATTCAGACCATCTGAACTCAGATATATCCACAAATTTATACCTTTCTTTATCATTGCCTGTATTCTAAAATGATGATTACTGTCCACCCTGCTCTTTGGAACTGAAAAACTCATTAAAGCCAGACCATCCTTTCCAGAAGCAGCCAATTTTCCCTGCAATTTTCACTGTTCAGTTCTAGGACTGAACACAAATCTCAACTTTAAAGAGCATTTCTTCACCAATAAAACAATTAGAGAACAACAGAAATAACAGTGGCCCATAAAATCACCTTCTGTTTCCCATCCCTGCCACTGGATCACTCAAGGAAATCACTTCCCAAATCCATTTTTTTTTTCCCCAATCCTTCCCTGCTCAGACCAGCAGCTGCTCGGGACAGGGACACTGGATGTGAGAGAGAAGCAGGTTTAATGTTATGATGGCTCTGCAGCTGAACAATGTTCCTATAAAAACACAAATACACAAAGTGACTGAAATGTGCCCCACCCCTGTGGGTGTCCAAAGCCAGGTTGGATGGGGCTGGGAGCAACATGGGATAGTGGAATTTGTCCCTGCCTGTGGCAGGGGGTGGAATGAGATCTTTAAGTCTCTTCCAACCCAAATCATTCCATGGGAATAAATAAATAAATGGAATATAAATAATGGTAAAAAAAAAGACCTGGTTCATTGCTATCCTGTTATCCTGAAAGGAAAATCAGCACTTATTTGAAAATCACTCTGGCACACAAAAGCTTCAGCCCATTTTTAATTGTAACATATTTATTTCAGTGTGTTTGCAAGCTTCATCAGCTTCTTCAGCAGGACCAAGATTCCAGGAAAAGGTGTAAAAGTAGCAGGAGCACACTGCTGATGGGCTTGGAAAAAGGGGGGCAAAAGGAGGAGCAGGGGGAGAAAAAAGGAACCTGTTTGCAACTGCTGCTATTTTCTCCCTCACAACCTCTCTCACACTTTAATCACAGAAGTCCTGCTCTGGTCCTCTCAGCACATGTGACCTCGCAGCTCTTTCCTCACCTATAATTCCTGGATTTCAGCTCATTTCAGAGACTGCTGCAAAATGACCCTTAGTTAGAGCTCAGAGTCAAAGAGGAGCCCCTGCATCATGGACACGTCCCTCTGTCCCTGAGACATGGAGTAAATTGACCCCAATCCCAGCCCTGGAGCTCTGGTGGTTTTCCCTGGAAGCAAAAAACAAGAAGCAGGGCTGAGGAGCTGAGCCAGAGTAATTTGGGCAGTTTTTCTTTGTCTGAAAGGTGATCCTGAACGTTTATCCCCTTCTCATTAGTGGCATCATTCAATCAAGACGACTCAGCCTCGGAGTGAAGGGATTGCAGCCACCCAGGGAATTCCTCACTCTAGCCAGGAAATGTGGGGTTTGTTAGTTCAAACAGCATCTGTAGGAAGCTGGTAAACAACAGCTGAGATGATGAAAGATCACATCAGCTCCTTGCTTTGAAGTAAAAGATATTAAAACCACGAGTGCAAGAGTTCTTATTCTAGCTTAGCTGCCTCTGCCTGCTGATCCCCAAGAACCTGGCATGGCTCTGGCTGCTGCAAAGCAAGCTGGATAATAAAAATCCGTAAAAATATAAACAAGACACTTGGAAGTGACATGAAAAAGTGAGGGAGGCCTATTTCTGGTGATGCTGCCATTAAAGGCAATTTGTTACTCAATGGCTGGAATGAAATCAAACATCCTTCCAGGCCCAGAGTGACATTTCCAGTCTCAAAAATTTAGGATGTGTTACCACCTGGATGGGCACATTATGGATATTCAGAGGCAGAGCCATCAGCAATATTTGTACACAGAGTCAGCATCAAGAACAAGGACAAGGGGTCATATTTTAACAGACTCATGAGGCACTGAGCTGTGAATTCTCCCATTTGCAAAGTCAGGTAGATTTTTGTTATTAATTATGGAGGTACACAAGCAAATTTAGGAGCCTCTGCAGGGTTGCAAGTCAATGCCTACAATGGACTCAATGATCCTGTGGGTCAGGATCCAGCTCAGCTTGTTCTGTGATTCCCTAAAGCTGCTGGAAAAGCCATGGACACAGTTGCTCTTGGAAGTTCTTTACAGCTCCCTCGATACCACCTGAGATCCAGAGCACACATCCCTGTCAGCCCCTCTCATTTCAGCCCACTCCAACCACATCAGATCTCCTCACCCACTCCCTACCCAACATCTGCTTTTCCCCCCTCCCCTAAATCCCCTCAGCCTTTGGTTTTGTGTTTCCCTTCTCTTCCCTTGCCACCAACCTCTCCACCTTGATTTTTCCTCTGAGCTAATTAATCCGATCATGTTTTCTACCCCTTGGAAGAAATGGCATCTCCAGAATCCAGTGGATAAAGCACTGGCCTGGGATGGTGGAGGCCCCTTCATTCCAGGTCTCCCAGTGGTGCTGAAGTGCAGTTGTTTCCCTCTCTCAGCCATTCCGCTGTAAAACAAGGAGGAAAATTTACATCTTCATTTGCAAAATGCTTTGAGATCTCGACATGAAAAGAGCCAAACAGCAAGAATGAATAATAGATGAGAGCTACAGGACAAGAAATGGGTTTATTCCTGGTCCTAACATGCCAAGTGCAATATTTTTATCTATGCAAATATTTTTACACAATAAATTATTGTTAGTAACTGCTTTTTCCTTTTTTTTTTTTTTTTTTTGAAGCCTTGAGCTCTTAAAGTTGCCTGGTCAGGGAGACCTCTGAAAAACATAACCCTGATAATGTGGGCTCTCTTTCTAGTGCTGCTGTACAGACCTTTGTCCCCCAGAAAAGGACTCTAAACTGTGTATTTAATGCGTTTCCAGGCATCATTACAAGGGTAGAATAAGCATATAAAGTCAAATTCAAACTACATGTCCATATGTCAGGAGATGCCTGAAAGTTGAAATACTCAGAGGCGTTTTGCCACATGATTTGTTTGATTAGATGCCTTTCAGCACATTAAAGTATATTTATTTAGGATGCCATGAAGCTTACAGAGAAAACCAAAGTGCTTTAGGGTTCAGTACATCCAGATTCTGCAGAAACCAGACATTTCAGGCCCTGACCCCACAATAAACTCCACACCAGCAGCTCTGGCTCTTTAGTAGACCTGTGTTTGTGACTCTAAAATCTTAAATTTAACTGCTGTTCCCAAATGAAGGTGGGATAAAGGATGTGGGAAAAGGGTTGGACAGAGCTTGGAGCAACCTAGGATAGTGGGAGGTGTCCCAGCCCATGGCAGGGGTTGGCACTGAATGGGATTTAAGGTGCATTCCAACTCAAACCATTCCACGATTCTATAATTTTGCGGAAAGCAGATGTTGCAGAGGCTCCACACAACCACCAAGGAGCCTCATTACTCCTGGTTTTGTAGGGAATATTGTGATGACAGGCTGCAGGCCCCCTGGTACGGAGCCCCAGGATGGATGGGGGCTGCAGCCAGCAGTCCCTGCTCCCCTTCATCTGTGTCCCCTCCATCTGAGAAGGCCCCAAACCACCCCAAGTGCCTAAGCATGGACAGGAGCCCAGCCTGACAACAGGTGATAGATGGGTTATTAATTACTGGTGATGCAGTCCACAGCCTCTCCTCCCACTCCAGGGTGGAAAATAAGGCATTTTTCCTGCTCCAACCAGGGGCTGCAGCAAAAGGCTGAGTACCAACAGAGCCAGGTTTTGCTTCTCAGTGCAGAGCACATGCTCCAGGAGCTGGGTGCTGGGAAAATGGGGCTCAGCTCGGGATAATCCTGACCCAAACACTGCTGTTGTTTTCCAAGATGTCTCTTTTTTTTTCCAGCACCAGATCTGATTCCATCAGCCTTGAAACGTAGGATGTAAAAACAAATCTGTTCAAGTTCCTTCTATCTGACTGCAAGACTTAGCACCTCTGCAGAACGAGCAGGGAGAGCAACACACGATCTGCAAATGAATTAATTAGAGCTCAGGAAAGAATAGGTGGGCTTGGAGGAGGCTCTGAGTGAGCAGTTTGCAAAGTAATAATGGGTGAAAAAAATTAAATTGCATTTCCCAGTGCCCTGAACTGGACAGATCAGAACATCCAAGGCAGAGATAAAGGTGCTGGATGATGCTCTGGTCACCATGAATCTCTTTGAAATGATTGTGGGCTGTCAGAACATGCTGGGCTTCAGTCACCCCCCTCCCCAATCCAAAGGTATCGCCTGCATTATGGGACTGCAAGTAATGCCATAAAAAGAAAATTCCAATTTCATTTGACTCCTGTTGCTCTGTACACCAGGGCTGCCTGTTTTATAAGTCTACCAGAGTGAAATAAAAAGTAAGACTTCCTGTATGTCTGCTCCACTTCTCAGGTTATGAGGCAGAGAAAAGAAAAAAAAAATTAAAAAAAAATCAGTAATTGCTTTACATATAAATGTGAAAACAATTTTAGAACTCCCTAGCCCTGCATCAACATTCATGCACTTTTTACCATCTCTGAACTGGGTATTATCCTAACTTTAGAGCAATGATAAAGGAAATGGTTCCGTTCCACAGCTCTAGGTTAACCTGTTTACATCCAAGTATTTGCAGAATTACTTTTTTTTTCCCCTGGAGGTGTTGCTGGGGTTGCTAAAGGCTTTGCAATTTGTTTCATTTGGTGAGGGGTAACAAGATAAAAATATGGGACCGTCTCCCTTGGCCATGACCCATCCCAAAGCTGTGGAGAGGAGCAGGAGGAGGAATCCAACACATGAATTACAGCAGCCACAAGTGTGGACATAACATCAGTGTGCAGTGCTGTTATGGTTTATATTAATGCAGAAAGCACAGTACAGAAAGAGGAAGATTCTCAGTTGTGTGTATTTCATTAAATCCATCATGGAAAGCCAAATTCTGAGTGGCTCAAAGGCAGGAAAACTTGCCCCAAAAGAACTGGATGGTTTTAAACCCCAATACGATTTTATTATTTCAGAGCTGATCCAGCCACACAAAACAGCCCCATGTTCTGCTGCATCCATCAACAACAGAGCCCACGCTCCACCAAGGAAAAGAGAAAATCAATACTATGCAATTAAAAATATTTCTTCTAAGTAGAAGCAACCTGTCTTTTCCTTTGGCAAAGACAGCCAAAAGCTTGTACAGTACAAACACAACAGAAGTAAAGTGAGTGGACATTCTCCTTCAGCATTCATAAGCAAACCCCAGGGAGCTGAGTGCCACTTGAGGGAGAAACAAAGCACTTACCTCAGTGTAATGCAGTGCCAGAAACCATTAAAAACAAAAAAACCCACCAGCATCCAGCAGCCCAGACACTGCAGCTTCTTGCCCTGCCTGCTAGGGATAGGCGTGCACCCCAGATCCTGCCCTGGGAACTCTTAAAGCATTTCCAGTTCAGTTAGAGCTCTTGGAAACAGGAAAATTCAGAAGTTGTATTAATTAATGCTTTGGCCAGTGCAGGGCCAAAGACAGGATTCTGGCTGTGGGGGAAGTCCCAGTAGCCAGACCTCGTATTTTGAAGCCAGGTCTTGTGCAAACCCACTGTTATATTATTTGGGATCTGCAAAATTCCTCCCATGGGCCCAGGAGTCTGTGGAATGATGTGCTGGATTTTAAGGCCAGCAGTGTCATCATATAACTCCCTCTCTTGTGCAGCACAGGCTGGAGAATTCTTCCAATACCCTGAGCTCACCAGCTCCTGCTGCTTTCCAAAAAGTCACTCAATCAAACAGTAGAGAAGAGGAAAAGCTGAGATTCCAACACAGTCATTGTTCCAGGCACAAAGGCTAAGTTTAAATATGACACAAACTAAATTTCAGCCAAAAAAATTCTGCCCCAAAAAAGGATTTTTTTCCCCTCTGCTTCCTATGCCCCTACAACATTCCCAACATAATCCCCCTGAGCCCAGCTATTCTTTTTCAGGTTATAAAAACAGTGAAGAATTAGAAAGCTGAACATGGGATATATGTGGAACAAAAATAAATGAGATATTTGTAATAAGTTGCAGTTTGATGTTCTCCTGTCCTTTTACACTGGGCTTTCATTTCTAAAGGGAACAAATCCCAGATCCTACTCCATGAGCACAGCAAGGTCCTCCTGTCTCTGGATGTGGCTGGTTACAGGTGCTGAGAAGGAATTTTCAGTGCAATCAGTAATATTTGCACACACTCAAGTTATTTTCTTCCTCACTCCCCTCATTCTTTAACTCTTCTACTCATTATGTCATATCTAAAATAAAAAAAATAAAAAAAATAAAAAAAAATAAAAAAAAAAAAGCACTGTGACAAATTTAAATGTCTGATCCAAAGGCAAGGAAAGGCTTCCCTGAATGTGTCTTTAGTCCTGTGGAGTCACCAGCACAGGATTTAGCAGTTTTTGTGTAAAGCTCTGGAGGGGCAGATATTAAAACCCCCCATCTTGAGGAGATCAGAAACCATGGGAAATGGGGAGTGTTTCATTCCTAAGGAGAGCAAAAGATCAACAATAAAACCAAGCTGGAGTTGGACATGAGCCATGAGGAACCAAAGGAACCAGCCTGAACCCTGCCCAGGATGTTTAAGGCTCTGATTTAGTGCCCAATGAAATCAATTATTGATTTCCACAGGAACTGGAAGACGTCTTCTGTGAGTTGCCCAAAGGGACACAGGAAGTTTATGGCAGAGCTGAGAATCAGCCCAGCTCCCCAGGCCTCCCATGTAACCATATGTCCATGTGTCCTTTCAGATTTCCCTGTCTCGTTTTCAGAAGCTATTTCCCCCCAGCTCTGCCCCCCTGCTCTGCTGGGAGGGACGAGATGGCATTTTCCCTCTCCCAGCCGTGCTCTGTCAGCTCCCTCTGCCACTTGGGATGTGCTGTCGCTTCCATGGAAACAGAATCATGAATCCTTTTCCCAGGAAATGTCTCCAAACTGCCTTCATTTTGTTTTGTTGCTCTTTCTAGACAAGTCTGTTGCATGTTCACGCTGAGGCTGTAGGACATTTGTTGTTATTTAATGTAGAAATGTCTTTTTGGAGAACCAAATTGGGTGCAACATTAATTTGGGTGAAAAATACCCTCTTTATTCCAAGGATTTCCCCTCTACTGCCTGGGGCTTCTTTGCCAACATTGGCCTTGCAGTTTGGATGGCACGTGGGTATTAAAATATTCACTGATTTCCCTGCATCTGTCATAGTCAAGAGAAAAGAGAATCACAGAACCATGGAATATCCTGAGCTGGAAGGGACCCACCAGGATCATCGATCCAGCTCCTGGCCCTGCACAGACACCCCAAAATCCCACCCTGTGCATCCCTGGGAGTGCTGCCCAAATGCTCCTGGAGCTCTGGCAGCCTCAGGGCCGTGCCCATTCTCTGGGGAGCCTGGGCAGTGCCCCACCACCCTCTGGAGCAATCCCAAGGATCTCTCCCACAGCGGTTCCAGGTATAACCCAACTCTCCTGTCAACATGAGGATGATGCTGGAGGTTGGACTGGAAGGATGTGGAGCTTTTGGAGAGAGTCCAGAGGAGGAACCAAGGACAGGCAGCGCCTGAATGTAAGTGCTCCTATTCTGGAAAGCATCCAGAAGTTTCAGGTTAATCCTAGAAAGAGGTACATGGATTTAGCAGAATTTCAAACCTCAGTGTGATACAAGTGCTGAGGAGAGCAGACTCCTGGTCTGAAACCATTACACAGATTTTTCATTGAATCCTGAAATCCTGGAATGGTTTGGGTTGGGAAGGGACCTTAAAGTTCATCTCATTCAATCTCCTGCCATGTGCAAGGACACCTTCCACTATCCCAGGGTGCTCCAACCTGACCTTGGACCCATCCAGTGATGAGGCAGCTACAGCTGCTCTGGGAATTCCATCCCAACCCATCACCACCCTCACAGAGAAGAATTTCCTCCCAATATCCCACCTAACCCTGCCTCTGGCAGTGGGAAGCCATTCCCCCTTGTTGTGGCACTTCAGACCCTTGGAAAAATTCTCTCCATCTTTCCTGTTGGCTCCTTCAGGTCCTGGAAGGCCACAATTAGGCCACCCCAAAGCTTCTCTTCTCCAGGCAGAACAATCCCAATTCCCTGAGCGTTTCCTCCCTGCAGAGCCACCCTATCCCTCTGATCATCCTCCACTCCTCGGAGAAAAGAGAAACCAGGATAAGGATAGGAGTTACCAAGGTGACACAAATCTCTTGGGAGAAGTTTGTGAAGCCAACTCATCTCAGAGAAGGGTTGAACTCTTGGAATGATGGAATTGTTAAGGTTGGAAAAGATCTCTAAGACCATCAAATCCAACTTTCAACCCAACACCACCATGTTCACCGCTAAACCACATCTTGCAGTGCCACATCCCCAGATTTTTTGAACACTTGCAGGAAAAGAGAAGCTGTAGGCACAGAGGAAATTTTGATTTCTCATGTCCTTGGACCAACTTGCCATGCACAACAAATTATTTTGGCTGCCGAGGAGATTCCTCCCACTGCTCCATCTGCAATGCCAAGCAATCCACAGAAGCCACAGTGTTGGTTTCATGTCTCATAACAGCCTGAGGAAACTTTACTCCTTTCCTTTTTTTCTGATTCCGTTCCTATCTCTTCCTATTTCCCCTCCATCTTGCAAACAATTAATTATAACACTACACCTAAATTATAAATTACCAACTTTCGGTGGGCACTAAAAAAAAGAAAGACTTAAAAATTCTGGAAGGCTGAGATGTCAAGACTGGGGAGAAGCAGCTGTTTTGGAAATGTTGCCTTTTTCTTTGTTCCAAATGCTATTTAAACATTGGCAGGGGGCCTCATTAAAGATGAATCGATGAATTAGTAAGTAGTGTTGTAGCCAGAAGAGACAGCATGTGCTCCTGTGGTGAAAACAGATTTACACAAAAGAAAGGAAGGGGGGGAGAAAATACCCCCCTCTCAACATGCAACAAAGTCAGTGTTTTACAATATTCTATCAGGGCTGCACCAATCCCAGGCAGGATCCATCAGAATTTCCAATCTAAATTCATATTTGGGGGGTTAGAAGTTGGAATTGGCTGCGAAGTTTCCTCTGGGCTAAAATGGAATAGATAAGTTTGGAGCCCCAGAGCATTTTGGTTACCAAAATGTTATGAAGTGTGAAATAATAATAATTAGGGGTATGGCATGGGAATCACAAACCAGATATAATCCAGCTGCAAAAGCAAAGAGAGATATCAGCTCAACCACCACCACTGATGTCTGCAGGCATTAATAGGGAAATGACACCTCACCTTTGGCATCAGACATCAAGGGAAGTCCTGGAAAAAAGGATCAGCTTCAGCCACGGAGCTGCAGGGGGGACCCCAGGGTCCAGGATGATGAGGGGAGAAATATCAAGCAACAGACTCCAAGTATAGCTGCTTGTCTGACTCTGAAACACAAAGAATTACAGGACAAAAGGCCTCCCACAGCTCCCAAGCATGGGACTTGTTCTGGCCTTTCCCTCACACTCCAGCTCCAGAAGCAAGATGGAAGTTCCACACCAGAGCAATGGGAATGGAGTTCCCAACATGCCTGCAATGTCACCTGCATGTCCCCACCTGGCCCTGGGTATGGCATCAGATACCTGGACACCAAGCTCCCCATCCAGGTGTCACCAGACACCCACTTTTGTGCCACCAGACACCCTCCCGTGTCCCACCTTCACACACAACCTTCACAAGAGTCCCCAGTCACCTCCCCAAGTGCCCCAGACATCTTGTTGTCACCTAAACACCAAGTTAAGAGCAGCCAGAACTTGAGCTCTAATTTTGGTGACACAAATGAGCTTCAAGCTGGATATTGTTTCAAAAGCCCCAAGATGTTCCTGAGGAGATTTTCAAAGAAAAACATGAGGTTCTCTAATATTTTGAATTCAAAACCAAACCACGACAATTCCAAAGTCACCAGAAGTTGTACTTTTATTTTAAACCAATGGAGAAGAAGGAGCTTGCACAGAACCACACAATCCCAACCCCATATTGCTCCATGAGACTTCATTTCTCCAATAATAATTTGACCTCTGCCAATTAAGAGAGACCTGAAATTCTGTGGGTTTTCTGGAAAATTATAGGAGAAACTACAGGAGAAACAAACCATTATTAATAAAGAATTAATTACTGATAATCCTCAATTACCACCTGTGTGCTAATTCCTCTCCCTTTGTTCTGGGCATAACAGGCAGAGGATAAATGAAACATTTACACAGCCCAGAGAATATTTTAAATAACTTGGTGCTTATATTTACTCTGATTTTTATTTGAGTTCTGAAAGGGGAGAATTGAGACCCAAAGAGGTTTTGTGATTCACTTAGGGTCACCCTGGGAGTCTCCAACAGAGCCACCAGTTGAATCCAGAGTTCTCATATTCAATGTCTCGCATCTCTTACCTGTGCTGCAAACCACAAAATGAAGAAAGACTAGAACTAGCCCTTAAACATGAGATTTTTGAGGGACTCCAGTGCATTTTATCTCATATATAAAAATATATATATAAAATACATTGCTCTAGCTTCCAAGACTCTGATTCATTTCAGATCTATCACTATTAATAAACCTCAAGAAAAGTCCTAAATTCTTGTAAGATATTAGTTGGGGTTTTTACCAGAGGCCCATTTATCCTACTTTATTAAGTGTGAAGAGTCAAAATGTTCAACTACTTAAAGTTTTTATCTACACCAATGATTTGGAGCAAATAAAAATTAGTGTCATTTGAGTAGATTCCTACAAGTCGATTCCTCCTCTGCTGTTTTCCTATTTAGAATCATTTACTGTTGTAGATCTGGTGCAAAACACTTTGAATTTGAAAGATTTGGGGATTTTTAAAGGAAAAAAAAATAAACACTTTGTGCTGAACATAATCTAATTTCCTGACCCTGAGGCAGGCTGCAGGTGGGGGGACTGGTGCTGCCAGTCAGGACAGCAGCATCCTGAGCAAGTACCAGGACTGGAATGGAGAATTCCTGCATTCCAGCACTTGAGACCATCCCACCATCCCCTGGTGCTTCATCAGGACCCCAAAGCATAGGAACACACAGGGTTTTTCACCTTTGTTCTATCTTCTTCCTATGGAATCACAGGTTTGAGAATACCCTTCAGTTTATCAAGTTCAAACATCAACCCAGCACTGCCACCGTGTTCCCCCTTGAACCCTGTCCTCCAGAGCCACATCCACAAGTTTAGGGATGTCCAGGATATTTGGAAGTCCCTTACAGAAGCTATTGGAAAGTCCCTTTCAGAGGGAAGACCCTGATTTCACCCTCAGGTGCTCCCAGCTTTCACCCCATGCCAGACATGGAGTGTGAACGGTTCCATTTCCCCTTTACACCAACTGCTGAGACCTTGATGTCATTTTACATTTGTTATCAGGGATATGAAGAGCAGACTTTTTTTTAATTAACTTTCTGTCCCTTGACTCCTCCCCAGGTGCTCCATGCACATTATTATTCTTGTTGCCTCCCTGTGACCGTGACCCAGATTGGAGCTGGGACCATCCAGGAGGAGCAGGATCAGTTCACCTTGGGCAGCCACACCAGACCTGACTTGATGGCTTAAGTTAGAGTAGCCCAGAGGGCCCTCTAAGACACCTTCAGTTTGATTGGACCCCACAGCATAGGAAACGCAGGTGCCATCAGGTTTTTTTGTCTGTCTTATAACCCACATCTCTACAAAACACATGAATTTCATCATTAATATTCACCATTAATATTCACCATTGATAGGTAAATTCACATCGCTTTGCACCAGCTGGGGAAAAGCAAACTGGTAAAACATCTGGGGAGTAAATACAATTTCATTCCTTAAAAATCAAATCAATTGCTTGCAAAATAAAGTACCACTCAGAAATAAAGGGGAGGATATTTAGCCACACCCTGATTTTGGTGAATTACTGAAAAAAAAAAATACTGGGGAGGGGAAAATTCTCCAGCAGGTTGTTTTCCAGCTCAGATTGGCAAGCACAAAAAGAAATGCCAAAGGTAAGATGAAATCTGAATTATTTAAATCAAGGGGGAAAAAAGTGCTAAAAAAAGGCTGAGAGATAACAGTGTGAGAGAGAAATATAAAATAAAAGTAAAAAAAAATTGGTTGAGAAAAAATTGGGGTTTTAATGTCTGAGAAATATTAAGGTTACAGCCCCAAAATTGTTAAAAATTCCTGCAGCAGAACGTGCCTTAAAAATAAATAATAAAGGAACAAATCTCAGCTCTCTCATCTCCTAAACCACCATGGCTCCCACTCAAACTGTTTGTTTCATCCCAGGGCTGCTCCTCTGCCTTCACTGTGCTTTCCCAAGGTTGGGTCATAAAAAAAAATATTGTACCTTAAAAAAAAAAAAGAAAAGAAAAAAAAAAAGAAAAAAAAATAGAAGTACTTGGGTCTATTGATTTGTGCTGTAGCAAAGCCCCAGACATTCCAGCACGATGAAGATATTGCTCTGGACCCTGTGTGCCTCCTCATACTTCTCCTCTGCTTATGAGGGTCTCCAAGGATGGTATTAAAGATATTGTAGTTCCCACTTTCTGACTCTGGGATATCAGCGAGATTCTCCTGTGTAAAGAATAATTATCAGCACTGCTGTTACCTCTAGTAAGTGTGTAATTACATGCTCTGTTTTGTGGGCTGTAGGCTGTGCAATTTTAAATTATACAGTAATGACAAATTCTCCCTTTTTCACCACCTTCTTCCAAATAATAATCATCATCATTATCAACGTCATAATGAAAGAAAGAAAACCTTCTCTGGTAGCACTAGCAGTTTGTGTTTGCCTGTAGAATTATTTTAAGGCTGAAAGGAGCCTTGAAATCTAAAATTTTTGCTGAAAAATAGAAGCAGGTTAATATGGGGAGAAGGGGAGTAAATAAAAGCACAGAAAAAGCCTTAACAAGAAGCAAGAGCAGGCATGGAATTACATCTGATCCCATTCGTCCCAGGAAATCTGCCCTGGTTTTATTGGGGAGGCTGGGCAATGCCAGGAGCCAGAATGGTGTCCCCAGAAATGGAAACCTCCACTTTCCAGTCCTAAATGGAGATTTATCTGTAGGCAAGCAGTGTGGGTGAAGGGAATTAGCCTGGGCACGATGAACCCTGCACAGTGCAGGGTGTGTGTCCCTTGTTCAGGGATCAGTTGTCACCATTCCCCCGTGCCTGGCCCCAATATCAGCCCAACTGGGGCTTCCCAATCATCCCAGTTAGGGGTTCCATATTAAAACAAGACCACAGTCAATGTTCAGGCATCTCTGGGAGCCACCACAACCCTGCTCTGTGCCCACACAGAGAAAGGAAATGAATTTATTTGGACTACTCAGAAAACAAGGGATAAACCCCAAATTCATTTGCAGCTCTACAAAAGCAGCTCAGAAAGGGAGAGAAGTTTTTTTTGCTGAACTGAGAAGCAGCTCTTCAGCTGCTTTGTTCATCTTAAAGAGAGTTAAGAGTTGATATTTGCTGCAAATGTGGTTCATGGCTCTATTTTTATTTTCCTGCTCCCACCAAGGTTTACATATATTCATGTTCCCTTCAGGGAAAGTTTTATAGTGATTACTGGGGAGAAAGCCAAAAGGGACCTCTATAAATACACCTCGAAATACTGTAGGATTTAAATCAGATCATTTCCATGGGTTATTTCAAGGATGGGGCGTGTGCTGGGGAATGCAATAGTTTGGCTCAAATCCTCAATGAAATTCTATAGGAATGTCACAAAATGGAAAACTATGGCATTATTTACTAATTGTTTTTTTCTTTGCTGATTTCCAGCAGCTTTCATTCCCAATATGAGAAGCTGTAATTGCAGCACCATTCCCAAGTAAATATTCACAGGAGAAAACAAGGTAGGGTTGGGTCCTGAGGGCACCCAGGGGCTTGGGGAGCATTCTATCAAGTTAATCTTGCCTACAACAGATTAATAATTTGGAATTTTGGCTTGTAAGATGCTCTTTGGAAAGCAGAACCAGTAGTTTCACTTGCAGAGCAATTATGTGAGATTATCTGGAAGCTCAGGACTGTGGGCAGTGAATAGTTCTAAAGGGATGAAAACAACTTGGGCTTTACTTCTAGTCCATTCCTAATATCCTGCTAGGAATCAATTCTCCCACTGCAGCCAAATTCTGAGGCTCTGATCAGGCAACATCCCAGGGCTTGAAATGAGCTGGGCTTTAAGGTCCCTCCCCAAATCATTCTGGGATTCTGAAAATAAACAAAAAGCAAGAGAGGTGCATTAAGTACAGAGAGGGGAAAACACCTTCCCAGAGTCACGAGGGAATAGGGTACAGAACCAACCCTGGAATTTGAGATTCCCAGCTCCCAGTCAGGAGTCCATGGCCAGCACCTGAGCTGTCTCAGGTTTTCCAGCTACCAATGGAAGGAAAATCTGCCTGGACACTGCTACAATCAGAAGCACTTTGGGTGTTAGGAAATATTTACAATTTTTATACTGTTTCAGGTCACTTTCAAGGCCAAAAGAGTTCAACAGATGAGGCCAATTCATTGAATTTCAGCTCAGTTTGTGACTAGATCCTGCTTCTCCAAAGTCTGTATTAAACCTATTGTGGATATACAACTCACCAGCCACAGTCCAGGGGAGGAGCTGACTCCCAGTGCCAAAGGCAGTGATGGGATGTGTGTAACTGGCATGGAAGTGTTTATGCAGAACCAGAAATCTGGGGTCACATTTCTACTGGTTGGTATGAGGGAAGACCAGTTCTTCTCTCCTCATTCTCCCCAGGCAGGCCTGTTAATAGTAAGCAGGAGAAAAAATACTATCATTGTTTCATTATATTTTTATTTAACAGAAAATCGTCTCCTTTTCCACTGTTTCAGTGTGTGGGATTTAATACAAGATCCAAAAGCAATTTCAAGCAGTTTCAAGCAGTGTTAAGAGACATTTTCTCATCCTGTTTTACAGCTCTTTCAGTCCATGTGTCAGAGTTCTGATGTGGAAGGCAAGGAGGGCAGTTGGGATTCAGCTCCCTCTAGAATCCAAAGATATTTGGGGACCAACTCACCTTGGAAAAATCCTCTCTGTTAAATCTGAGGGACGAGATGCTTGAGGGTGTTCTTGGATCAGCCTCAAAAGACAAGAATCAAGCCCTAAAAGAACAAGGTGAGGGAGAGGCACGACTGGGACACAAGAAATAGGAATTAAGTCAAGCATGCAAAATTGTCATTAAAATTTACCAGGCCAGGGACTAAATATCTGACTCTCCCTTACAAAGCCTGATGGAGAGAGTCTTATAAAAATTAATAGGCACTGAGTCAACATCAGTCTATAGGAATAAAACAGGATGTCATGGAAATCACTCCAAAATCTACAAGGACAGGTGAAGTTTTAAATATGTTTTCTTTTCTCATATGCTCATACTTTAAATCCTGCAGCAGCAATAAAAGCTTAAAAGAAGTCTAGAAGAGGAAATAATTCACCATTAAATGTTATGAAGATGCAGGGGGGAGCACACTATTGTATCTTGAAATATAAAACTACTTGTGCAGAGCTGAGAGAATTTTACTGCTGTGTTACATCTCAGATGAATCTGAATGTTTTTTACCATACTTTGAGAAATGTTTGAGGATGTTCATGTGAATGGCATCTTTAATCTGTGCTTTTGGTGTTATTTGGTTTATTTTGTTCTGGGACACAGGAAAGGCTCTGCCCACACTTAACAACAGATACCTCACAACAAGAAAAAGCAAGTCCTTCATAAATCAAGGGATGAGACCTAAATCAAGGATTTAGGCAAAGGGCTGAGATGCTGATTGAGGTAATAAGGAAATAAAAATAGAAATTTGGGCCACAAAAAAACCCCAAGAAAAACTCCAAACCAAAACTACCAAACAAAAAACCAAACCAACCAACCAACCACCACCAACAACAAAACCAAAAAAACACACACACAAAAAAAAAAAGACCAAAAATACCCACCAACCCCTCCAAAAAAAAAACACCAAGAAAAAACCCAGACCTACAACTGCAAAAAACCCTCAAAACAAATCAACACTCCCCCCAAAATCCTCAAACAAAATGCAAACACTTTGCCTGGTGCTTCAATTCCTCTTTTCTCCCAACCTACCCCTTGTAGATCCCAGTCTGACTACTCCAAGGAGGACCAACAGTGATTTGTTTCCCCAACTCTATCAATAAAAGCTTCAGTTCAGTATCCTCTGGTGGAAGATGCTTCATAAATGCTAAAATTCATTAACATCTTCTCTACATGTATGAGAGCTTTTTTAATCCTTCAAAAAATAGCAGGAGGTTGTTTTCCTGTGACTTCCACCACAAGTCCATATAAATGTTAAGTGCAGGATTTTTTCCCTGGCAGCTCTTCCAAATTTCTTAGGACAGATTTGGTTCCTCTGTTTAAGTTCAGCAGGGAAAAATGCTGTAAAATTTCAGCTTTGGATGATTTTTTTTTTTCTCTGAGATAGAAAAAACCCAATCTTATTTCTTTGTTACTTACAAAGGCAGTTTTGAAAAACATCCTCAGGCTCACCATCCCTTTTCTCAGGGCTCACATTTCGGATTTTGAATGGATCTATTTTCCCAGCCTCTAATTGACAGTGAAAAGCTGATTTCTGGAGCCAACGTAAGGTACTGAAGGTAAGTGATCAAAACACTGCCCCTGTAATAAATCACTGGAGCCCAGGTCAGGGGCTGGAGTGTGAATGCAGCGTTCAATAAAGAAACACTCTGCACCTCTCAGCTCCAAACTGACCCAGCTAATTGACCTTGTTGTGCTCCCCCCATTAATCATCCTGGCATGGGGGGCAAGAGGCAGCTCCACTGCACAGGGGTGGGGGTGGAAATATAAGGTGAGATGAAATCATAGACAATTCTTCCTTAATTAACTCATTGGATTGCCTGGTCTGGGAGGTGTCACTGGTTTTCTGATGGAATATCAGAAATAAGACTCTCAAATAAGATGCTCAGTTTGCCCAGTTTGTGGTCATTTAGCCCATGGGTGCCCAGCATAGCAAATTTAGGGAAATGTGAATAATTGCCTGGATGCAAAATCACTGAATCTGCTCAGCTGGGAGGGACCCACAAGAATCACCAAGCCCAAATGTTTGGTTTTCCAGTGCAAATCCAACCCTCCATCCATAAAAGCTTCACATATTCACATAAATCCCGTGCATGCAAATATCCCTGAGTCATTTACACAACACTGAAGTAAATGAAATTACTGATACACCTGCCTGAAGTTTCCTGGATGGATTTGACCATAAGAAAGTTGTGCAAAAACATGTTGGAAAACCATAAAGCCAGTCCTGCATCCCTTCACCCATTGTCACTCTTCATTCAAGATTTGAAACCACTGTTTGGCACCAAAAACTCATCAGCCCAAAGTTTACTTATTTATCTGATAATTTAGAACCATCATCCAGAGATTGTGGCCATGCTCATGTGAGGAATTTTGACAATTTAATTGAAGGAAATCACCTCATTACTGTGGAAATAAAGTCTGTGTGTAGACTGGGAGCTGGTGTTCCATTTTCCAAAGAAAATGAATTTTTGGGTTCCAAAATGGTCAAGTTAACAAAGTCATTCAAAAATTGGGGCAAAAAACACCCCCATACAGTGTGAGAGAATGGAATTTAATCTACAAAGTCTCTTGAAAAAGGAGCACATATGAATTTCCAAATTTCCACCCATCTGATGTTTGTGCCTGATTTATTTTCCTTTGGTCTAAATCCATTTATTGGCTGTGAACAACATGATCTAACTCGAAAGTGGCCCAGCTTGGAGTGGGGGATTGGAGCACTGACCTCCACACATACTTTCAACTCAAATTATTCTATAACTCAATTAGGAAAGGTTAAGGATGGACTGAAAATAGCCTTTTAAACACAGAAACTGCAGTGATCCTAACAGGAACATATAATTATTTGTTAAACCACCAGGAATTTCTGGGGAAACAATCACCACAAAGTTGAGATTATCAAACCCTATAGGATTTACTGGAAACCAAGGATTTAAAGCGAATGAGGAGCTCAAAACTCATGTCTGCATTTACAAATATTACCTATATTCACAAATCACTGGAATTTGGGAAGAGGATAAAATATTTAGTCCTGTCTTCATACAATATCACACTGAACCTGCTCATTTAAACAAGGAATTTCACAGTGGAGTGTCCCATGAATGCACAGATGCTCCAGCCCAAGGAATTGCTTGTGGTATCAGGAAATCACACGATTTACAGAGTGCTTGATTTACAGAGACCCTGAGCATTTAAACCAAGTTCCTGGAAACCGAGCATCCTTGTTTCTGCAGTCTCACGTATCTGAAGCCACACTCCAACCTTCCCTGAAACCCTCTCCTCCTTCTCCATTTTTCTCCATTTACGGGCACTGAATGCTTGAATGCTTCCCCGCCAGCAATTCCAAAGCAAGGACAATCCCCTTGGAGCACGAGATACAGAACCTATTAATAAGCAAATGGAAAGAGCTGGCATATATTTCTCATTGTTTAATTCACCAGCCACCAGAGCCTGAGTGCTCCTCTCCAGGGGCTCAGCCAGGCACAGGCAGTGTGGGAGATGACTCAATGCTCAGTGGGGAGCAAACAGCCCCAAATTCATCCCACATCCCACGAGATGGAGGTGTTCCTTTAGACAGTCAGGTCTGGATTTTTGGAGGAAGGAGCCTTTAATCCCCGCTGTGCTGCCCGCACTGCGCTCTGTTTGATTTTGGGGGTGGGAAGGATGCAGAGCTTTGGAGGAATCACACACTCTGCAGAGCTGAGGAGCTGTGGGAAAAGGGCTGGGGAGGGGAGAAAGCCCTTATTCCCAATTGGAAAACCATCCTTCAGCTTGTGCTTCTAGGGCTGCCTTAACCCTCTCCTCTCCCAAATCCCATCTTCTGCTCCTGTAATCCTGAGTAGCCTGAAAAAAATTCTCTGAGAGACACCTTCCTAACTACATCCCCTTGCTTTGGTGATAACACTCTTGTATCACATCAGGATTTGCTGAATTATTTCCATTATTGAAAAAAAAAGAGAGGGTTTTTTTTCAGTTATCGTGTTTTTTTCCCCCTCATACACCACAGATTTTGCACAACCACTCCAAGGATCAGCACAAACATTCCCTGGGAAGGGCCTGCTGGGTTCTAAGGTCTGCAGGCTCAATGGGAAGGAGGCAATGGGAGGAGACTGTCCTCAGTTAGTTCTGCATGTCTCCATCCTAAAAGCATTTTCACCTATGCTGCTCTGTACAAAAGGATATTGTTCTGCCAAGCAACAGAAAATATCTACTCTGATACAACAAAACACAGGAATCCACTTCTTTTCCTTTAAACTGAGCACATACAATTGTTGGGCCCAACAACACATTGTATTTTCTGCCCCAGGCTCATCTTCTCTTCCCCAGGCTGAATTCTGCAGCTTCAGTTGCTTCTGGTGTCTTCAAGTTTGTTGTGTACCTGCACACAACACACCCAATTTGCTTACAGATACACCAGAAATATCCTGTGAGAAGAAAAAAAGTAAATATCCTCAACACCCTCTGTCCCAAAATCTCCAAATCAACAACAAGTTCTGGATAATTTCCCTGGTAAAACACCTTTCCAGCCTCCACTTTCCTAAAACTCTGATCCTGGCCCTTCCCAGCCTGAGGACTGTTGTGTGTTTAAATTCCAAGCGGTGTGACAATCCTACTGGGTATTTCCTGTACTTAAAATCATTGACTTGTCTTTCATATTGACACTTCCTCCAGTGCAGCCCCATCACAGGAGTGTTCCAGTGACATGTGGAATACAGAGCAGGCTCCGTGGCACATTTTGATGTTGTGAGCAGCCTGTCACACCTTTCATCCTCCTTCCACCTTGCTGCTTCTGCTCTCCCTGCTGGATAAATTGGGGTGACCAGAGAATGACAATAATCTCATGGTGATGCACCACTTTTCATCCCCCCTGGATTGCTGAGTGATTTACACATTTCACCTGTGATTTGCTGCCTCATTGCTGCCCCAGAACCTTGGCTGGTGGCACACAGAGCTTTAGCACCATGGGAAATCACGGGGTGGGTTTCAGAAGGCAAGAATGGGAATAACCCTATTAGAAAAATACATCCAAATGGCCCTGAATAAAATGTGTTGGGTTTTTTTTAATTCCAGTTGCTAAGGACTGTTTATGATTTAGTATTTTTATGTGTCTGTTTTGCCTGTTTGCTCTGTCCATAAACACAAGCACTCAAAATTAATAATTTAATCAAATCTCTTAAAATTTATCAAAACTTTATCATTTCAAGGACAAGCCTTCACAGCAGACCCTGCAAAATAAAGCTGCCTGTTTCACTACTGCTCTGATTGATTCACATACAAAAAAAAATAAACTCTTCCTTATGAAATCAGCTCCACAATTGACTCTGCTTGGATGCACTGAAAGTCCTATGCCGTGAAGAGTGACCAGTATGGACAATTCCCAGCCTCAGAGATGATGGTTTTACTGGAAATCCCAGTTCTCACCTGGGGAAAGGGCTGGGAAGCAGAGCTTAGTAAGCAGAGCTCTGTAAAATCTGCCTTCATGGAGCACTTTGACTTCTGAGCTCCTGAACAACAGCAGGTTAGAACCAGCCTCTGCTGGTGGGTAGTTACTGCTATGATTCACCCAAAAAGCAACTTCTGTTAATGAGTAAAAGTTGTGTTTTAATATAAAACCACACTCTCCAACACACAGATGCAGTCCATGCGGTAAGAAATTCCAACTGAACACATTATTTTCCTGAAGTTCCATGAAGAACCACCTGGAAGATGGTGCAGAGCTGAGCCCAAATCCAATTCCCTTGGAGCAGGAGGGTTTTACCCTGCTTGGAGGACGCCAACCTGGGCATGATACGAGTGTCACCAGCAGAGTGACAAAGGAGTTTTGATGCCCTTCAGGTTTCCTGGGTGATCTCCCTATGCTGGCTCCAGAAATGTTGGAATATTTTCCAAGTCATTTCCACGTCCCTGGTCAGCGAAAAACCAGAGGAGTAATGAATGGCAGCGCTGCCCTTTGGAGGACCAAAGTTATTATCCTAATGCACTGGGAGGAATGATGCATTAAGGCATTAAAGAATCAAAACAATCACATTAATGCCTGACAGCATAAGCAGGAAACAAAAGATGAGAGCTGTAATCCAAACCATATGGCTTAATAACTAATCTCTCATTTAAGCATCATTATTAAAACACCTCCTGAATGTTTGGGCCTTACCAGGACATCTCAGTGTTGTTGTTTTACATATTCAGTCTTTTTTTCTCTCCTCTCCTGCTCCTCTCCCTGCTCTTTCTTTCTCTAAAAGTGTTTTTTTTGGGAGGGGGAAAGATTTTCAAACTGTTTCTCCTTTCATAAAGCCCAAATCCTACATCAACTCAATTAAGCGTCCACCGTCATAACAGATGAGGGTTGTCAGTAAGGCTCACTTGAAAGACAAACTGCAGCTAATATTACTCAATATGCAGATGTTTTCTGTCTCTTTCCATTGGGAAAAAAAAAAAAAAAAGTACTATTCAAATGGATTAATGATGAATTGCTGTTAATCTGAAGAGGATATGCTGCAGGATGACACAAGGTTGCAGATATGTCAAGTGGAGGAGATGTGTGTGAACAATGAAGTCCACTCCCTGGACTGGTGTAATTAATGAATTGTTGTGGTACTGAGCCACATCAGCTCTCCCTTAACAAAACACCCCAGAAATGGGTTGCATTAGAATGTTTGGCCTTCAAATGATGCTCAAACAGATTCAGCTGAGGATCTGTCACAGGGAGAATTCCCAGTAAAGCCACAGGGATCATTTTCAGCTCTTACAGAAGTTTCTTGGAGTCAAGAGTCTTTTTAGTGCCCCAATACCTGATTCTGCAGAGCAAAGTTACTCCCAGTCTACACCCAGTGGCTGCAGCTCCAATGACTTCAGTGCAGCCACCCCATAAACTGATTAAAAATTGTCTCCCATCTGCTTTAAAAGATAGTAATTCCCAATATTATCAATAACAATGTGAAGTATCACAAGTTATTTAAACACCAAAAAAAAAATAAAATTCAGCATCTGTTTTACTCAGCCCATGTAACTCTTTCTGTGAATTTGTTTGAAAGAATGGAAATTTTGGTTAGATAGATGCAAAAAATTCCTCTCTGTGAGGGTGGGGAGGGGCTGGGATGGAATTCCCAGTGAAGCTGTGGTTGCCCCATCCCTGGAAATGTCCAAGGCCTGGCTGGAGCAACCTGGGATGCTGGGAGGTGTTGAATGGAGTGGGAGGTTGGAGCTGGATGATCTTTAAGGTCTCTTCCAACCCAAACCATTCCATGATTCTCTGATTCATTTATTTTCATGCCACTTTTTCTACAGCTTTCAATATTTTTATGTATGTATTTCACAGATTGACACCTATGGCAGAAAATATTGTAGCTGAATTTGAAGCATTTCAAATCTTGGGAAAGCTTCAAATCCTGAGCCAAGGACTTAAAATAATGTTTGAACAACAGGTGCAAAAAGTAACTACCCGAGTGTATGTGTGGGAAAAGGCTTCAAAAAAATCTCCTAATGCAGCATCTTGAATTTACTTTTTATTGAAGAAAAGGCTTTTTGGAGGAACTGGAGGGAAGTAGGGAGAAGAAATAAAAACTATTTTGTATTGTACCAGAATGCAGGGTTAGGGTTTAACACAAATATTTTACAGCCCTATGAGTTTTCCAGAAAAAAAGCAAAAAGTAAAGCACACGGAGAGTTTTTCCTCCTCGAGCACCAGCAGCTGCACTTCGTGCTTCACCAGACACACAAATTCCTCATGAGCTACTAAATAAATGCTAATGATCAGGATCATTCTTTTCTTTGGGATTTTTCCCTCTCCTGTAAAGATTTCTGTGGAATAGCTAAATGCTCTGATTTATCTCCATTAGAGCCAACATTACACTGAAGACAGAACACTGTTTTCATTCAGGAATAGTTTACTGGAAAACATCCAGAGTTGGAAGTTTTGATGATGGGTGGGGTTTTTTCTCTTTCTTTTTTTCTGTTTGTTTTTTTTTTTTTTTCTTCCCTGTTTTATTCTGCTTTGTTTTCAAACAGAGGGTGAAATGCTACAAAAAAAATCAAAGTTGTAATAAAAATGAGCATGTGAATAACTTCTAGATATAACCAGCCTTAGCCTGAAAGCAGATATATGTGGAAATTCCAGTTATATCTATGTTACACAGAACTATACTTTATTTTTAAAACTTAATTTCTACAAATCAAATTGTTTTAAATGAGACTGCGGGAACTTGGGCTGATACTCCTATGGCTGAACTGGAATTCATGGAAGAAAATCAGAAATTACCAGAGCTGCTGCAGATTCTGTGATCTCTGAATTAGATGTCAGCTGACACAAGTAAAAATCAGCAAATTTTTATTTTTTTTTTTTTACTTTCCTCCTGCTTTTCAGAGTATTTACAATCCACACATTTGTTGCTACCATAAATCTGTCGTTTGATATCTTAGACTTCTTCTGTAGATTTGAATGCAGATATTGGCTAAACAGGAACACAAACATTATTTGTTGTTCTAAAAATGAGATACTGTAAATCTGATTGTGATCTTAAGTTACAATGGAATTACAAGGATATCAATTATCAGTTTCAGAAGTGTAAATTAATTTACTTCAGGCACAGAGATAAAGGGGGATCAAGCCCTGCAGGAAAAGAATTTGACAGTTATCCATTAGCTCATGGACTTTTCCACCACTGAGATTCATCTGTGCCCTGGAAACCCAAACAAATAAACTCCCCCACTGCTTTCTGCATTTATTGTTCATAAAAGGAGGCAAGAAAAAAGCAAAGCACAGAGGAATTACAGTTCTAGGTTGTGGGAGAGAATGCAGAGAAGTTTGGGATATTTTATTTAATTTTTTATTCCCTCATTTTGCATCCTCTGCTTGGAAGGAGTTGGCAAAGTGTGTCAGCTTCCTGCCTTAATTGGAGTCTGTGTCTACTGAGATCCACAGTAAGTAATAAATAGATTCTCACCTCCCTACTTTCCAAAGCTATTCAAAGCCCACCTGGGCTACTGAAGTTCCTGCTTACAATGGAGAATAGAGCAGGAGCTGAAGGATTTGACACTGCCTGAAACAGACACTTAATAAATAGTGTTCTCTTGGAATGATTAAAACCAGCTGGCCATGGAGAAGCAGTGTAGAATTTAACTCAGGAGAATGAAATAAAGTCAGAATAAATTCATCTTCTGCTTCCCAGCCTTCCTTTCCTCAGCTCCTCTCCCTTCCCCCAAGGCAGCAAACCTGGTTTTCATAACTGCTAAGAAAAAAATTGGGGGGGGGGGGGATCCAAGAATTCCTACTAAAAGAGATCAGCCAAATGTAAACTGTTCCAAAAAACATGAAAACCATTTGAAAATCTTCTGTGTCTCCGAGAGACCAGTAATTCCCAATATTTGTCTGCTCAGCTTCAGAAATTGAGAGGGAGGGGAGGAAAAAAAAAAAGAAAAAAAAGAGGGAAAAAGGAAAATTTAAAACACAGAAACAAGATTTCCAGTCAGGAGTAATTATTTTCAGGGACGAAGAGTGAAATCCAGCAAAAAACACCTGCTTTGCTGATAAGTGATTCCCTTTCAGATAAGTCAAACTGGACAGCCTTGGAACAGATTCACCTACGGTCAGATTTTTCACTTTGGAAATAAAACTTAGCTCCCAGATTTGCCATTAATATGACATCAATCTTGGTTTTTTTATCCCTAATGGAGTCACAAAGTGTTTCAGAGGGAACCTCAGCACTTGGCTGAAGTTCAGACCTGGGGTGAAGCCACAACAAAACTGCACACAGAGCAGGTTGGGGCATTCCAGCCAAGGGGAAGGGCAGGGCAAATCCAAAATCCTTTCCCCAGCAGGACAGGTTCAGTGTCCACACCCAGGAAAATGTTCAGAAGTTCTTCAATGCCAACATGGTTTATGCTTTCCTGAATTACAGTGAGACACTGCTGAACTTACAGGGAGAAATTCTTCCCTGTGAGGATGGGGAGGGGCTGGGATGGAATTCCCAGAGAAACTCTGGCTGCCCCTGGACCCCTGAAGTGTCCATGGCCAGGTTGGATGGGACTTGGAGAAACCTGGGAGAGTGGGAGATATTGGGGTTGGAACTGGATGAGTTTTAAGGTCCCTTCCCACCCAAACCATTCCGTGATTCCATTAACTCTTCTAGAGCTGGATGGAGACCCTCCATGGCGTAAATCCAGCTGGGACACCCAGCTCCAGTGTCCTGCAGGAGCTGGCTTCTGTGAGTGCACACAGACACCCAGACAAAGATAAACACTCCAACTGCTCCTTGCCTGACATCTCTCATCCCTCTCCTGAGCCCTTTCACATGGGATGTGCCCCTACCACCAGCTGCCCTGCCCACGGAAGGCTATATTCCCAGAAATCCATGCTGGCAGTGTAAGAATAAGCATTTTCTTTTTCCATTCGGGTTTACAGCCAACTATGATAGTACAAGGAGAAATATTCAGAAAGATTCTCAAATTCAGAAAGAAGAGGTTCAGGTTGGACATCAAGAGGAATTTCTTCATGGAAAAGAGTTGTTGAACATTGGAAGGGGCTGCCCACAGAGGTTTGGAGTGCCCATTCCTGGAGGTGTCCAAGGAATGCCTGGATGTGGCACTTCCCAAAATGATGTACTAGGCATGGTGGGATTTGGTGAAAGACCAAATGGATTAAGTTGGAGGTCTTTTCCATCCTTAATCAATAAAGCATTCACCTTTAGAATCAGCAGCTGAAAAGGTGCATCAGAGGTGAAATGGCACCTAAAAGCCACTACACAGCTACAGGCATTCACTGCAGCCTGAAGGATTTTCTCTACCTCAGCTTTCTGTCCAAGACCAAGAGGCACTGAGTTGTTTTTCAGATAGAGTAAAAAAGAAGAAGAATATTCTTAGAAGTTTCAGTGCTCCAGACGCTCATTTGTCATGTGACACATGATAAGTGACTTGAAAAAATGCAGGCACTGGCTTGAAAAAAGAGGAGAAAATCATTAATTTTTGAGTTTGTGTTCAGAGGTCACAAGCCTGAGGCTGAAAGTTACTGGCAGAACATTAACGCACAAACAGGGAAGGAAGAGCCTGATCTTTCTTACAGGGAAAAAATCAGAAGGATTCCTATGATAGTTTAACAGACATATTATGCAATATATTTAACATGGATCTTTTCAGGAAAGTAATTTCAAAACATTTAGAAGTTGCAACCACACCTTGAAAATATCTCATTCACAGGACATGAATTTTGGAGGGGCTTGTGTTGGTTTTTTTTCCCCAAGACACGAGAGAAAATTATGTAATAAATTCTACAAGTAAATGAAGCAGATCTGGGATGGAAATTCCTACTGATCTAAGGGGGAAAAATTATTGTGTTCACCATTTTAAAGCATGTTTTGTTTATTTCCTAAACAGTCTGACTTACTAAGGCTGAAAGACATTAATAGGCTTACCCCAAATACAGGAATGTAACCTCACAGTGAATTTTCTCATCTCCATTCTTTCCACTGAAAAAATTCAATGCAATTCTTGAAATAACAAGAAAAATCATTTTTTTCCAAGTGTCCCAGCCAGGCTGGAAGGGGCTTGGAGCACCCTGGGATAGTGGAAGGTATCCCTGGCCATGGCAGAGGTGGCATTGGATGGGCTTTAAGGCCCCTCCCAACCCAAACCATTCTAAGATTCCATGATAATCAAGAATTATAATGTATTACCCTACTTAGCTAATACAAAGTACACGAATTTTCTCTATTTTTTCTAGAAACACTTGTGGACTCTCTGCTAGGATGCTGTGCTTTACAGTAAGTCTAATAAAAAAGTCTGAATTTTATTTTTTTTAATACAAAAGCTCTTTTAAGATACTTTTCTGAAAACTTCTCTTTAGCTCCCCAGCCTGCTGTTGTTGTGGAAGGCCTGGATGTTTTTCAGGATTACAATACTTAGTTTGATTTAAGCCCAGAAAATTTCTCAGTTACCAGGGAATTTATTTGAACAAAGGGCCCTGCTCAGCTCCCTGACCCCATGTCTCAGTTTAGCAGTGTTGTTATCTAACAACACCAAGCCCCCAACACTAATTTTTTCTGCAGCCACCACGGTTTAGATTCCAGTTGCCTCCATTTTATGGGGAACTGGCTGATCAAATTCTTTGAGTGGCCTGGGGATGTCATGAAAGCAGTGTTTTTCACCGAATTAAAACCAGAATAAAAATCCCAGTTGGTGCAAGTAAAATCCTTGTAAAGGCCCTGCCACCTCCTCAGCTGCTGCAGGGCTTGGCTGGAGGGGGTCTTTGGGAGAGGAAACAACACCTACAGCACAGGCTCACCCAGGGCCCTGCTGCTGCTCCATCCCCTGTTCTACTGACCACCTGCTCCAGGGGTTTCTGGTCACACAAAATTCTCAGGTTTTGTCATTTAGAGGTGAATTTATGACCTATTCTGCACCATTTTGTCAGCTTAAAGCAAACAGGCACGGAATTAAGTCACAAGACAAATCGAAATCAGGTCTTAAACATCTCTGTTCTCATTTAATTGGAATAAAACTATGCTCAGCTCTGGCACCAATCTTTTTGTTCTGGACATTTTGAAACAGTGTTTGGGAAAGAGGTCCTGTCTCTGTGACAGAGATAGAGGAAATAGACTCAAGACGGGCCAGGGAATGTTTAGATTAGATATTAAGGATTATTTTTGTCATGAAAATTGTCCTAAAACATTGGAATGAGCTGCCCTGGGCAGTGGTGGAGTCATGAACCCTGGAAGTGGCACTTGAAAATATATTCTAATGGTGACCACAGTGGTGCTGGGCTCCCAGTTGGACTTGACAATCTTAAAGGTCTTTTAAACCTTACCAATTCCATGACTCCATAAAACGGAGGCCCAGAGCTGTCTAAATTCATGTGTGAAGTGTGTTAAAGAATCAGGAGCAGATCCTGAGAGATACCCATTCCAGCTCACTGCACCAGCTCAGGCAGAACCCAACAGTGTTTAAAGTATTTGGAAACCATAAATACACACAGAACTGGTTGTCATTAAGAACTGGACAAGCACTAGGAGGGACTGTCCTTGTCCTGGGAAACAGGGCCTCCAAGGAAGCAGGGAGGGAAGGGGGAGGAGGAATTCATCAGCAGAGGATTTGGAACAGAAATCACAGAATCAAGAGATGGTTTGGGTTGGAAGGGACCTTAAATCCTATCCAGTGGCTTTTAGGATCCCTTTCAACCCAAACCACCCCATGATTATATAATAATTAGCACCAAGATTCTAATTGCCTTCAGCATGCTTTGAATCAGGCTGAGTGGGTTGAGAACCAGCATCTCCACAGAGCCAAACTCTGGAAAGGGTCCTGTAAGGTGGATTCCCATCTGTAAATCCTGCCTGTGGGAGAAGCATTTTCAACCTTCTTGCACTTCCCATGTGTTCTCCCTCTTCACCCAGGAGCCTGAGAACCACGACTGGGCTTTCCATCTTCAGAGAACCCCTCAAAGCTGCCCATCTCTGCTCCAGAAGGATAATTCCTGTCAGGCAGACAGCACAGATTTGTTGAAATGAGAGAAGATTCTCAGTCTAATTTTAGGGATCTGAACAGAAGGCGACACTCCAGCTGGGAGAAGATTTCCACTGAAAACAGTTTTTTGATGCAAACCAGGGGGTGATGGGAGGGGGGAGTTTCACAACATTATTTCCCTGCTTTTCCTAAATCTGCTCGGTGGAATCCACATGGGACATTCCTTGGTAACAGCCATTATCACTGAGAGAACTGTAATGGTCCCTGCAAAGGCTGCCAGCTCAACCAGGGACCTTCTGGAAGGAACAAGAGATCTCTCCCAAGGAGTTTCACAGTGGGATGGATGGTAGAGCGAGGCAGAGGATGCTTTGTGAACTGTTTATGTGAGTGGTCTCAAAGAAGGGAACTCTTTAGGACGCTGGACACAATTCCTCAACAATTCTTTTCGTACCTGGGCACAGGGAATTGCAAACAGGCAAAAAGAAAAGGTCCTCAACCTGCAGAAATGGTTATCCTTCCCTTCCTCTACAGGAACCAGACTCAGAGAACCTACCTGAGATTTCTAGCTGGCATTTTTTGGGGAGTTTTGGGTTTTTTTAAGGGAAGGCAGAGATTTTAACTCAGTCAAGCCAACAATTTTCTGAGAAAGAGTTTAAAAGCAGGGTGGTTTTAATCAACCTCAGTTCCAATTCACCTGTCCCACAAGTAATGCAAAATTTCCTGCCTTTAAGGACAACAAAAAGGTAGGAAATTTTCTAGCCAAGGCAGAACACTTATAAATTTAAAAATACAAAAGTCAGATCTTGCCAAAATGAACATTTAAACTATATATAAAAAACATTCAGAACTCAGGGTCACCCTTAGAATTGATCTTGTAGGAATAACTGAACTTGCAGGGAATGCCCAGAGGAGAGGCTGGTCAGACTGCCCCCCTCCCTGTCAGAGACTCTGCTCCAACACTCGTGTCCTACTCTCCCTCTCCTTGAAATGCTCTGGGAAGGAATGAGACCATGGGCCTGGGGCTGATGTCCCCTGGTGCCCCATCCAGCTCTGCTTCAGCTCAAAAAAAACCTGTCAAATTGTTCAAGAAACCCAAACAAGTATTTATAACTTCCTGACAGCCTGGATTGCACAGAGCTTTAAGACTCCTGTAAAGTCTGCCTTCCATCCTTTGTCTCCTGACAATAAAACTCATGATTCTTTGGGGTGAGCCATTTCTCCCCCAGATGCAAAGCCAATCCTGGAGACACCCTTGCTTTCAACAGCACCTTTCCAGCACCTCCCGCTGCCAAATCTTCCTTCCCATCCCATGACCAGCCTAAGACTCAGCTCCATCCACGAGTGTTTCTTGACCAGCCCCAATTTCAAAGATAATGGAAGGCACCAGAGGAAAATCCTCCAAGTGGCAGGTTTGGGTGGTAGAACAAACAGGAATCCCGGCAAAACCTACAGTGAGACTGCCAAGAAATTTTATACGATGCAGGTGCAAAGAGATGGGGTTTGTTGTGTTTTGGGGGATTTTTTTTGCTTTTTTTTTGTTTTTTAAATTCAGACTCATTAAAATATGTATTTTGCAAAATGAATTAAATTAAAACATCTGGGAGTGAGGAGGAAAGGCAGGGGCTGAAGAGCAGAGCAGGGTTGCTCTACACACACACACAATTACTTTGTTTCCAGTGAAAAAGTGGATTTGAAGGCCCAGGACTTCATCAGGACCCATAATTGTGGGAAAGTAACCTGAAGATGCCAAACAACAGGAAATTACCAGAAGAATCTGTCAGCACAATCAGCTGCTATTTTCATTGTTCTTTGGCAAATTTATACACAGTCGGGAACACCTGGGCTGGCACCCAGCCCAGCCCTGACTAATTGCCAGGGGAGAGGAGCAGTCATTTGTCTTCAGTGGGGTTTCCTACGCTCGCTCCTCCAAACATGTGGTTTCACTTTTCCCCTCTCTCTGCAGGAAATGGCAGGACAGTGAAATGCAGAATAAATGAGCTCGATTCCAAGAGGTTGCCTCCTCAGAGGCCACTCCAAAAATAACTGTCTTGTGAGAGGCTGTTAATAACTGAGATTCTCTGCACTGTCTGCAGCAAACAGCATTTCAAAGGCACGGGGCTCCTTTGCTCCCCCAACCTCTGCACGCTTTAAAAACATTGTGGGGGGAAGAAAAGGAAGGGAGGGAGAGTTGTGAATCTGGTGTATTTGTGTGGGGAATTCACACTCTTCCCAAATTGCACCTCAAAGAAATTGTTTGCGTTTTCCTTCCGCAGGACATTGCTGCTTTCCCAGATTGAACATTCGTAGAGCAACTCTGTGGTGGCTCCTCAAGGACATTTCTCTCTCTCCATCTCACATCTCCATTCCCCTGGAGAACGTGGAATACCTGATCTCAGTGGGATCACAGCCATTTACAACAGATAAAGGCTCCTTCCCAAGAAATCCAGGAACAGTCCCCCCACCAGTTGGTGCTTTGATCCCACTCACTCACAGGGATATCCTAAGGTGTCTGAAAGCAAGGCCGTGGTTTCTGTGCTTTACATTTCCAGGGTTCATTTTTATTTGAAGCAGGTATTTGCTGCATGTGTCTTATATTAAAATAAGCAAGTGCCTCTCCAAATGCAAGTTCTGAATGGGATTTTAAAGCCCTGTGACAGACGCCAGAAGAGTCCCAGCACTCACCTGTGTTACAGTTTTATCTCTGCCCAGACTCTGACATGCTAAGAGTGCACTTTAAAAGATCACCCCTTTACAAGAACCACCTGTCTAAAGCGACAGCTTTTTCCTTTAACCTCACAACAGATTTTTAAGGTTAGCATACCATTTAAAAAAAAAAAAAAAGCCCTCTTCTCCCATTACCACCAATTCTCAGCAAATCCAGGCTCTGTGCGGCAAAAATATATTTTGTGTATTTTGAGTGTTTTTCTTTTAAACCTGGGGTGATTTTAATTTAAATTGTACTGTATTTACCACTTGGGATGGTCCCAGCAGCAGCATGTTATCTATTGACACGCATAGCCACATCTGGGATATTTTCACCTGCATCTTGTCCTGCCCCTACAAAGATTTAGCATCTTGTCACTCGGACAGCAAAGAATCACTCAAACAAAACAAAACAAAAACCCCCCACCCAAACACTAAAAACCATTTAAAACATACAGCAGATGATCATCAGGGTGGGTGAAAGAGCTGAAGGAACATTTGGGTTTCATTTGGCTTCAGTTGCAGCCTAAGCAGGGCAGAACTCAGCTGTAATTCTAAACTGACTCAACTTTTCTTCCCTTCCCCACAAAAAAGGTGGAAAAACCTGATGGAACATTTCACAACACACAGCACATCGGTTACGCTGCAGTGCTGAGAGGGCTCAGACTTGGCTTATTTTCGCTAGGACTGAGATGTTTTGACATGTTTATTTGTTTAATTTGTTTATTTTGACTAGCTCTGATTATAATTGGCAGCAATGAGCAGCATTAACATTAGGCAGTGTCTTAGACTTGTCGGTTACAATAATGCAAAAGGCATTTGAAGCCAAATTCTCCAAAGAGTGACAAGAGCTGGAGTTTGGTTCAGTAAAAAGCAGGGAGAACAAATAGGGCTGGAATTTTATCTTCTCACTGATGGCCACAACACAGGACCAGCTCCTTAAGCAAAATTAAAACTATTATTATATTTAAAATCATAAAATCTGTAGCCTCTAAATCACTGGATTTTTAATCAGAACCATCAATATTATCTTTATTATCTATATTCTATATATTAATATATTTATATATTCTATATATACTATAATATATATATTATAGTATTTGCAAAGTGCTTTTGCCATCAGATTCACTCCTTTGATGCCACAGACAGTGCAGGTTGTGATCCTTCACAACCAGATTCTTCATTTATTCCTTGGAACTTATTCAGGCAATGAAGACTCTCATTGACTTTTCTTCCCAAAAAATCTTAATTTACTTTCTTGCACTGGAGCTGTTCTTTAGACCAATAAACTTTTCTGGGTTTCTCTTGGAGTTTTTTTGTTCTTAATTGCAGCCACAGAAACACAACATGAGTTGGGAGAGGGAGGGGAATCTCTTCAAGACACACATTGCAGAGCATTTCTGTATTTTTTTTCCCAATACAAATGTTTTGCCTCCAACAGCATGTATTTAAACTGACAAAAACAGATATTTTCTGAGCTGCTGCCTCCCTCACACAGGCTACCGTGCTGTGATATTGCAGCCCATATGTTCCACGACCTCACACTTCCCAGCACTACCTGGGCGATGCCAACAAATCCCCGTCTGTGCCTGGAGACTGAGAGGAGGGTGGGGGATAAATCTGCACCCAACTGCCAGAGCTTCCTTTCTATATCTGATAATGCTTCTGGACGCCTTATTTCCTGTTTTTACCCTGCTCCCCACCCCAAAACACCATTCCAGACCTCAAATCACGGCCAGGTTTTAGCACCCCCCAGGCTCTCAAATGAAAACTTTGCCAGAACATTGCTCTGCTCCATTATTGAGCAAATAAAACACCCCCTGAACTGCTGAAACTTAAACAGCATCCTCAACCTCTACCAATTAAAGACTAAGACCAAATACTTAATCCAAATCTTTCCTGGGATTCAAAAAAATCCCTGTACAGAGTCCATCTGTGAAGTGCAGAGTCTACTGCACAATTCCAAGAGCCTGACAGCTTTAATTCAGGATCCAAGCATCTCTACAGAGCAAAGGAGATTCAGGCCAGATGTCAATGGCTTCCTCCTTCCCAGAAGAAACATTCAGATCATTGGAGATAAACTTCATACTCTTCACCAGCAAATCCCAGAGAACTTTGAAGGCAAGGGAAAATAAAACCCCAGCAGGTTTTCAAGATGATAATCTGAGGCACAAAAGAAAAAAAAATATGTCAAACATAAGAATGAATCATAGAAGCATACATTTAACTGTACTTAGTTTTTGTTATTATTTTTCTTTCCCTAGAGATTTTTTACAAGGGATGGAGAGGCAGGACATAGGGGGGAAGGCTTTACACTAAAAGAAAGTAGGTTTAGATGGGATACTGGGAAAAGATTCCTCCTTGTGAGGGGGGGAAGGGGCTGGGATGGAATTCTCGGAGAAGCTGTGGCTGCCCCATCCCTGGAAGTGTCTAAGGCCAGACTGGATGGGGCTTGGAGCAATCTGGGACAGTGGAAGGTGTCCCTGCCCATGGTGTTCACTCCAAACACTGCAGAGTTCATCACACTGAATGGGTTGCTTTGATGCCATTGTTTACTTGTTTTGCACTTCTAAATTATTTAAAGTAGTTTGAAAACACCTTTCCTCCACCAGGCCCCATGCTCAGTTTTGAGGATCCTCCAAAATTGGTTAAAAAACCTGGAACAGCCCACAAGATGAGAAACTTTGGGCCTTGTGGTGGAGAGCAAACTCACCAGCTGTGTGCATTCAGTTTAAGTATTCAGCCCATCTTTCAGTGAAGATTCATTTGTGGTGTCCCTGGGCACTCTCCAGTCTAATTATTGAAGGTTCCACACTCCCTTCCCCACCCCAGAGCATGTTTGTTTTAAAGTGGTAACACACACAGGGGAAAAGCACAAGGTTCCTTGCTCCTTGGCTGCAAAATATTTGTGGAAATGGTCAGAATTTCCCATTTCTAGCCTGGACTTGTGTAGATCAAAGGATGAGAGGTGAGAGTATCAGGCCTACACTGAAAATGCTCAAGTCCACCTGAAAAAAATACTGAAAACATCCCCTTGGCTCTTGTGGTAGAACATCTTGGAAAGTGTTTGTGCCTCAATAGAGAAATTCCTGCCAGGGCAGTTGCAGGAAAGGTGCTGCTCATACTGCTTGGATTCTCAGGGATACACAAGTCTTGAGTATTTTGCCAGTCCACAGCATCTTTCAGCAAACCAGGCCTTTAAATTCCCTTCACACAATTTTCCAAAACACAAAGCAAACAAAAACATCCTCATCACATGCTCAGTGGTCTTCCTTACACAGCAACATTATGGAATGACAGAATCATGGAATTATTGAGGTTGGAAAAGACCTCCCAGATCATGGAGTCCAAGTTATGCCCGATCCCCACCTTGTCCCCAGCCCAGAGCACTGAGTGCCACCTCCAGTCATTCCTTGGACACTTCCAGGGATGGGGACTCCAAACCCCTCTGGGCAGCCCCTGCCAAGGCCTGATCACCCTTTCCATGAAGAAATCCCTCCTGCTGTCCACCCTGAGCCTCCCCTGGCCCAGCCTGAGGCCATTCCCTCTCCTCCTGTCCCTGTTCCCTGGGAGCAGAGCCCAACCTGGCTGCCCTCTCATGTCAGGGAGTTGTGCAGAGCCACAAGGTCCACCCTCAACCTCTTTGTCTCCAGGCTGAACCTCTTCCCCAGCTCCCTCTGCTGCTCCTGGGGCTCCAGACCCTTCCGCAGCTCTGTTCCCTCCCCTGGACATTGAAGCCTTTCTCACTGTTTCACAAAAAGGAATTTTGAGCACCCCAGTTTTACAGGTGGGAAATAGCCACCCCCAAAGCTGCATCCTCAGGGGAGCCTTTCCCTCCGCACGTGGAACAACAGCCCTTCCTAAACAACCCTGCATGTGAAGGGGGATAAAATGCCTTTCAGAAAATCTCTTCTGCTGCAGAGCTTCCCCAGGGGTGGCAGTGACAGACGTACAACACCCTGGTAGGGTCTCTTTAAACAAAGGCAGCACGTCGGACATGGCTCAGACATTTCTCCGCAGAGTCCAAGGCAGCAAAGGTCACCCAGTGCTGAACCTTCCCAGAAAGTGTCTGAGATAAAGGAGGGAAGCCCAAATTCCTGCTCTGAGGGCTCTGTAGGTGGCTGGTTGTTGCCATCTTGTGGATAAAAAATATACACCAAAATCCCAGCTACGAGCAAAGGCCCCAAATCCCCTTCTCAGCCCAGTTCAGTATCTTTCACTTTGGATTATCTCTAAACTCCTATTCCACTGTGTTATCAGCTGCTTGTTGTTTGCTTTTCAGATAAAGGCATTTTTTTTTTTTTTTCCTGTTGACTAAAAAATCCAGTGAAAGGACAGCCTGGGTCAAGTCTAAGTTCCTTTAATTAGTTTGAAGAACTGGCTGGAAGATGAAAGAGAAGGGGAAAGCAAATGAAACTTGTGCCAAATGGCAAACAAAGGGTTTGCTCTGCAATTTCATGGATCAAGCAATGGTCAAGGGGTGAAAACCTGAACTGAGACATTTAAAAGGGCACTAAATTAACTTTCATTGGGAAAGATAAGTTTTCTTTTGTCATGAACAGTGTGATCCAAGTTTCCTCCTGGCCCTTCCTCTCCCAGTTTACCCAGAGATGAAAGTGTTCAATGTTATTTAGTCAGTGCCATGTCATGGGACGGTGCTACTTTGGAAAAATGGGAGTCCCCAGTTCACAATGGCAAGAGAGAGAAGTAGGAGATGGACGTGGAGGAGTTGTTACTCTCAATCCTACTCCTGAAGATTTATGGATAGTGGGTTAAATCACACATTGGCTCAGTGTCTGCCAATAAAAACAGCTCAGATATTCACATCACCTGCAAGATGACCCCAGAAAGTCTCCCTGCCTCAGTTTCCCCACAGAAAAAACTGCAACTCATCCTTGGACCTTCATTTATTAAGACCCCTTGAACTTTGCAAGGAGTAACTCTTACTAGAATTTAATTATTATTAACATGCTATTTAAAAAAAAATCTTCTAAATGTTGGTGTCAG
This sequence comes from Certhia americana, assembly GCA_018697195.1. Classification (NCBI taxonomy): domain Eukaryota; kingdom Metazoa; phylum Chordata; class Aves; order Passeriformes; family Certhiidae; genus Certhia; species Certhia americana. Next base: position 1,055,492 of record JAGMWU010000029.1, read on the forward strand.
CACAAGGACAAAAAGATCACAAAATCAATGGTAGCACATAGAAAAATAAGGACTGAGGAAGATATAAGATGCAAGTCAAGAAGAGTCAAGCACAGATATGAATTCCAATAGAGAGATTCATTCATATTCAGTCAATCAAAATAATAGGAAATCAACCAAAACCATAGAAAAATCTACATTTAAAATAATAAACATTAAAAAACATTGGAAGGAAAAAATAATTTGCAGAAAAAACATTTAAAGAAGAAACATTTGAAGAAAAAACAAGGGAAAAGTTTAAAGAAAAACATTTAAAGAAAAATGTTTAAAGAAATAAACATTTAAAGAAGCTTAAAGAAAAAAAAATTTAGAGAAAACATTTAAATAAAAAAACATTTAAAGAAAAAATATTTAAAAAAAAAGGTTTAAAGAAAAAAAAGTTTAAAAAAGAAACATTTAAAAAAGAAGCTTCACTTGAAGTGACTCAATCAACTTCTGTTAGCCCCACACTGAGCCCCCCAGATCTCCAGAATGAGCACATTGATGTCTGACACTATTTATCCTTTAAACAAGGTGTCAAAAAAGTCAATTCATGTCCAATGAACAGTGTTTAAGGGGCAGGAAGATGTTTCCCCATTATTTTCTGGCCCCAGGCAATGGGGATGAACCTTTTCCACCCTGCCAGGGAGGGCATTGTGACAGATGAGTTTGGGGTTATGAGCTTTACTGGTCCCACATGGTAACTACAATTGTTATTTGACAGCGAAGCAAATCAGAAATGGTTCTGATGAAGTGATAAAGCTGATAAAATTGGTTCTGATAAGCAGATGGACAGGCTGAAAGAGCAATGGCCACTCCCTGCTTGGTGCTGGACCAGGACCAAGCCTCACAGTGGCTCTCCCAGGATATCTCAGTTCTCCTGAGTTCCTTACTCTGCAAAATCCCCCAGGTGCCCAGGGAGGGCATGCCAAAGAATATTTTATTCAACTGAGGCTGGACTTTCCTCTGTCACCAGGCTGGAAACACCTGAAAAAGCCGGAGTCTGTCACATAAAACACCGGAGTAAAATCCCTGGAACTGTGTTTTTTCCTGGCTTTGCTTATGATATTGGGAAAAAAAATGAGCTCAACAATCTTTGTGCTTCCTGTGTCCTCCACAACATTTCTTGAGGTGCTGTTGGGGGAAGAAAAGCTTCTTAGTGTATGTACAATTCAACTTTTCTTCTTCAAACACAGACCCTCCAAGGTGGGGAACTACCCCAAGTGTGAGGCTGGAAGTGGAGAATGGTCTCGCAGTGCTGATCGTAGCTTGGAGAAACCTGGGGAAACAGCTGTGGAAACCTGGAGACCAAAAATCTTCATTTATAGCCATTCCTCTCCCAGCTGCCACTATTTGTGGGCTCTAACCTGGGAAAAGGGCTCCTGAGCTCAGTTCTAGCTCTTGGTTCTGGAGATCTCCAAATATCCACAGAGCAGCTGTTGCACCAACAGAGTTTCCAGCTCATCATATTAAGATTAACCAGCCCAGATTTTTGGATTGCCCTTATAACTAAATTAGACAGTTTGAAAGGGAATTATCACAGCTATTTCAGCTTAAATCCATCACTCTGAATCCTTGCTTGGCCAGAGGGGACTGGAGGATTCCTGGCACGCCGAGTTTCATGGGCCTGAAGTGTTCAGGAACATTTTCAGCTGGGAAATCAGCAAAGAACTCCCCAAGCTCAGGGAGTTCTGTGAGCCTCTGCCCCAGCTGACATAGAAGCAGGGACCCACCTGCACAGAGCCCCAAGGGAATGGAGCAGAGAAGCTGAAAATCCCCAGGGAAATGAGTTTTAGTGACCCCAGCGAGTTCCTTGGTGATGATGAATCAGAATCTGGGCATCCAGGGTCAAACACACCACTGGAGCCATCAGCATGAAGTTAAATTGCCCTCCCCGCACAGAGATGAATTGGTGGAAATCCATTTACACCACCTCCAACCTTTCAGCCAGGACAGCACTTCAGGGCTGGATGGTGGCACTGAACCCCGCCAACTGATTCCCCATATGCTGGAAAAACAAGAAATCAAATAAATAAACTACCATGGCAAGATCCCCCACTTCATTCCTGCAGATGTCCTGATAAATATCCAAACACTCAGGCAATTCTCCAAACTTGTGCTGAATTATAAACTTTCTCCATTTTATTCTTCAAAATTCCATCCAGTTTGGACCATGAGGGACTTGAGAATTTTTTTTTTAAAGTGCAAAGTGAGTGAACAGAAGGGAGAACAAAAATCACCAACCTACCCTGCCCCATTCATTCTGCTTTGTATCACTTAAAAAATGAGCACTGAAGGGCTGAACCGGGGGCTCTCTTTTTTAATGTACTGTAATTTCTCAGGAAAACTCTTTGTGAAAAGTAAGCAATATATCCTCGTGGATAAGCCTGGAACCACAGTTTCCCCCACCATGCAAAACATCTGTGCCCTTGCCCAGGGGTCATTGCTGCAGTGGTGTTTCTCTTTACTTATAAAGAAATGTCAGGCCATTTTTTATCCCAGACTTATGACAGGGTGCTGTTTATTGTATCACAAAGCTACTATAACTCCAGCACAAGGAAACTGCTCTTATTTGGGGAGTATATATCTTCCTGACTAGCACTAAGGATGAAAATAAGAGAGGTTCTTTTTTTTTGAGAGTATAAGTCAGAGTCTCACCTAGTGGCACTGATATCTTCTGAAAATTCAAATTTCTGGGCTGCTCAGCCTGAACAAGACTCACATTTTAGGCTGGGGGTTTCTATCAAGTCACACAGCTCATCTTCCACTGAAAGTGGTGCCAAAGTCAGTATTTTTGAGGTCCCTCATGTAACCATCAGATCATTTTAGCTACCAGACTTCACATTTCAGCTCCCCACACCATCAAATCTTTTTTTGTTTCAGGGGGAAAGCATGGCAGAAAACGTCAAGGACAATTTGGGGCAGATTAAAAACCATTCCCAGTTCCCCTCCATTTCCTTTTCACCTCTGTCATGGAAAATTGCTTGTGGTTTTTCTGGTGGCTCTGCTCTGTGCTGGGCGGGTGCTCTGAGCAGGCACCAGGCTGTGAGAGCTGCATCTCCTACATCAGGATTTGACTGAGATCCCGACTCCTTGCGTTCATTGGAGCTCCCCTGGTGCTCTTCGCAAGAGTAACCCCCGTGTCCTGGCCAAATTCCAGCTCAAGTAATTACAATCCACTTTCCCAAACACCTCTCCTCTCTTCCCCCTGCAGCACTTCCAATTGCATATGAAATTATTCTATTATCTAATTAGAATGGTGCCCACAGCCTCCTGCCAAGCCTGGGGACTCAGAGGGGCTGTGGGTGCACTCAGAGCCCTCCCCTTCCCCAAAGCAGTGCTGGGACTGGGACTGACTGACCAAACTGGAGGACAGGGAGGACAGAGCCCAGTTTGAAGGGCAATAAATTGAGAAAAGAGAAAGAGGAGTGAAAGGAAATTTCACTTCCTTTCACTTTGAAGGGAATCAAAAGGATGGCTCATGCTGGTGCTTTGGTTCCTTGATTTTTGGATGCTGGTGCTGTTTAATCAGCAGAACAAAACACAAAACTTCCCAGGGAACAAATCAAGGGCTGCTAGAAAACAGGGAGAGGAAGTTGTGATAGGGACACAGAGAGACAGGACAAGGGGCAGTGTTTTCAAACTGCCAGAGGACAGGCTTGGATGGGATACTGGGGAGAAATTCCTCCCTGGGAGGGTGGGGACAGTCTGGGATGGAATTCCCAGAGGAGCTGTGGCTGCCCCATGCCTGGCAGTGTCCAGGGCTGGGCTGGATGGGGCTTGGAGCACACTGGGATAGTGGAAGACCTAGAGATGTCTGTGGCCATGGCAGGGGAGGGAATGAGATGAGTTTTAAGGTTCTCTATGAGCCAAATCATTCCATGACTCCACGATCTTCACTCTTCCCACCTGAGGTTCCTCATATCCCAGCTCTGTCCTGACAGTGCAGGGTCCACCCTGGCTATAAATCACTGGTATTTTCTTTCTGATCCAGGTGAATTCTGTGGGGTTTTCTGCACCCCAGCTCAGGTGAGGCCTCTCCCAGGCAGGTAAGAGCCTGTTCTGGCTGTACCTTGGGCACTGCCAGTGCAGCTCCTAGTCAGAGCTAAGAAATGCTGCCAAAAGGCAAAATAAATCAGATTGTTCTCAACACCTCAGGAGGCCAACCACCAGGGTGCTTCACTGAATTAGGGAGCCTTAGATTTCCTAAGGTGGATTGGAAGGAATCACTACCCTCATTCCATATTTGCACAAACAAACAGCAGTGAAGCCATTAAATAGGAAAGACCAGACTTTTTAGGAGCTCCACTCCCATCTAAGCAGCCGGACTTTAAAACCCAAGCAAACACAAATGGAAAAATTCATTAAAAATTTGAAATATTTTTCCCTGGACATTCAGTGAAATCAGCTTTAATCACTTTAAACTCAGAATATTACACAGCTTGAACTCAGAGAAATGAAATTTAGGATTATTAAATTAAATGGAACATCAAGAATTTTCCTTGACCATTTTGGGAAATGATCTTTGAGATGTTTAACACAGAATTGACCACAGAACATTCATTCTCAACAAATTGCATCCCAGCACCCAGCAAAAAGAACACCAGAGTGAAATAAAGAAAAATGTCACCACCTCCTTTGAAACATTTGTTTGTGGTTCATTGTCCTTAATTGGGAAAAAAAAGATTTATGGTTCCCTGGGGAGAAGAATTTTTTGTTCACTTTTTTCTGCCATCCATCGTTAAGTCTGTAATTAGGTAAGAGCTACAAGGTCATTTCAGTTTAGGTGGTTGTTGTACTGGTAAGCCAAATTTTTGATGCTTTTCATTATAATGCTATAATTTAAGTCACCATTTTTAAATCGCAAAGGCACCAGGATGCACCAGAAGTTGCTGGGCAGTCCACAGAGGGCAAATTATTAATTTCCCAGGGAACACCTTTTCTTGTGGTGACTGGCAGTGGGGGGTTGTTTTTATTATTATTATTATTATTATTATTATTATTATTATTATTATTATTATTATTATTATATGGCTTTATTTAAAGCTTTCTTCATGCCTGTATCCCCACCCTCTGGCCATGCCAGGGATTCTGGGGTTTACAGGGATGTCTGTCCTGGAACTGTCTCAACAAAGGATTTTGGAAATATGCATAAATCTTCCCTAAAACCCTAAACCATCATTACAGGCCAAAGTCGAGGGACAAATTCCACTCTTGGTCCAGGCTGACAAACCTTGGGCTGGGAAAAGCACCTGGGAAAAGCTCCCTGTGCCTTAGTCTAGTTTGACATTTGGAATTCATTCTTCACCTCCAAAATGCCAGGAGTAAAGACAGACTTTTGCTTTTTCTAAACATATATTCTTGAATTCTTTCAGTGAAATGCTCAGCACGTAAAGAAATTACTCAGATAATACCAAGAGCCAGGCTTAAAACAGAAGGAAACCCCAACCAAGCTTGTTTGGAATGAAGTATGAGCAGGTTAGTGGCTCTTCAATATCAAACCACTGCTCCCAAAGTACCATCCCACCTCCTAAAATCTTCCTGTCCACAGGCAGCAGGAGAATGCCAAGGAAATTGGGCTCTTTTCTAGGATGAAGCCTCAATTCTGCAGCCAGAGCCATGTGGGTGCATCCTTACAGCTACTTAAAGCCCCATTATTTTTAAAAAACAGCCAGTCAGACAAAAGAGAATATTTCTGCAGATTCATACAGATTTTTAATGTTTATAAAGATGCTTTTGAAAGAGAAATTCCAAAAGGAGATCCAAGCTCAAACACATACTGCTGATAGAGTGATAAATAAAAAAAACCCGGGGAGGTTTCACTGATTCTGGAACTTCTCTCCCAGCTCTGATGATACAGAGTCCACCAAAGAATTGATGGGAATAAAGATTTCCTTCTCCCAATACTTGGGCAACTCTTTATTACTTAAAAAACTCTCAATATTCAATACCTTGAGTAATTTCTAAGCAGCCTCTTGTCATGCTCAAGGCTGAAGTAGTTACTGAGGAAAGATCAAGGGTTAAGCTGCAAGACTTTAAAAGAAATAATAATAATAATAATAAAACACAAAAAAACTTCATCCAATTTTTTTCCCAAATTAAATCAAGAACATTCCTAATTAGTTTTTCCACCAGAGACATCTAGTGGGAAATGAAAGAACTGAAAGAGCCATAAGCTGCCTTCGCCCTTTCATTAATATTTGCTCCCAAATGCAGGTCAAATAAATCTAACTCACAGTTTGAGATGAGCAGCTTTAAAACTGATGTATTACTTTCTGCTTGGGTTTATGCCACCCATTTTGGATAATTACTCCCAGTGCTTTTTCCCTGTTGGATTCAGAGCTTCTTCATAAGAATGAAACGAAAAGATGGGGTCCTTGGGAGCTCTCCTGCTTTTAATAACTTTTCATTTCCCCTCCACCCTCAAAGATAATTTCCATGCCGGCAGTGTGAAGAGCTGCCACTTGTTTGGGTGGGTTTGGCTCCATCCAGGCACACAACAAAAGCAAACCTGTGTCCTCTAAAGCTCAAATTCCCATTTTAAATCCTTTCAAAGCCCAAAGTCACATGCGGTTCATGTCCTGGATGACCATACACTCCCATCCTCCCCATCCTAATTGCAGCAGGCTGAAAGGAGAGCACAGGTTGGAATTTGGGGGGAATCTGAATGTGGGATTGGTGGCTTGATCTGGAAGGAGACTACTCTGGAGAGACTGGGAACCCAAGGGGATAAACTGGGACTGCAGCTGGGAAAAATCTGGGGAGTCAAGGCTTTGGAGAGATTCTTAAATCCTTGACAACTTCCAAGAAGGAAATTATTTATTGTTTATTCCTTCACTTCCCTTCAGCAAATCCAGAAATTGTGAAGGGAAAACCTGTCCTGCAGAAAAAGGAGCTCCAGGATATCTGAAACACTTATAAAGACAAAATAAAAACCTGCATTTGCTTACTTCTCTGGAGAGATGGACTGAAGTCTTGCCAGATAAAGGGAAAACCTAAAGAGGAAGAAGAGTCTCCATGGAGGGGAGCATTGGAATGTGTATTTTAGGCAGGCAGGCAGACTTGTTCCACCTGCTGAAGAGAGGAAATTAAATTAAATCCTCTTTGCTTTGTTTCACTCTCCCCTCAAAGCAGAGTTCAGGTCTTGGATTCCCTGTCCTCATCTGTCCAGAGCAAAAACTTGCCCATTTTCTAGGCTGGATCATGAAGAAAAAGTTTAAATGAAAATTCAGATGGTGACAGAGGAAGGGGGAAATTTGAGAAAGGCAGAGCTGAAGCAGAGCTCGGGCTGGGGCAGGTGAGAGGAGGATGTGGCACAAGGGCTCAGTCCTGAGTCCAGCTGGCCCTTTGGCACTGCCCACAGTGACAGCACTGCCCTGGGGGACAGCAGAAAATCACGAGTTTTGCTATTTATGAACTGTGAGAGGGAAAGAACATGAAAGCCCTGGGTTTGCCTCTGCCCAACCCCATCTGGGGGGGGTGGGAGTGTTAAGTATCCTATAACCCAAATAATTTGTGTTCCTCACATTTCACAAGGGCACTTTCCTCCTCCCAGCAGAGCATGTTTCAGTGTCACTGCACTGAAACCAAGTTGGATAAAGGACATTTTGGGGCACAGCTCCTGTACAGCTGCAAAGTGCCTCTCTGTAATTCAATTTTTTTGAAGGAAGGTGATTTATTTGTAGTGACTTTGTCACAGAACCCTGACAGAGCTACACATTCTTTGTAGGTTTATTTTGTGGAATTATTCACACTTTGGACCTTCCTGTATATAAAATTAACAGATAAGAACAAAGCAAACATCCTCAAGTGAAGTCAGCCTAGCACGGCAAGAATTGATTCCAAATTAATCCAGTTTATACAGAGCCTAATGCAAAAATGTCTCAGGAAAAGAAATCCACCTGATTTGGAAATAAAAAGGGGGAAAAAAAAAGGCTGTTTCCACTGTGACTGTAGGGTTTCTCCTCCAGCTAAAGACTGATAACAAAAATCCTTTCATACTACAAACAAACATTAAACTTAGGCCAGTTTAATAGCATAAAGTATAAAAAGAGGTTTTCTGCCTTGTAAAGCACAAGTTCAAGTTACAAGCAAGACTCTTTTATTGTGTATTTATTCCTTTATTTCTGTTCATTGCCATGTCCCAGCTGAGGCACCTGTGAGAGTTTCCAGGAAAGCACAAACTCACCCCAGTGGGTTGTTCCAGCAGATTATGGTTTGTAGTATTTCCCCCAGCAGAGTTCTGTTAATGGGAGATGCTGGTGCTGCACTCACCAGCTGGGAAAAAATTCAGTTTCTACCAGATAGTGTGAGGTTCAGCTTTTCAGGGCAGAGAAATTCCCACTGGGATGGGAAAAGCTACAGCTGATGAGCACATCCATAAAAATAATAAAAGAGGCTCTCATGATTGTACCGAGATAATGACAGGAAATAAAAAGATTTCATGCACTGAACACTTCAGAATATTTAATGAAAACACTGCTCCAAAAGGGCCTCCAGAGTGAGAAACAACTGTGGCATTTTGGAGCTGCAGTGATGGGACCCCTTTTGTAGGATCATGGAATGTCCTGACTGGAAGTGACAGGATCATCGATCCAGCTCCTGGCCCTGCACAGACACCCCAAAATCCCATCCTGGGCATCCCTGGGAGCACTGTCCAAACTCTCCTGGAGCTCTGGCTGATTTGGGAATGTGCTCCCCATTCCCTGGGGAGCCTGGGCAGTGCCCCACTATCCTCTGGGTTCAGCAGACTCTTTCCCTGATCTCCAACCTGACCCTCCCTGACACAGCTCCAGCTGTTTCCACAGTCCTATCATGTCTGGAATCAGCTCCATAACCTGGGTAAGACTCAGATCCTTTCCAGCAGGGACATTTTCCGTGTCTAAGGTGGCTCATTAAGGCTCACCCCCACAGAGCAGCTGGAAATGGACACTGCAGGTTCAGGGCAATGCTAACAGCATTTCTGTTCCCAACACCTGATGACTGCATCTCACCAAATGTGCATTTGGGTCTTGCAAAGCAAGTGCAGAGACTGCTGGCGCTTAAAGAATTTGTAAACTGAACTCATTGTTCATAAGTGGAGTGAAATGGGAGAAAGGGATGAAGGAAAGGAGGTACAAAAACGTATCTCATGGCACACAAAGGACAAGGAAAACTCCTTGCCAGCTGTAGGGCTGAAAATCCAGCCCTAAGAATGCCCTGAGAGTGCCCAGAAATCCCTCACCAGCTGAGGACCTCATCTGCCCTCTGTTCTTTCACCCTGAATAAATTCCCCTAAGAGAAGTCCAAAGGTACCTGCAGCCCATCAGAAAGGTGTAAATTCCTCTAGACTGGATATTGTGGAGAAATTCTTCTCCGTGAGGGTGGGGAAGGGCTGGGATGAAATTGTCAGAGAAGCTGCGGCTGCCCCTGGATATCTGAAAGTGTCCAAGGCCAGGTTGGATAGGACTTGGAGCACCCTGGGATAGTGGGAGGTGTCCCAGGGGGTGGGACTGGATGGATTTTGAGATCCCTTCCAACCCTACTGTTCCACAGCACAAACCGGGCAGCACTCAGTTCCAAATTTTACAGCCATTTAGCAGGAAAAAAAAAACAACAAAAAAAACTTCAGTGCCAGGACTCCAACCCTGCCCAGGAGAATGTGCTGGGGCTGAGCCTGCTGGACACTCCTTCAGAGAGGTCAGATCAGAGTCTAGCAAAGAATAATCCCCTCCCTGCATTTAAACATCAATTCTTTGCTAATAAAATATCCCAGGTATTGGGTTTCAGGCCCATGTTTTCAGGGATACACGGGTTATTTCCAAGCCCAGCTATTACCAGTGCACGCGGTGACATTAATATGAGTAAATGCAGGAAAAAGGATGAAATAAAACATATCCTATTGAAGGAAATGAGAGCTCCTTAAGAAAGAAAAACACACATAGGAAAGACGTGGGCATATCAGGATACAAATGGGACACTGGGGAGCTCCAGATTCCACAGGCATGATGTTATTGGAGTGTTTGATACCAGAGTAAGCACCTGCAGATATGAATTACATCCTTGTTCAGACCACGAACATCGCGGCCCTGACATCTCAGGAAGTGCTTATGTTTTATATTTCAAATCCCCCTGCCAACTGCATAAATATCAAATAAATCAATCACGGATCCAAAAGACATTATCTTAAGGACTTGAAAAAGCTGAGCAAGCCACCTCTCTTCTAAAAGTAGCCCCAGACTTTAAATCGTTGAGGTTTTTTCTGTGGTTGCACCTGAACAGCAGGGACAGGAGTGCTGTAACTTCACCTCTGCCCCCAGAGACAGGAATGACACAGAAATGGTTCAAATAGTGACAGTAAAAGAGGTTTTCCATAAGTTAAACATACTTTTTAGTGCCTTCAAGAGGAGACACCTCTATTTTACACATGGAGAAAGCGAGGGACTGATGTACAAATGGGTTGTGCAAAGTCAAGAGGGTTGTGGAATGGTGTGAGCAGAACAAGGGAGTCCTTGAGATGCCCATCAGACCATACAGACTGTTTTCAGTGTATTTTGAGAAAGAAAAATCTAAATTTTGTATTTGTTTCAGTGTATTCTGACCAAGACAGAAAATACAATCCAGGGATCAAATGTTTTCATGATAGAAAGACGTTTTGTCACATGGATCAGGTAAAAAGATGATTAAAACCAGATCACAAACATAGCTCTTCTTACAGAAATTTAACTGAAAATGTTTATTCTGCATTGAAAAATTTAGATCTTCATGCTATAATTTTTTTTAAAGTTTAAAAATAACAAGTATCAAAATATAAACCCCAAGTCTGAGATTTTAATAATGCTGAAAGCCTTAATATACTCAAATTTTACCAACATTACAGAATTTGGGATTTTCAGAATACTTTTCAATTTAGGAGTTCCTCCATAAGCTCTTATTAGATTAATTTGTTATTTTTCCTTGCTTGCCACGGGAGTCTTAATTACAATTGCTCCAAATACAGCTGCCATCCATCTTAATCAACAGGGACTATTTGGCCATGCTATTAAATCATCTGGTGTAATCACTTTGAAAAAGTTTGTTCTGCACTGAAAAAAATGGCCGAGAAAGGAAGCAAAAGGAAATCTATCTTTGCACATTCATGTTTCCCCATTCAGTTCCCAGCAGCAGGAAGATGAAGTGGCCCTTTGGCTTCACAGCCACAGAGTTTGAAAAAGGGGGTTTCGAGCCACAAATTCTGGGAAATATTCAAACAAAGACTTTGCTGCAATCAGAGTGAGTTTGTGACTTAAAATCAAAGTGGCAGGAGAATCAAAACTTCATGGAATCATGGAATAGTTTGGGTGGGAAGGGGCATTAAAGCCCATCCAGCACCACCTCGGCCATGGGCACGGACACCTTCCACTATCCCAGGATGCTCCAAGCCCTGAACAGGCCGATTAAATTAAATTATCTACTCCCCACTTTGTCATGGAATGACCTCATAACCTGGCTGCAGCAGTAATGAGCACTGGGTAATTACTGCGTGTTTAACTTCATTGCAGAACAGAAACACGGTTTGGCCAAAGTCTGCCCCAAGCCTGTGCCATTTCCCAGACACCAATTCCAGTGCCAGACCATCAGCAGCTGCTCCAGCTTCATGGGCTCTCTTGTTAGGAACAGTTAAAAACTTGTCTGTTATTTTTTTTTCCTTACAAGAAACTCAGCAAAACCCCACTTTTTAGAAAGATTATATATCAAATAAAAATGGAGGAAACATCTGCAGAGCTTGACCTTCACTTCAATTTCTTATGATCTTCAAGTGTCAGAACCTTGGAGTGAGAAAACCAAATTTAATTAAGTTTTGCCTGGTTTTTTTTTTTCAAAGTTGTGATTGAAGGTGCAAAACAAAAGGTTTGGATATGAAAATTCTCTCTGTTCCCATCAAACCAATCTGGGGCACACAACTCAGGCTCCTCTAATTCATCCCCACAGCTCAATTTAAGCCACTCCTGAACCACTCAGTGCCCTGCCTGGGGCATTTTTGCCCAGGAGAGTTTTTCTTCTAAATTTTATTCCACTGGTTTGTATTTTCCTTAGACATCCTCTAAGGAAATTGTGTGAGCTGAGAATAAACAGTTCAAAACCTTCCAAGTCAAACTTGCTCTCAGGTTCTTGACTGCCTTCAAACCAAAGTGTGAATTGCAGCTTATCAGCTCTCAAAGAATAATTTTGCAGAGCAGAGCTGCCCTATGAGAAAAAAAGTAATAATAATAAAAAACCTGTTGATCTGCACTACTACATACAAGGACTATACTTTTCCTCATTCTGAGAGTTTCATTTGATATAGGAAACCTCATCAGGAGCCTACATGGCTGATGGGGAAATGCTCCCCACACAGGAGGAAACACAGTCCTGCTCCAGCTCAACATGGTTCACATTGTCCCTTTAATCCACCCAAATCCCTCCATCCTCTGCTCTTCTCAGAGGTTCCTCTCCTTCTAATCCTCAAAAAGCCTCCTAAATCCAGAGTTTCCAAGGAAGTTCCCCTAATTAAGATTTCATTAGCAGCTTGCACACAGACCCAGAGTACCTTCAGCAGCTTCACTTGTCAGAGGAATGAGACATCCCATCACCCCAGCTCAGATCCCAGAGTACAAGGAGAGAGGGGGAATGTAATGACAAAAACAAAGAAGGGTCAAATTTCCTCCAAAAAAGTCCAGCCCCCCTTTCCCCATGCTCAGCTGCAGCAAGGTGAAAGGCTAAATGTGGACAGAATGGGAATATGTGAGTGGTTTCTGAGCTTCCTGGGGGGAATACTTAACAGCAGAAATATGTTTCCCCTGGAGACCTTCCCCACCATTTGGTCCAATTTCTTACTCCAAGAACTGAACCAGCTCATGATGTAATGCTACAGGGAAAACATTCCACTCGAAAACGAGTATCTTCCTAGGGAGAAGTTTGAAGAAAACATCTTAATATTGTTTAAACAGCTTTTGGCACAGGCACACCAGTTGTCCTGCGCTCAAAGCTGAAAGCAAGGCAGGCTAAAAAGATGGAAATGGAAAGTTTTAGGATTTAGGTTTTAAGTTTTAGGCTTCTCCTTGACTACCAGCCCAAGTCCCCAGTTCGTAATGGAATGAGAAAAAAAGACATTTTCAGAAGCAGATATTTGCCTTGCTAATAAAAGAGGAACAGATTAAGGCTCAGGCTATTCTGTGTTCCAGGAGGAAACCACAGATTTAATTCTGCCTAAAGTCTGATCATTTTCTTAACTCCTGCACAAAGGGGCAGTTCCAAGACACCGCTGGGAATGAAGCTTTCTGTGGTTCTTGGAGGGGGCACCATTCCAAGCATCAGGAAAAGTTCCTGCCAACCAACCTTTCATTGCTCAACTTTTGTGTGCACATCTTCCCTGTGTTCCCGACTGCTTGGTTCCCTTTCTGGACCATTTCTCTGAACACATTTATCCCTTTTGTGACTGGAAGAGCTGGACATTGGTGTTTAACAAGGGCAGGAGGCACTGGGGACAAAGAAATTCAAGAGAGGCAGAGCAGGAGGCAGCACACTCCAAACCCGAGGCAAGGGGTGCAGGAAAACCCAGGACAACAGAGCTCTGTGAGGACCAAGCAGGGGGAGAGCTGGGAAAAACAAATGTAAAATGAACATTTAAGGATTCTGTTCCTTAGCTGGGATTATGTCATGCTTAGCACTGATATAAGCTCCATGTACACATTACCTACTCCTTACATAAACCTTACAAAGCTTTCCTTGCAAAACCCACCCTGGGTAGTTTTTTCTTGAGGTTTTTTTTTGACTTGAGGAAAGAGCAAAATGACCCTTTTATTCCTCATTAATATTTGTACCCACACAATTACTTTTTCCTCAATGGCACACCCGAGGCCACTCAACGGCTTCAAATCCCAGTTCAAATGTGAATTCCCTTAGAACCTTAATAGATTTGCATTAGTGAATATTATTTACTGCTAGAACCCAGCATTTCTGACCTGCTGAACATGGGACTGAAGGTATGTGTTTGTCCAAATATTTGGGTGCCACAAAATTATTTATGGTAGGGTGAAGCTTCTATCTCTAATGTAACCCAGGTGATTTAAGGGATGGGGATATGAGATCCCTGTTTTCCATCCTGATGTTCCATGGCCTGGTAAAACAAAGAGCAAGGAAAAGTAGAAACAACTTGACTCAAGAACAGTACGAGCCCAAACCCAGAGCACAGAGGGGATAAAACTCCCAATTTTCCAGTTCCTACCTTGATTAGTTTAGTGCATCATCAGGGCTTTCGAGGAACAGGCACCATTTGTGCTGCAGCTTTTCCTCAGACTTTGAGGCACTTGGTAACTTTGAATAATTTCATCACAGGGATTTAAAAACTCATTTATCTACTTTCAGATATTAAGTTTTGCATTTTGTTTGTTCAAAGGGGTTTTTCTTGTCGAGAGGGATTGTGAGGAATAAAAGCATTGTAGGGTGGGGAGGTGGCTGGTTTGATAATTCCATTTTACTCCTTCGTTGTTCAAACTCTCAAGAGATCTCTCTCTCTGAATTAAAAGGTGTTGCTATTGTTATTATTATTATCAATAAATAGGATTGTTCAGACCTTCAAACATGCTGCACAGCATGGAATATCTCAGCTACAGAGTGCCAGGCCTTCACTGCACTGCTTGGCAATGCTAAAACCCAGCAGTATGGGCTCCATAAAGAATTTAAATCCAACTCAGTGGAGTTGAAGGCCAGTCCTTTGCAGGCTTCTGATGAGAGCTTTAACTGCTCCTTTGCTGGAGCTTGTGGCTGCAGATTTTTCAGGTTCTTGGTAGACCCTAAACTCTTAAAGCCCTGAATCACAACGATTTATCACCCATCAGGGAGCTACATAAAATGTATTTTCCTTCAAAGTGACTATTCTCATAAAAAAAACTAATTTAAAAAGAAAAAAGACAATTAAGAATGTTTTTTTAAAATCTACACTACAGCCCAACTTTACAGGGATTCTTAAACCTAAAAAGCCTGACCCCCAAAAAATTAATGCCACCTGCAAGCTGTAAATATATGTATTATTTAATTTTTTTTTTCCTCAAGTATTTTCTTTGGCTGTTACATTCAGCTGAACAAGGCCTAAAAATTGTCAAACTAAATTCTTGTTTAAGAGCGGAGCTCTAACTACTGCCAGTTTGAGTGAAACACACAGCCAGGTTTAGGGAATATGTTTTATTTATCTTGGCTGTGGCGCGGGGTGGAACATTTTCCATCCCATCCGAACGCAGTCAAAAAGGGGTTGAAATATTGCACAATAAAAGCCATTCATTATATCTGTCTCCTTTGCCTTCCAAAAACAGAGCTGCCTGACCAGCCCCGAATCCGGGCAGGGGGCAGGAAGATAGGAGTCAAGGGGTCACTGGAAATAACCCAAGACTAACACCAGGTTTTTCAGGCCTGGCTTAGGGAATCTGTTCCATGCCCTCACTCCCAGAGCACACAGGTTTTCCTGCTCCCCCCCTCCCAAGCCTGGCTAAAGTAGTTAATTGCTCTGTTATGCACAATTTACAGGAGTTAATTACTGAACTAATACATTAGGCTGCTTGTCTCCCAGTCACAGACCCAGCTCCAGCTCCTCCACTGGGAAACAGGGAAATTGGACCTCATTTCGACTTAAAACATTTTGATTTTACCTCCTCACTTTAAAACCACATGGCAGAAATACCCGGCTACTTTTTATTTATTTCCAGTGCTCAACTACCTGTTGGCAGCTTGAAAATGTAATTTCTTCCCCTACCTGTTTGTGTTCCTGTGTGTTGAAGCCATCCCTGCTGTTCTTCAGGGGAATTTCCCCCTTTCTTCATCTCCTTGTCCACAGCTCTAACAATCCTGTGCTGTTTGCTTCTCTGTTCATCACTAAAGCCTCTCCAGGTCTAAGAGTGAGAGGATTCACAGTGAGGAGGACAAAGAGTCAAGCACGAACTTTCTAAACATTTCTGAACCACAACTGGCCCGGATGAACCCACAACAGTGACATTTCTAGGCAGCACTCAGGTGTTTCAGCATCTTCTATTGCTCATTAGTCAGGAGAAAGTAGAGAAAAATCAGCTGAAAACTGGATTTATTTACAATTATTTTAAAGTAAAACAGATAAAAATGGCATATACAGTTCTTGTTATTTTTTCCCCTGCTTATCAGGTCAGGATGAGAAAACTTTTACTTCTTTAACTTTTATTAACTCCTACAGGAGAAATTGGGTCATCTCATCCCAAATTTTATAATTTATGTGCACCTTAATTAAGGCAAAATATTGGCATAAAATAATTCCTGGGAAACATTAACACTTTTGCTTGAAAACCTCCTGGACAATTCAGGGATAAGGATTGTTCTTAGTACCTTGAGCAAAGTGAAGCAGAGACTTTTCCAAGTGTGAAATAGCTGCCAGATATCCAGCTTTGAAAATCTGTCACCACTTCGTTTCACAAAAGTGATGTGTAATTACTCTTACTTATTAACAACATCATAATTACAGAGCAGCAAAACAATCAGCCTTTCCAGGCCCCAGCACTTGTCCTCCCTGCCAGTCAGAGCAGTAATTACATGGTGAGGTGCTAAATGCAATTATTCACCAATCCACACCCAGGGCTGGCTTGTACCTGCTTAAAGTCATTGAAAGTCCACACAAATTAAAGTAGGGAAGTACTTTTAAACACAAATTTATCTTTATGAAAGCCCTCCAAAGGGAGAAGAGCCTTGCTGTGGAAGAGGAATTGCAATGCCATGGTTTGTTTAGTTGCCACTCTGACACATGGTCTGAGCTGGAGCTCAGCACATTAAAATGGGATAAAATCACTGGAATCTCCTTCAGGCAGAGCTGGAAACCAGAACCACAAACTGATAAAGTCCTGACACCTCTCTGCTGTCACACACCTTGATTTCATTTCCTACCCCCCAGCATGGCCACTAAGACAAGACACAACTCCAGAAAAGCTGCTGGCACACGGAGAGGGAAGCTGCTGGTCGTTCTGAGGGAAAAGCTGAGTTTGGAAATGCAGATGTAACAGAATAACGGCACTGTTCCCACCCCCTGTGTGACACCACAGGCACCAGCTGTAGGTCTCTGTTTCAGGAATTTAGTGAGCTCCTGCTCCAAGGCAGAGCAGGGACTCAGGTGAGTCACCTCAGGCGAGGTGAGATCTGGGTGTTTAAAGCCCCAAGATGCTGCACGGGCCTTGCATGAGGAGCTCTCCCAAATCCCAGTTCCCCCAGCAGAGCCATTTCCCAGCTCCATGCTCCACCACAGATTCCATCCCAGGTCTGGACTGTTCAGCAAGCCCCACATCAGCTCCTGCAATCTGCACAATCAGAAAACAGCCAGAGCCTCCCGAGGCCATCGCAGCCTATCCCTACCCCAGGAAGGATCATCTGTCATTCCTGACAGATATTTGTTTAATCTGTTCCTGAAGGGCTCCAGTGATGGAGATTCCACACTTCCCCAGGCCCTGTATTCCCCTGCTTGGCCATTGCTGCTGCGAGAGCTTTTCCTTAATGTTTAACAGAGATGTTTTCCTCGGATTTAAACACATTTCTTGTCCTTTTCGGTGCAGATATGGAAAACAGATTATTGCCCCCCATCTCTACACCTTCTGCAACAGCTGAAGACTTGTTCAAGTCCTCTCCAGATTAAGGAGACAAAACATTTTGAGGATAAATTCTCTCCAGAGAAGGACAAAAGGAATTAAAGGCACCATAAAGAAGTAAATACCTCTTGGAAAGAACTGCAACCTCTTCATTTCTAAGTTTCCTCACCCTGCCACTGCCATCAAGCATCCACAAGTGATTCCTAACAACTCTTTTCCACCCACCTGTGCCAGGAAGAAAATCCATGTTTTGTTTTCCTCTCCTGACCCTTGTTCTTGTCCTCTTGCCTTCACTCCCCCCTCCCAGTGGAGTGCACTTAGAGAGGTCCCTGAGGGAAGCTCAAGGGAGAGCTCCCTGTGCTGCTGAACTCAGGAGAGCATCCCACAGAGCAAGTTCTGGCCAGCAGTTGGGATTAACCCCTCTTGGATCAAACACAGGAATTTATTTCCTCTTCCCGCAGGACAACTCTTTGATCTCACTATTCCAGTCTGATATTCAGGATGTGACAACCCCAGTGTCACCCAGTGCTGGATTTGGTACCTAAAAGCTGCAGACACACCCAGACAGCTCAAGGACAACTTTACTCTGTTTAAGCACAAAGTGATTTCCATAATAAAACTCACACCTGATTCCAGTCCATCATCATTTCACTTTTCCAGTTTAATTCTCGTGCACAGTTCAGTTGCTGCTTTGTTTTGAACAATTACAGGAGTAGCTATTTTTACTAATTTACTCATTTTTAAGCTTTCCATTTTAACCTCAGCCAACCACTGGGATTTTTTGTCCATTATTTTCTTTTTCAGGTCCCTTCCAAGCAGAAAGCTCAGCCCAGCCTGCCCTCTCCTGGCAGCCAAGCACAGCATCCAACCCAAGAACTTCCCCCCAGTCTGTTCCCAAACCTAACCCCAAAAGCAAATCCCCAAATCAAACATTAAGGGCAATTGTTTTTGGAGGGATTTAAGACATGGAGATGTAGCATTTGGGGACGTGGCTTATGGGCCACAAGGCAGTGCTGGATTCTGAGCTTAAAGCTCTTTTCCAACCCCGGTGATTCTGTACCTCAAACAGCACTGAAATAGTGGAGTTTCTTTCAAGTTGCTTTAGGAATTCTTGTCTTGGGAGAAAGAGATATAAAACCCCAACTGTTCTGGTTGCTTTCAAGCTCTATAAAAACAGCTGAGTACATAAAGGATTGTATCCCACATCACTCATGGTAAAAACCAGGTGACAGAAGGGACTGTGTTGGACACAAAGCCATTTCCTCCAGGCTGGCACGGGGATCCCTCTGGGCTGGAATACCCCAGGGTGAAAAATGAAAGCAGCAGCAAAGCTTGAGGCAGAGCACCTGCAGTCCTCACTCTTTATTCCATTGTTCCAAGCAGAAAAGTGCAAAGAGGAAGATGACAGGGGCCAACAGGCAATGGACTCAGGACACACACACAGGGCTGGCAACAGCTGGAAATGAAGCACAGCCTTCCTGCTGAGGAAGGCTTCCATCCCCTCAGCCAATTTCATTTACAAGATGAATTTTATACACAATAAAGATTTAAAGGGTTTTTTTCCTCCAATGGCCACCCTTTACATCAGAGAATCATTGATGAATTCTAACACAAAATCTTACTCTAAGGAACTCCACTTCTGCTCATGCCCAAAGCCTTTACAGAAGGCAGAAACAGGTACCCCACTTCCTCCTTTTCCCTTTCAAGAAGTGATTACTTTGTTCACTGCAGACCATTTCTGTTTTAGTGTATTTTTGCAATCTAGAAGAAAATATATGCAGATGTCAACAGCAATTTATAGGGAATGGTCAAGCACATGGGAAACAAACCCTTGGAGCAAGTGTTGCTGGAAGGACACATTTGCCACCATGATTTAACTGCTAAAGATAAACCCACATTTATCAGGGAAGATTTTTTTATTCTCTTAAGTACCTGCCATAACTATGAGACCAGTGCTGTGAGCCTGCCTGCCACATAGTTCAGATCTTCAAGCATTTTAGGCATCAAGACAAGGAAAATGAGTTCTAAGTTATCCAGAAAATGAATAACAAGGTATGTGAGGAAATAAAAATGGGAAAGAGAAACTTGAGAGACAACATAAGGCTCTAAGAAGCACCTTCACTTTAGAAAATCAGAGATGCCTGAAACATCTTTCAATCTTAGCTCAAGTGTTTGTGCTGCTTCCAAGTGGGTTTGGTCACTCCTGTCCTTCCCACACCCAGAATTTGTGGTTTTCCTTCTCTGGGTTGGAGCCCAGGGCATTTCTCAAGCTGTGGCTTCACAGAGGCTTCTCCTCCTCCTCCTCCTGCCAGGCCCAGCAGCAAGAGGAGCAGAGCCCTCATTGCCCTTCCCTAGGGCTGGGAAGGGGAGCAGGTTTTGCTCCCTGTGGTGAATATTCTCAGCTCCTGCCAGGATCGATGTGCTGATGCTTCTTCTGGCTTTGGGAGCAGGTGGGAGGGGAGGCTGCTTGACAATCTCCCTGGGGAGCTGAATCCATGCAAGTCCCTCACTTGCTGAATCCTTGCTCAGCCTCATGCTGCGCCTCACCTTGCCCTGAGCACTAGCACTGCTCCTCCTCCTGCAGGCCTGCAGGGATCCTGCAGGGACTGATAAAACTTCTTCCACGTTGTAAGAGGAAACTGCAAGATCAGCCCCAGTTATTATCAAGCTTTCAGCAGGAGGGAAGTAGAAGGAACTGCTTCTCTTTGCCAGATCAACTCTGACAGAATCCTTTTGAGGACACTTGGTTCTCTGGGCACTCTCCTGTAGATCCTGTTGTTCCAGAATGTCCAGCCCAGTTAGATTTCCTTGTAATTCCTCCTTTTCTAACAAGGAACTGCTTTCTTTTGCTTCTTTTTCACATGGAGTCTCTTTGCCTTGCTGGAAATACGCAGATGTATCAAAATCCTCTTCTCCATCTGGCATGGTGTTTGAAAACTGGGGAGATATTAAAAAAAATATATATTTTTTTTTAAATACAGGCAAGAGGTAGTCCATAAAAAACTGGTTTCAAACAGCTGGACTGGCTACTGTTCTCCTCACCACATCAGTCTCCAAAATCCCAACAACTGACAGAATCCTGCAGGCTGGAATCTGTTTCAGTGTGAGGCCAAACTTATGTTGCTGAGGAAGCAGAGAATGCTGGAATGGCCAATTAAAGATAATCCCATTCCACCCTCTGCCGTGGGCCCAAGTTGCTCAGAGGCTCAAGCTGAGCTCTGAATGTCCAACACCTCCTCCCAAGGATGGAGATTTCACAGCCTTCAGGCTGCCTGGGCCCCAGTTTAATCACTCCCAGTGTTTTCCTCCTGTGATCCCTCAGCTCAGCAGTTACCTCAGCAGTGTCAGGAGCAGACTCCAGGCTCCCTGGCACCTCAGAGTCTCCAGGCCCAAAGCTGGTGGCTGCTGCCTCCTCCAGGAGCCTTGGATTTGGGAATCCAGCAGCTGCACAGAGCCCCTTCCTGCTCATCCTTCCAGCCTGGGGCTCCTGGGGAATGTCACTGCAGGCATCCCTGGATTTGGGATTACCCAGAGCTGCACCCTCTGAACAAGGGCAAACATGTGGTTAATGGAGTGAATGTACAAAATCTGTGTATTACAAGAAAAGCTTCACGGTATTTTACTTCTTATATAAATTATTTTACTTATTAACCTATATAAAAAATAAACTTCTAAACAAGCATCCCAGATAAGCAGTGGAGAATAAACCCTACAGGAAGCTCTGCACATCCTTTAACTCTTCATGCCCAACTCAGCAGCCCAAAGACTATGAAAATAGCAGTACTCAAAGTAAAGAGGGGGATTTTTTTTTGTCAGATTTACACTGGAGTCCAACAAGAACTGAATTTATCAGTTGGACATTATTAATTTATTAGATCCTCCAGATTCTGCTATTACAGAAGCAATTAAAAGTAAAAAAAAAAAAAAAAAACCCCACACTTGTGTAACTGTTTAACTGTTGAAATAAAGGAACAGAAAGAGCAAAACAAAACTAAACCCCAAATTACCTGTAAAAAGTGCATCTGCCATTGGAGAGTTTGGAGATGAGACAGAAGAGAAAACCTCTGGACTTTCAGGGATAGGGCTGAGAAGGGGCTTCTTAGAAGCCATTTCTCTTTCCCCATACAAAGATTTCTTCACTTTTTTCTTTCTTCTTTTCCCATAGCTTGGGTATTTTGTTTTCTGAGAAGATTGAAAAGGAGAATAAAGCACAGTGAAATTTGAATCATCCTCTACAAGATTTTTCAACAAGTGACCCCATTACTGGATTTTGATGGGTGACAACTGTTTCCCCTAGAAGGAAAGTTCCACTTCTTATGCCAGCTACAGAACAATCTAAAAACTCAAAAGCAAAAAATAATTACTTTTCTAACATGGCTCTGCAAGAACTTGGTAAGGGAAGAACTACAAACTCATTTGTTGGCCTTGAAGTCTGAAAAGTGACAAACACCTCTCATCAAAAAGATCCTTTTGGCCCTACAAGAATTCAGGCCCTCAAGTCAGAAAGGAAGAGAGATGGGGCAGGAAATGCAGGAAAACAAGATGGGGATGAAAAAAGAAAACATTGGCAGCAACAGGAAGATCAAAATAATCCTGTAAGACATGAGGAGAGACACTTGGAAGAGAAATAAATTAAAATGAAAGCAGAATTCAGCAAATGCAGTGGCTGGCACTCACCTGGGTCTTCTTGGGAGCAACCTGGGTCGGATTCTTCTGTCTTTGAATCTTGCTCCTTCTTGGATTTTGAGTGTCTTTGTCATTGTCAGTGTTTGTGGCTCCTGAGCTGCTGCAATCAGTGTCCTCTGTCACAGCTCTGCACTGCTCAGGAACAGCATTTGGGGTGGCTGGGGACACCTGCTGCTTACAAAAACCCACCAGAGTCAAAGAGGCACAAAAATCAAATGGAATTAATCTCTATTACCACATTAGGGGTTGGCACAACTGGAAATTAAATATTACAGACTCATTTCACACAGTACAACCCTGTCCTATTTCCATTATAATGAAAATACAGGAAATTTTCATGTTCAGTTATTTCTTTTCAGAAAATGGGTTACTTTTGTTATATTCCTCCATTTTTTTGCCTTCCCCTCCCACAGAGCTGTCCCAACACTGAATTCTGAAAGCACTTCTTGTACAATCAATTCTGTGCCTTGAAATTCCAGCAACCAAAACATTTTGTCAGATCATTTGGAAAAGCTCCTGGAAAATTCAATATAAATTGTCAATTTAAGTATCAGGCTGTATTTTTAATGACTGGAAAGTTCTTTTCACTGAAAAAATCTCATTTCCACAATGCACTAACAGGAGGTATTTCCATATACCTGGATATAGAGAATTCTCATACTTGAGGCTGGAAGAACTTTTTTAAGCATCAAGATGGATAAAAGAGAACAATTCTGCCTGAAGAAGTTCAAAAAAACAAAATTAATTTTATCACTATGGAAATTCACCTTTCTTTTAGTAGAAGAACGAGTTGTTATCGTGTCAGGTTTGTCAGTCTCCGCTACTATAAATAAAAAAAAAAACCACAAAAAGGATTTTTAAGCAGTTTCAATGCAAGTTAATCACATTTTGAGAAAATTATCTACATAATTTCTGATATTATGCACTTCAGCCACTTTAGTCTTGAGTAGAAACTTAATCTTGAGGACTATCAAACATGGCAAGAGAAAAAAAAAATTCTACCTTGCTCTACAAAACAGAGGAAAACTCAACTTGGAGGATTTGGTAACAATAGTTAGAACATTCAGAGCTTTCCCAGATAAATATGAACAATCCACTTTCAATTCTTTTGTTATTGGGCTGCTGTTTAAAAATTATCAAAATTACAGTCTCAGAATCAAGATCCTAGAAAAAATAAATGTTTTAGCAGTAACATTTTCACAGAAAGATATCACAAGTGTAAATAAGATCCAGTTAACCTAAAGTTCAGATAAATACTGCAGCTACTGCAAGGAGCTTCAGAAGAAAACCTTTCAATTTTAATGTGAGCATTCAAATTTTAGCACAATTGAAATATATCCCCTGTATTAAAAAAATACTAACAGAAAAATAAACCAAAACCCTCAACTCTCAATTTTCAGGTACAAAAGGATTCATTGTGTACTGATAAAAATACAAGTTGCAGTTACCTTCTGCATTTTCAACAGGTGAAGAAGCTTCTGCAGCAACAGAACCTTCCAGGAATTCTGGGAGAGGCTCAACACCTTCCTGCAATCAAAAAAATGACATCTTTCAGCAAAAAATTACAGCAAATATTTGATGGACTTTGTCCATCAGTGTTCGTAGACAAAGTGGGTTTATTTTGTTTCCTTAAAGAAAACACCATTGCTATTTCTTTTTGCCACACAGAGCAGCAAAACATAAGAAAAAGAGAAGGGGAAAACACTTCAAGGCTCAGAAACCTTCCAAACCAGCTCTCCAGGCCAAAGTGCTGTTCAGAATTCCAAAAACTCAACTTCTCAGCGTGATTCTAGAACTCCAAGCAGACTCTACTTTTATATTTCAGCGATTTCTTTGCAAAACCAAGCAGGCTCTGGGGGGGGGGAAATTAACCAAGAATTGACCATTCACAGAGAATAACAAACTCACATCATCCCAACCAAAATCCAGGAGGGGCAAAGGCTCCTTAGAGAGGTCTGGCCTTGCCCAGGAGCTCTGCCCTTGGGAACATGCTGGGGAGGCTCCTCTGCGTAATGGGGTGTTGGCAGGCAGGCTTTGGTCAAAGATTTCAGGACTCAGAACATCCCCAAAAGTCACTTTCTTCTTCTTATTTGGTGTTTTGGAGCTCTGACTGTCAGTTCTGTCTGTTGGAATAAAATGAAATCAGTGGAGTCAAGGAGAACTGGCACAGAACAGAAGCTTTGTAAGAAATTTCAATATTCTAAAAATCATCCCCCAATCAGCAAAATATTACCTTCACATTGCCTATGAGGCCAGCCAGGATTTTCCCTCTGGATTTATTAAACAAATAAGGTAGAAACAGACTATAAAATGACCTCCTGTCAGTTGAAAAGTGCCAAACTCCCTTAAAAATCAGGGATCCTATTCTGGTTGTTCAAGGCTTTCTGAAGCTTTGGCATGGGATTCATTTGCTTTGAGACATTCCTTTCCTTGTCAATCTTGTTTTCCAAGCCATCAGCAGGATGTCACAAGGAGGTCATTCACTGGTGATTAGCACCAATAACCAGACTTAGCAAAGAGGCAAAACCTTATCATCCCACACAATACTTTACTTATGTAAAAAGGAAATAAAGAAAGCCAAGGGATTTTTTTTTTTCCTTAGAAAGGGGAATCTGACCTGTTTGCAATGTTTCAAAGGCTTTTAAACAATTGGAGACTACAGCAGGTTCATCTCCTCCTCTGTCAATGGCACTGTTTGAGTATTCCTGCCAAATTTAAGAGATACAGTTCAATAATAAAATTTAATTAACTATTGTCCTCTAAGCAGCATTTAATAATCAGTCCTTTTGTTCAACCAAACCTGCTTGTTAAGCTGCATGAATAAAACTCAAAAACATTCATTTCATGGAATCATGGAATGGTTTGAGTGGGAAGGGAGCTGAAAATGATTCAATGTAACCCCTGCCATGGGCAGGGACACCTCCCACTGTGCCAGGGTGGGACAGAGTGTCCCTGTCCAGCCTGGCCTTGGACACTCCCAGAGATCCAGGGACAGCCACAGCTGCTCTGGGAATTCCATCCCAGCCCCTCGCCACCCTCACACAGAGCAATTCCTTCCCAACACCACATCTAACCCTGTCTGTTGTCAGGTTGAAGCCATTCCCATTGTCCTGGCACACCAGACCTTTGTAAAGTCTTTATTTTTCCTGTCACCCCTTCAGGTCCTGGAAGGTTCAACTGGGTCACTCCAGATCCTCTCACAACATGAAAGATCCAAGCAAAGCTCCCAAGATGACCAAGCAGCATTAAATCCTTCCCAATTCACAGCAATCAGTCACCAAAGAACTTTTAAGCTCATCCTTCGTGCAAGCAGCACTGAACCAACCTTGGGGCTGTCCCTGAGCTCCAGCCCTGGGGTTTTTTTCAGGATGGATCTCAGCAGGGAGCCACTCTGGGAGAGCTCACTGCTGGCAATGTTTCCTGGTCCCAGAGGTGTCACAGGGGTTTGGCTTCCACCCAGCATTCCCAGGCTCACATCTTGAACAATCCCACTTTTCCTTGCGTTGATATCTGAGACAGCATCACTGCCACTGTGGTCACACCTGGGAACTTCAGAGCAGGCACAGAACTGTGACACTGAAATGTTGAAGGAAAACTGACAAAACTTCAGTATTAAAAACATGAGCTATGTAGAAGTGCACACATCTCCACAGATCCTGTGCAGAAACACCCCACAAAAATCCATCAGTCTGTAAATTCTCACTCCTTTTTTTGGCCACGTGTACATTTGCTATTTTCAGAAATTTATCAAACATACAAAAAAAGGAGCACAACATGAAGGAAAAGTTACATCAGGTTTCTACTGCATCCTAAATTGTAGACAAGATGAAAAATGTCAGCTGAAGCATTGCCTGACAAATATTCCAGTATTTTTATTTCCTAACGAGAGTTTAGCAAAGATTCTAACAGTCCTCTTACCATGGCCTGTTTCTCCAGTTACAACAGTCTCCAAGGATTTAATAGGTTGTTGCTGCTCATAAATCCATTCCTGAAGAAAAAGTTAAAGGATTTTTACAACAGCACAAACTATGTAGGGTTTTAATCCCACAGACAAGGGTTTCAAAGTTTTCTCCATCCATTATTTCAGCTGAATTTATTTTCCCAAAACACCCAGGGAAACTCTTAGCAGGATTAGACATGGCAAATGAAGAAATTGCCTATTTGAATGGCTAACTCAGAGGTCTCTCCCCAGTTCAAGGCACCTTTGCAGCAGCAGGGTCAGTGACAGTCACAGCTCCATGTGGGGACAAGATGCTGCAGATCCTGCGCTCACTCCTGCTGCTCTTGGTCTCATTTTCACTTACATTTTCTTTCAAAGCAGCTCCTCTGTTGCCCAACACGAACTTTTCACTCCACTGCTCCAGGTTTGGCTCTTTTTTAAAAGGTGCTTTGTTCTGAGCTGCATCAATTAAAAAGAAAACAGAACCCAAACAAACCACAAAGACCAGCTTCAGGTTTTTCAATTAATTCTCTTTTTGTGTTTCTTCATCAAGCAATCAAAAAGTCACGTAATGCTCTAGGCAGGGAGAACACATTTTTTAGATCTATTTCAAAAACAACATCATCAACCTTCAAAACAAAAGAAGTGATTCTTTTTATATAAATGTGGCATAGATTGCAATGCAAGAGTAATCACAAGTGTGTATTCTATCAGTGTCTATTCTGGTATCTGTTGATATCAGGTGGAGCAGTGTTCTTTATCTCTGCCAGGACCCATCCTCCAGCCAGGGCCAGATCTTGTGTGAAAGGGTCACTGAGTGTCACTGCATGGCTGACAAACTTCCCTCATCCCACTGGGAGATGCTGCACCCAGGGGAAGAGCCAAGCATTCCTACCTGGAGAGAAATCTGGGATTTGGAACACCATGGCACCCTTTTTCCACTGGATTCCCAGAGGAAGATGAGACCCATCCACACCAGCACTGGACCTTCAGAGGAAAACTCCACCTTTCTACAGGATCACAGCTTCAAGAGAAGCAGCTCTGTCACTGCTGAGGGCTGCAGCCACCATGGGATGGCACTGCCACCAACACCCTGACCCACAGCGGGTCAGGCTGCATTTGCACTCTGTCAGTGGGGTTTTTTTGGTGTTACTGAATTTTTATCTTAATTTTCCTAATAAAGAACTGTTATTCCTATTCCCATCTCTTTGCCTGAGAGCCCCTTAATTTCAAAATTATAAGAATTCAGAGAGAGGGGGTTTATATTTGCCATTTCAGGGGAGGTTCCTGCCTTCCTTAGCAGACACCTGTCTTTCAAACCAAGACAAAATGCTATCAAGACCAGCAATAACAGAGAAGTAAAATGAAATTCTCCATTCTCCATTCATGGGAAAAAGTGCAAAAATTAATGCTCAGTGAGAAAGCCATCAAAGAGTAGAAATCAAGGAACTAAACCTAAGGAAAGAGTCCCAAAAATACAAGTTTTTGGAGAAACCACTAATCAGGGTGCATTAAGATGGTTTAAACAAAACAAACCAAACCTCAAACCAAGCATAAACACACGTACCAAACCTTAGAAAGGAAGATTCTTTTGTTTTATATGAAGTATTTCTCTTTTGATACTTTTAGCCTAAAGGAAGGCGTGCTATTTAAAGTACATCACTGACCAGGACATTTAATGAACTCCCAGGAACCTTCCTGGGAAGGCTCCCCCAGGTGTGTGAGCCCAGGCTCCCCCTCAGCTTCTTGCAGGGATTCAAAGGAAGCTTGGAAAGCATCAATCTTGTCCTTCAGAGACCTCACATTTGCAGCTTTGAAAGGACTGATCTGCCAAAACAAGATTAACCCCATCAGGACTTTTCTTCCCTCACCATTTGAGCTTTAATGTTTTGTATTTGCATTTTGACATAAAATACAAAGAAGCTGGCATTTAATCTGGCTGCAATTGTATCTGTAAAAATAAGGAAAAAAAAAAGGAACTTTATGCAGAAACTTGGTGTATTTATTGCATTTATCTGCGCCTCTAATCTAGAATTTGTTTTTTGACAGTCCAGGATAGTTCAAGTTATGAATAAATCTGAGTCACTCACGTTTGAATTGACTCCAATTGGAACCAGCAACATCCTAATTACCAAAATAAACGAGTGCAGCAAACACAGGAAAGTAACAAAAGTTAAAATATATAAGCAAGCTGAATATGGAGAAGAAATTCCAGCATCTACACGGTGTAAACTAAACCTGGAAGTTGAGTCCTGGAGTGAGGTGACCAAGGCACAGCAGCAAATGAAAATGCCATGGTTTATTTATCCCTTCTGCTGGATTGTTCCCAAGATTTGCCTCCCCTTCTCCCAGCACAAGGTAATTCCTGGAGGGAATGCAAGTTCCCCCTCAGATATTTGGGAATCTCTCACCTGGGTGAAAGCTTCTTTGTGCCTGCTGCTCCTCTGCTGGGCCAGATACCGGATCAGGGTGTTGTTTTCTGGTGATCCCCTCAATCCAATGGTTGATCTCCTCCTAAATTTTAGTGAAGTTGGGGAAGTCCCTGAAAAGGTTAAAAAGAAAAATAAAGCACAAAACCACCAAATGTTTTGTAATACCTAAAGCTCTAAAATGGGAACTTTTTATCCTTTTAAAGGTTGATTAATGAGACTTATTCTAAGATACAAAATTACCTGCTCAACCCAAGAAACCTCCCTGAGCACATCAAATTGACTCAGAACAAATAATCACAAACCAAGTCTGCCTTTTAGCCTCTCAATTGTTTGTAAACATTTACCAATACTTGCAGAATTTGTCTTGCAATTCCCTTGTGAAACTCAAGACACTTCATTACCTGAAGAGATCTAAACGTGGAGCATTTAACTGTGTAGGATACAACCTGTACAGTTAAATGGTGTAATTATCCTAAATGTGGGATATCCTATTAAAATGTTGCACCAACAGCCTCTCAGAGCGTGCTCCCCAGGCACAGTCAAACTCTGATCACCTGAATCTGCCCTAAATTAGAGCCTGTGGCACAAGGTTGGACTTGCCAAGCTGGAGAAGCCCCTTTGAGAAGGGCAAAAAAGTCCTTTATCACCCCAGCCTCACCCGTGGGTCGTTTGCCAAAACCTTCCTGAGCAATCCCAAACTCAGCAGTTTTCACAGCAGCAAAATCCAAAGGTTTTTTCCTCTGCTCAGCTCCAAAATCAGCTTTCCCTTCCACTTTGTCCCTCTCAGGAGTGGAGAATTCATTTCCCAAGAGAACAGCTGGGCTGCTGGAAAAATCCTCCTCGGTGTGCAAGGGCAAGGGGAGTTCAGTGAGCACATCCCCCCTGAGGGCACTCAAAGATCTCCGAGGGAGCTGCCAGCTCACATCAGCCCTCTGGGGGTGACACAAATTCTCCTCGGGGCCTTTGGGGCATTTCAGGGCCCGTTTTAGTGCCTGGATCTGGTTCCCATCAGTGAAATTCTCCTTCTTGGATGGTCTGATGATTTTGGTTTTGGTCACTTGGCAGCTCTTCTGGTCTCTTGGAAGAGGGAAAGATGTCCCTTCCTTCTGTTCAGGACAACCACTCTCATTTTCTTTAACTTTCAGGGGAGTTTTAGATCCTCTGAACATTGTGTGGGACTGATTTGAAGGAACATTCACTCGGCCTTTGCTCCTGTAATTACAGATTCATATTAAAAAGAAAAAAAAATAAATTATTATTTGCTAAGAGCAAAAGCTCACTGCCACACTCAAGCTTCTCCCCAAACCACATTTTACCTGGACAAGGTGTTTAATAGTGGGGTGGGAAGGGAATTTTATCCCCAAAAAACTGCAGGGAAAGGACACAAAAGGGGCAGGGACCAGAAAGAAAACCACAGAGAAATAAAACCCCGTATTATAAACATGTACAGGAGCCAAAAGGCTGTGATTTCACTCTGTCAAACTTCACATTAATATAAAATATGTGCATAAAACACGTTAATTACAATCACAGTGTGACTGTTTTGCTCTCAATGTTACAATAAATATCAGCAGTTTAATACTACTTTTAATAACACTAATGAGTAGCAGCAAAAAGAGAAGACAAGTCTTGGAAAGAAATCAGCAGAAGAAACAACATTATTCTTTTTTAAATACCACTAGCTTTTAAGCAGAAATTTTAAAAGGCTGGGGCTTTTTGCAGTTAATTTCTTGACGTAGAATTCAATAAGGTGACTCTGAAACTTTGCTTCTGCAAATACGCGCACTTTTACCGAAATTAAGCTGCTTAACAACGCCTGGGCAATCTTTTTCCGTTCTTGTTTTTATTTTTCCAGCTCTCAGGCCCCAGCGGAGGCCGACGGCCACAATCACAGCCCAGGGAAAAAAACCCCCAACACGGGGCTCCCCCGGTCTGTACCACCGCCGGTTCCCCGCAACACCGAGCACAGCCCGGATATCCCCTCACACCCTGCCGGGTATCCCCGTAACACCGAGCACAGCCCGGGTATCCCCGAGCACCTTACCGACCATCCCCGTAACACCGAGCACAGCCCGGGTATCCCCGAGTACAGCCCGGGTATCCCCTCACACCTTGCCGGGTTATCCCCTCACACCCTGCCGCCCATCCCCTCACACCCTGCCGGGTTATCCCCTCACACCCCGCCGGGTTATCCCCTCACACCCCG
>JAGMWU010000029.1:1098907-1137407 GCA_018697195.1 Certhia americana
GGGCTGTTCCTGTCCCAGTTGCTGTCCCGGGGCTGTTCCTGCCCCAGGGCTGTTCCTGTCCCAGTTGCTGTCCCGGGGCTGTTCCTGTCCCAGTTGCTGTCCCGGGGCTGTTCCTGCCCCAGTTGCTGCCCTGGAGCTGTTCCTGTCCCGGGGCTGTTCCTACCCCAGTTGCTGCCCCAGGGCTGTTCCTGTCCCAGTTGCTGCCCCAGGGCTGTTCCTGTCCCAGTTGCTGCCCCAGTTGCTGCCCCGGGGCTGTTCCTGTCCCAGTTCCTGCCCCAGTTGCTGCCCCAGAGCTGTTCCTGTCCCAGTTGCTGTCCCGGGTCTATTCCTTCTGCCCCAGTTGCTGCCCTGGAGCTGTTCCTGTCCCACCTGCTGCCCCAGGACTGTCCCTGCAGCTGCAGCATGCAGCCAGATGGAAGCTGCTGCTCCCAGGGTCCCCAGGCTGGGAAATGCATTTCCATTAGCTGATGCACAACAGTAATAGCACATTTGATTTCACTCTCACACAATGATCCTTCTCAGGCAAAAATGTGGTTTTCATTAACCCGACAATACCTTGATGGGGACAGATGGCCACCATTTCCTGGGGAAGTGTCCCTGAGCCATCCCAAAATCTCAATCTCTACTTCAAATTTGAAGCAAAACCCTGAGCTCTGAGTGGTTGAAAGTGTCTCCAGCAAGGCATGGAAAAGGCTCATAAAATCAGGAACAGGAATTCAGAACCTGAATTCCACTGGATTTTCATGCATAAACTACCTAAATAAATATTATTTTAGCCCATCTTTAATCCTATTTGTACTGAACGTGTATTGAAATCGTGGCTCATGACTTCCAACAGTGAAGAGCTAGCAGCAGTAATGTACTATACTTATTTTTTTACTGCAAGATATGATGTTAAGCAGGAAAACACACCAGAATAATTACCAGAATGTTTGAAATTAGTTCTTTCTGTCTCACTGGGGGAAACTTGGCCTGTCTTTGCAGAGCTGAACTCCACCAGATCTTGAGGTTTGCTCAGGAACTTTTCATTTCTTGCTGCTAAATAACACTGAAAAAAAATGAAGCTTTTTCCACACCCAGCTTTTCCAACCTAACACATTCCTGGAGTTGCTACAGGAATATTAAACAGGGAAAGAAAGTGGAGTGGCTGGAAATGTTTGACCCTGTGGAAAAACTCTAATTATCATCATTTCCTGGAGAAGGTGGGAGGGAGCACAAAAATCCCCCTCACTGAGACACTTCAGGGGATAAAACCCCAGATATTCACCCAGCTAATCTCCATCCAGATCACCTTAGGGCTTCATCTCTGCAGTATTTTAGCAACTGAAAATTCCATCCTTAGTCATTTCTGCTCTTTAAACCCAGAATTTGGTGTGTGGTTACAGGAGAGGCTGGTGGAGAGAGAAGGCAGAAGAAAGGTTTAACCCCAAAGCCAAATGGAGCAACAGAGTCAGAGTGAGGTTTCAAAACTGTGTGAAAATAAATTCCTTCTCAAAGGATCTTTGCTTGGCTCAACATGTGAATAAATACTCTGAAATTGCATTAAAATTGTGTAAAATTGTTGTGTAGATTATTTGATTTATGTAAAAGAGAACACATCCCAGTCCAGAGTGGGAGCAGCAGACCAGGGTCTGCTTTGAGTCCTGCAGGGACAATTTGGATGTGACAATTTTTGTTTCACGTGTCCAGACAAAACCATGGCCTCATCTCATTCCTATCTGGGTAAAACAGCAAGGAAACTTTGATAAAAGAATAAATTTACTTTTGGAATTAACTCCCCTGTCCATCAGTAGTCCATGGAAGAAAGACTTTTACTGCTCTTTTTTCCTGGTTCAGTCATAAAAACAACATTTATTTTAAAAATGTATTTACAAATTTTACAACAGTCATTACATTTAAAAAACCCATGAAGATTTGTACACCTTGCATTACAAACTTAGTGAATCATGTGGCATTTACCCAGAGAGCTGCAGCCCCTTCCCAAAGCTCCTGCTCTCTCCAGAGCCACTTAAAGCTGTATTTTTTATTGATTCAGTTGTAAAGGACTGAAAAAAACCCCAAACATCGTGTTTGCAGTCTCCAAAAGGGGTTTGTTGTGAAACCACCAATCCCGGATCCCAGAACACACAAAAACTCTTTCCACAACACCCAAATCCTCCTGAATTCACAACAAATATGTCCTAGGGGTTAGAGTGATTAAACCTTTGTAATATTACAGTGAGAAAAATTAATCAAAAGTACATCGGGGTGAACTTCGGAGCTGATGAGGCACTTCCACCTCTGCCTAAAAATATAAACCAGCACCACATGGACCTGAAAAACAGGTTAAGGTGTGAACCTCCTCTGAGTAACCCCTGTAGTGCCCCAACTATCCTAAAGGTGCTTTAATGAATGTTCAGAGAGAAGAATCAGGTGAACCTCGTGCTTTTGAATAGCCATAAAATCACATTATTTATTTTTCCTGCCTGTTGTAGTCTTTGGGAAAGCACAGCCTGGTCCACCAGGGGATTTGGTCTGCAACAGTAAAAATAAGGTCAGGTTTTTAATTACAAATAAAAATAATCAAAAGATGGTAGCAGAAGCAGGTCAGGAATGTTTTCAACATATAAAAATTGGTTAAATTACAGATTTAAAGTTACTATTTCCATTTACAATGATAAAAATAAATAAGGAGAAGAAAATCTGGGGTGTTGTCGCTGCAAGTTCAACTCAGTGTGAATCTGGAACAAACACTGGGCTAGGAGTGGGGAGTTTATTGGATGCATGTTTCCAAAAAACCTCTGCACATCCATCCTGGAATTCTGTGCCACTGCAGATCACAGAGCTGCTCTCCCTGGAATCAGTGTCCTTTCCTAATCCAATAATCCACTGAAAGGCAAAGCTGCCTGTTCTCCTCTGCCTCTGATGTGGATTAGAGCCTGTCATATTTTAAAGGAATTTGTCACAGCATGACAAATTTTAATTAACAGCTCCAGAAAGCAAGTGTTGACCACATTTCTCCAAAGGAGAAAAACTGAGATCCTCAAAGACTTGAAATTTCACAGCAGCTTTGAACAGTTTGGCTCTGAAATGGGATTAGGTTTTGTCTCTTCTGCAGATGAGATGTTTTATTCAAAACCATGAATTGGGCAGAAATTGCTGTAATTTGTGGTGTGCAGAGATCATCATTATGGACTGTCCTATTCCCGTTTTTAACCCTCCTGTTTAAAACACATTAGAGGCATTTCCTAAAGCACCTAATTATCCTGAAGAGATTATAATTAAAAAAACCCAAGGTAGAGACACCTTAAATTGTCTCTGAAAATTAAATCTCACAAGTCAGGCAAGCAAAGAGCAACCACTTAAAAAATTAGGCTTCTAGTGGGATTTCTCCTAACAGTGGGCACTTAATTCCACTTACTTCAAATCAGGGCTTATTTAAAAGCCCTGTTCTTCCTCACACACTTAAATGCCCAATTGCCTTTAAAAATCTGACACTCGGATGATTTTTTTCCCCTAAAACTGATCCAAAGCCTTGATTCATTTGGGCACAGGACAGAAATTCCATCTTGTACCTCTGAGCCAGTGATGCCAGCTTTTATCAGCCAGGTAAGAGAAATGGACACCAATTTGGGGACATCGCCAAAAGGAGGAGGAGTGGGACAATTTTATAAACTCTAGAACAGAAATAATTCTGAAAAGGGGAAAAAATTGAACCAAATTTAGAGCCCTTTCTGGAAAATCTGCTGGTGAAAATGCCCCAAATGCCCTGGGAATGGAAAACTTGTTCTGAACTCTTTAATGTCAGCTGTTCCTCTCCTCCCAGTTCAGAGGGTGCCCATGCCAGTGCCCAACTGGGCAGGCAGGGGGACTGAGAGGAGAAGCCTGAACTTGTGAGCAGCAAACCCAGGTAAGGTCTAAGGTGAGAGGAGCACTTTTAAGGCAGAGCAGAGCTGAAGGTGGCAACTGTTCTCACCCTGGCAGATGCACCGTGCAAGGAAGGGAAGGAAGGGAGGGATAATTAACCACCAACATGCTATGGATTCCGTTTGAAATCCTGGTCTGTAGCTGCAAAAAATGCAGCCAGAGCTGAATCACCCCAAGTAAAAGAGCAAAAAGCTGGTTAAAGATCAGCTGAAAACTTCTTCCCAAGGTCAGACCTTCTCCTG
This sequence comes from Certhia americana, assembly GCA_018697195.1. Lineage (NCBI taxonomy): Eukaryota > Metazoa > Chordata > Aves > Passeriformes > Certhiidae > Certhia > Certhia americana. Next base: position 1,103,056 of record JAGMWU010000029.1, read on the forward strand.
TAAGCGTTTTTTGCATGGAGTGGTTCCCTTCTCCAGGAAAAACCTGGATGCACAAGGTACCTCCACATGTTAAGGTTGTTAAAGCAAAACAAAAAGGCTGTAAAAGAGGACTCCAGAGTCACTTAGAACCAAAACATCTGAACCTGACAGCTCAGTCTGTTTGCCCACACCAGGAAACCATTCCTGGGATTCCTACTCAGCCTCCTCTGCTCCTGCTGATTCACTCAAGGAGTTAAAACCAACCTGCTCTGAAAAGCAACCAGGACTGAGGTCAGAGGCAGATGCAGAATGAGGAAAGGCACTGAATTAACAATAGGTGCTGTTAAGATCCACTTCAGACAACTCAGACCATATCCTGTTGTTTTGCCTGAAGCAAAATTCTCAGCCCAGACAAAAAAATTGATGTTGAAGCAAAGTTTCAGAGGATCCCAGAGCTGCTGTAAAAGCACAGCAGGAAGGCAGTGGTTACAACAGGAGGGAGAGTGGACAGAAAATGCAAAGACAAGAAAACCCAGTGGTTTTCAAGTCAAGCAGTGTCTATGTCCAAGAACACAACAAAGAGCTGACACGTCCTACAATGCCCCAGAGAGGGGGGAAACCTGGTCAGGGTGTCCAGGAAGATTCCCAAGATTTCCCCTGAGATGCAGCAGCCTGGAGACAGCTGGGAGTGTGTGCAGCAATCAGGCTGGGGATGGATGGGATGTGACTGCACTGCCACCTCCAAAGCAGCTCCAAGCTGAAGGTGATGGGAATTTGGGATGACTTTGGGATAAAGGCAATCTGCTTACCGAGCTGGGCAGGCAGTGCAGTGGCTCCTGCAGTCACACTGACGTCAAAAGAATTGGGAAGAACAAAAGAAAGTGACAACTTCAGTCTGAACAAAACCCTCCTGGGGGTGGTTTTTGTTGGGTTTGGTTTTCTCTGAAAAAGCCTTTGCTGAGGAAACTTTTCATGAGGTTTAACAAACTGGTTTTTCAGTAAGGTTAGAAACCCATTTCAGTCATGGGAGCACAATAATGGCCTGCAAACCCCCAGCCCAACAAAAATTGTATTTCCTGCTGTGACCAACACCCTCAGCAGGGTTTTAGTGTCTCTTCCCAACTTCTACAAGATAATCAGAAGCAAAATGACAGAATTAACAAACAAAATACTTTCCAGGAAGAGAAAGTAAAATCATCAAAATTGATGATAAATAAACAGGCCACAAACTGTTTATGGAGCTGGTACCAGTAAAGTCCTGGTATCAGTGCAACTGGTACCAGTCCAGCCCTGGTATTAGTGCAGGTGATACCAGTAAAGTCCTGGTATCAATGCAGGTGGTACCAGCCCAGTCCTGGCAAAAGTTCAGCTTCTGTCATCTCAAACCTTCACAGGAGGGATTTTTCCCACCCCATTAAAAAGCACAAAATGAGATCTTGTACCAAACCAAGCACTAGCTGAGCAGATACCCTGACCCAGGCAGGAAACGCTGCTGCCCTGCAGTGATACTGCCAGTAAGATCACCCCAGGATTCCCAGTTACACTGGGAAGGAGCTGCTGGGATTGCAGCAGTGAGAAACTCAGGACAGACAAGACCAGGAGAGAGAATTCCAGCAGGGAGACATCTGGATTAGTGTGTCAGTACTGCACAGGCAAACAGAGGGAAGGGAATCCAGTCCCAATAACAGTTCCTTTGTGGTATTTCCCAGGAAAACTCCAGGGGAAGTGCTGGAATGGCAGGAGAGATCACTAGGCTGGCTGGAAATAAAGCAGCCACTGCACGTTGGGCATTGCTGTGACCCCAAATCCTCACTGCAGCCCCTGCTCCGAGGACACCACGCTGGATTTCCTGGTTTTGGGGGGTGGAGGGGGAGGTTTGGCCTCACGTCTGCTGGGCAGTGGTGGAGCAACCTGAGGAGATAGAAACACACAGAAAAATGAAGCACTGCTGGCAAGTGGGAGGTGTCTTGCTTCACCAAATGAGAAACCCAAAAGATCCTGATGGTTCTTTCAGGAGCAAGCCTTGGAGTTCAGCCTCAGCTCCACATGACAAGGCCAAACAAGGACAGATCCCCAGGAAATAACATAAGCTGAAATGTTTTATTTGCTAAAGTATGCCTAGGAGAGACTTTAATTGCTTCTGACCTGCAGCCCAACTTCAGCATTTATCCCTCCTTTTGGTGATCAGTAAAACGGCACAAACCCATTTCCTTCCAGGTTTGAAAATTCAGGATTTTTTCCCCTGCTGGCTGGCTGGGCTACATCAAAAGGATATAAAATGTGTTCAAATCAGAATGGCAAAACTTAACATCCTGAAATGGGAGCAAGGGCAGTTCTTATTAAACAAGCCACATCCTGCCTGCCTGCAGAGAGACTTGGAGGATGTTTCTTGTTCTTGCAGAAAACTGCACTAAGAGGGGCTTTTTCCAATTGTCTCTGTTTTAAGGGACACCTTGTAAATAAATGAGATGGGAAAGGCCAGGAGAGTGAGCAGCTTGTGTGGTTCATCACTCCTCAGCCAAAACTCAACATTTCAGGACTCAACTCCACAGCCAAAACTCAGCATTTCAAGACTGTTTTAACCAAAGGAAGACAGATCCAACTTTACAACAGTAAAGTAACAAAACCCTTCAGAAAATCCTTCCCAATCTCCCTTTACAGCCCAGTGAATCCTTTCCCTCTGGCTCCCAGCCAAGGGGGATGCTGCAGGCCAGGACATGGCAGTAATTAGTTTCCTTACAAGACTCAAGGGAAGGAGGCTTTTTTATTAATCCTCTTTTTCCAGTGACTCCCACAGTATCCCTGGAGCTGGGATCTCTCTGCTGGGCACAGCACCACAGCAGCCACACAGTCACTTCCAGCCAAATGAAGATCAAAGAAGAAAAGCTTCCTCCTCATCCCATATTTCAAAGCTTTATTTCAGTGTCACAACCCAGAATTAAGTGCTGAGCTGTTTTTTTGTCTTCCTATGCTGCTAAAGTAGCTAAGTGTGATCACTCTTCAAATTCTATTTGGACAAATCCCAGTTTATCTCACTCAGGTACTCCCAAATCCTCTCTGTAAACTGGACTGGGGAAGACATCCTTCCCTTTCAATTGCAAAAGGTAATTCCTGACAGGTTTTGGGAAGGCACCATCCCTCTCAGTCACAAAAGGATCCTTTCTTTGCTTCCCACTGGAAAGGAATTAGTCTGGCATCATCAGCACCTTCATTTCAGGGGCAGGTGAAATGATTCTGACACAATATTTGCATGTCAGGGATTCGAAACAGCCTGGAGACACCAAAGTGTAAGAGAAACATCAGTGATATGAAGTGATGAAAAAGGGACAATTTGATATTCTTACAAGCAAATCACTCCATGGAATTGAGACAAAGAGCAGGACTTAAATACAGGCTTTTAAAAGTCACTAATGGCTTGAAAAATCAGATTCTGCCCAGCTGAGGCTTAGAAGGAGGCATTGGAGACCTCTGAAAATTGTGATTTTCCCCACACACTTTTTCCACCCAAATTATTGCATTATTTTAGGCTGATCATGTTTTTGAAACGTTTGCTGCTGGTGTGTTTTCCATATCTCTTCCCACACCCTGACACCTTTTTCCTGACCAAGGACAACACAACTCCCACTTGGAAAAAAAAATAATAAAAGCACTGCACTCCACTGCCTTCTCCTGAAGCAAAAACCCCCTTTTTTTTTCTTCTTTTGTGGCTTCAGGGAGTGAAGCAGTGAAATGATGAGACAGGTTTCAAGCAGCACCACCCGAAGAGCAGCTTGGAAAATTCCACTGGTGCCTCCTGCTCCAAAGCTGCTCTCCAAAAACCTGTCAGCTCCCATTTCCCAAAAACCCAAAAACTCCCATTTCCTCACCTCCACAGAGTTCCTGGGTGTGCTGCTCTCGTAGGGCTTGCTTTTGGGTGGAGGGGGAGGTGGCGTGGCCAATCCATCAGCCTGCAAGGAGGGGGAGCCTGGAAACGACGACGAGAGAAGAAATAACAAAAAATAAGGAAAAAATAAGAACAAATCAGAAAACATAAAAGAAAAAGAATAAATAAGAAAGGTGGATAAGGAATGGGAAGTGGGGTTGCACACAGATTTTAAGGGAGATTCATTAATATCCTGTGCTTTCCATATGAAAGCAGGTCCCTGCTCCAGCAGCTGAACCTGCCCAGATGTGTTGGGTCCCAGCTGAGTCCCCCTCCAGTTCCCAATTCCCTGAGGAGTTTCCCCTTCCCCAAATGGCTCTGAGCTGCCCCAGAGAGCAGCAAACAGCATCCATCAGCACACCTGGAATGCTCCAGGGGGCTTCCCCGCAGAACTCACTTTGATTTTGACTCCAGCTGATAGAGGAGATAAAACCCGAAGTTGATAAGGATTTCAGCAATGAAACCCCTTGCTAATGAGAAGAGAGAGTTTTCATACTCCTTTCACAGATCTTTCTTCACAGAGTTCCTGAATTTGTTTCCGATTGTCTCCCCACCTCATCCCTGCCCTGGTAAGTATTTTTTTGTTTTTATCCTCCCACAACAATTTTATGCTGGTTTAGATCATTATCTGCACTGAATTCTGGCTTGATACCCCAAATAAAGACAGCTAGGTCTTACCCAGGAACTTCTGTTCCTTTCAAAGAAGAGCAGCAGACTGAAAAAGGCAGCAGCCAGGGAGTTCTAAGGGTGGAACTGCCCCGGGATTTTTATTTTTACCTTATGCCACATTTAAAAGTTGCTGCAGAATTAACTACAGAACTACCTGAATATACAAAAAAAGGCCTTTCCCTCCCCTCCTCACCCCTCCTTTTCCAGGATCAGATTATTCTGCTGTTTTACATTCAGCATGTTTTTGAAGCATTTGAAATCATTAATTTTCTTAATTCTTGAAGATAAATTCCATCTCCTTCAGGTGGAACATTTATAGCTGAGTGTCCGAACTGCACAGCAAGCTCTCCTAGAACTCTCTGCCACGTGATGGGGCATTATTACTCATTAATTAACAGAACCCTCAGGGCCTGGACTGATAATTTAGGCACAGAGCTGATCACAAACACCACGGGATTGCTGCGGTTCCCTCCTGGGGTTCCACTGGAGGAACTCTTCCAGTCCTGACTTGATGATTTACAGACATCTACACTGACTGCAGGTGCTATTCACCTCAGGGCTTAATAAACCTTCCCAAAACTCAGAGAATCATGGGATGGGTGGGGTTGGAAGGACCTTAAATCCCATCCAGTGCCACCTCCTGCCATGGGCAGGGACACCTCCCACTATCCCAGGCTGCTCCAACCTGGCCTTGGGCACAGCTTCTCTAAGAAATCCATCCCAGCCCCTCCCCACCCTCACAAGGAGGAATTTCTCCCCAAAATCCCATATAACCCTGCCCTCTGGCAGTTCAAAACTGTTCCCCTGTGTCACATCACTTCACACCCCTGTGAAAAATCCCTCCCCATCCTTCTTGTCCAGGTCAATACAGGAGAAAACAAGAAAGGAACTGAAAAACCCAGAAAGAATTCCCCGGAATTCCTCTGATGCACTGATTTTACAAGTGATATGCAAGACACAGATCTGATCTTTGATGCCACAGACAAATTCTGTTATCTGACAAAAATGATAATCTCTGTTTTCCTGGGAAACAGAGGCAGTGGGCACCTGGAATGCACTGGTGATAACTGGGGCTCCAGAGACAGCAGCTCTGGGGTTCAATTCCCACTGCATGTTCTCCAAACCCCTGTCTGCAAAATGGAATAACAACACTGACCTCCAGTAACATTTTAAAATGCATTTCTATGGGATAAATCTTGATTTTCAAGATTTCCAACAGCCCCGAGCAACTGTGATCTTAGCTGGAGCAGCTCCTCCCTCCCTCCCTCCCTCCACAGTATGGTTCCCTCAGCAAACACAGTCATTCCCACAATATTCCAGCACCAGGACTTACTCTGGGTCCGTGGGGTTTTGGGGGTGATGGGGGGAGGGCTGCGGGCAGATTGCTGCAGTGAGGGGCTCTGGAGCAGGGTCAGCCTGTTGTCTCCTAACTGCAGACTCTTGGGCCTCTGTGCCTTCTCTGCCGTGCTCTGGTGGGAACAGAAACACAAACCTTTCAGGGGAGCACACTCGGATACAACAGAGCTGTCACAGTGACACAAACACCCTACACAAGAGAGGTGAGCACACCCAGGTACATCAGAGCTGTCACAGTGACACAAACACTGGGAATGAGAGAGATGAGCACACCCAGATACATCAGAGCTGTCACAGTGACACAAACACCCTACAACAAGAGAGGTGAGCACACCAGGTACATCAGAGCTGTCACAGTGACACAAACACTGGGAATGAGAGAGATGAGCACACCCAGGGACATCAGAGCTGTCACAGTGACACAAACAGCAGACACGAGAGAGAGGAACAGGAATGAAAGCCCTGCCCTGGCTTGGCCGTGTCCAAGCCACCCTCCGTGCTCACAGGATACAACCCAGCTTCCCCTGGCACTTCCTGAGCAGCAGTAAACTGCTTTTAATGGCCTTAGTGTATTAATTAAAAAGGGAAGATGCCATGTGTAAAAATTGCTGCAGTTCTGTGAATAAGCTTTGGAGGGGAGTGAGGATGAAATCTTTCCAAGAAATAAAGAAAAATTAAAATCTGGGTGCAGGTCAGGGCTGCTGGTATCCTCCAGCTCCTTCGGGCTGTGAAATGAGATTATTTTAGGCTTTACAAAGCAAACCCTTTGCATTTGGGAATTTGCATCCAGCTTCTTCTAGTGGCACATCCTTTGTGCTCTTTACTCAAACCATGAGGCCACCTCAGTGTGGCCTCAAAAGTCCAGTGCATGAATACTGGGGTCCTTTTAAATATTAGTTCATTGCCTCCCAGAGCAGGCTGTCACTTAAACACATAATTAAACTCTTTTTCAGAGGTCAATTATCAATCCCAAAACAGTTTGGGATTTCTGTCTGCACAGAAGGGACCACACACTGGTGAATATAAAACACATAAAGCCCAGGTAGTCTTTGCTTCCCTCTGGCATTCCAGCTCCCAAACAGCTTAGTCCAGAGCTCCAGAAAATCCCTCTGCCCAGCTCCTGTGATTACTGTGGAGCCATGGAGCAGAGCAGCCATAAAAACAGCTTTTCCTGGGCTTTGCAGTGTCTTGACACAGGACTGGAACCCTAGACTGCTCCCTCCCTTCAGAGATACTGGGGGTTTCATCCAATAGCAATTACAGAGGCAGAGGGCCAGGCCTCCTGCAGCACCAGCATCCAAATCCCCAATTTTCCTGGGATGCATATCCTGTCAATACCAATGACAGCACCCTGGAACCACAGATCCCCTTCTTAGAAACATTCTGCAGCCTCCAAGTGCTGGCAGCATCCCTCAGACCTGATGAGAATTCCTGAAAATGGATCAGCATTACCTGTCCCTGCCAAATTCAGCTGGGAACTTGGGAGAGGAAAGGCAAATACAGGAATTTGTGTTTTCTCATTATTGTGGAAAATGAGCCTGTGTTAAATCAGATTAGCAGCCAAATTAAGTGAGATTAGGAGCACTGAAATACCCAGGTGCCCAATTCTCTCAGCCTGAGGGTGTAGCACAGTTTTTATGTCCATCAGGACAATATCCCAGGGTGTAACACAGTTTTTATGTCCATCAGGATAATATTTCAAGGTGTTAACACAGTTTTTACATCCATTAAGACAATATCCCGGGGTGAAACAGTTTTTACATCCATTAGGACAATATCCCAAGGTCATACAGCTCTACCTGTGGGCTGAAACTCATCCCTGTCCTTTGGGTGACCACTCTGAACCCCACTGTGAGCATTAAAGCCCAACAGCCTCCAGTTTGTCCCTCATCCCTCTCCTCTGGGGGTGAAGATTCTGGTTTATTGCTCCAGGAGTGACCGCCCTGCCCTCAAATGGGGCTACAGCAGAGCACAGCCTTGCAGATCCAGGTTCCCAGAGCTGGTGACCTAACCACCAGAGTATCTTTTCTGAATTCCCTGATTCATCCAAGAGGTCTGCACCTCACAGGACATTTGATTTGTGCAGTGGTGCTGGCTGACAGCAGCTCAACATCTGGCTGGGCAGCTGGATCCCTGCCTGGCTGAGCAGGGGCTCCTTGCTCCAACAAAAACAGGGGTTTGCCATGGTGCTGAGAGCACCCTAGGGCTCTGCTCTCTGCTCAGCACCTCCCTGAGCTACCAGTGCTTCCTGCTCTCAGTCTCTACCTCCAGTCAAACTGCAGTTGAGCCTGTGACACAAATTTTCCAAATTAAAAAAAAAAAAAAAAAATTACTCAGATGACCGAGGCTTTTTGGTATTTGAAACCCTCCCACTGTTTAATGACCAGCATGGCTGAGAGCAATGGAAACACTCAGCTCCTGCTGTGGGTTTTATTATTGCTGTCATTATTATGATGGGTTTTTACCATTTTGGAAGTCAGTTCTGTTTCTGGCTCCTTCTCCACAATAACCTGAGACTTGCTAATGCTCCACTCCTTCCTCTTGAGTTTGCTAATCCTGTTGTCACCATCGTCTTTCATGGGCAGCTCCTCAGCTCTGGAAGATGTGGATATTCTCCTCTCCAAGAGAGGCTCCAGGGTAGATCTGTGGCCCAAAAGAGTGAGAAAAACATGAAACACGATTCCATCAGACATGGAAAGAGCTGTTTGCTAAAAAGCTGTGATCTCTTAGTTTGTGTAGGGGATTACTGTGAAAAAGTGAGGCAGGATCATGGATTTTTCAGTGGGATTTGTGTTGTTACCCCTAGAATTCTGAGTTTTATATGTTTTTTGTCCAAGGTAAAGTGTGATCTGCTTGCAGAGGGAGCCAGAGCTGCAGTTCAAGCTCAGTCATGAGTCTCACTGACCTTAAACAAATCACTTAAACTCTGATTATTCCAGCTGTAAAGCCAATGTACTGACAAGTGATAGCAGAGAATGTCCCCAGGTGTGGCAGCTCCTTTCCATGCCATGGATGCAGCTGCAGACAGGGTGAAACAAGTGCTGTGTGCCTTATTTGCCTCTTGGCTGACCAAAATAAACCACTTTGTGGTTCCTCACACCCCTGTTTTCCTGGGAAAGAAGGCAGTGGGCACCTGGAATGCACTGGGGATAACTGGGGCTCCAGAGGCAGCAGCTCTGGGGTTCAATTCCTATTGTTTGTGCTCCAAATCCCTGTCTGCAAAATGGAATAACAACACTGACCTCCAGTAACATTTTTAAATGTATTCCCATGGAATAAATCTTGATTTTCAGAGTACCTGATCCTGTCTAAGGCACATCCCCCCTGCTGTCAATCACTGACCCATCAGAGCCCGGCCTGGAGGAAGCGCTGTCAGACGAGGTGGACGAGGTGGAGGCCACAGAGGAGGCCACGGAGGTGACCGAGAGCCTCCTGAGGGTGGAGGACATGATGTAGGGCAGCACCACTGAGCCCGACCTGCTCGGCTTCCTCTCAGTCAGCGCTGGGGGCTGCAGGGAAACACTGTGAGAAACCAGCACCACCAGGAGATCTGCAGCTGACAGCAAGTGTGGGGCTCTGCAGAGGGACCTGGACAGGCTGGGTGCACGGGCTGAATCCAGGGATAGGAGGGTTAACAAGAGCAAGGGATCCTGCAGGTTGGGGACAGGGTGGCTGGCCACAAAAGAACCTGGGGACACTGATGGACACAGCTGGCTATGAGCCCAGGAATGTCCATGTGGCCAAAAAGCCAAAGGCACCTGGTCAGGATCAGGAGAAGAGTGGCCAGCAGGACCAGGACAGGGATTGTCCCCTGTACTGGGGAGGCCACACCTGGAGTGCTGTGTGCAGTTCTGGGTGTCCCAGTTTAGGAAGGACATGGAGGGGCTGGGGTGAGTACAGGGAAGGGAACAAACCTGGGGAAGGGTGTGGAGTCCCAGGAGAGGCTGAGGGAGAAGGGAAGGGGCTGAGCCTGGAGAAAAGGAGGATCAGGGGGGCCCTTCTGGCTCTGCACAACTCCCTGACAGGAGAGGGCAGCCAGGTTGGGCTCTGCTCTCAGGGAACAGGGACAGGAGGAGAGGGAATGGCCTCAGGCTGGGCCAGGGGAGGCTCAGATTGGACAGCAGCAGAAATTTCTTCATGAAAAGGGTTGGTCAGGCCTTGGCAGGGGCTGCCCAGAGGGGTTTGGAGTCCCCATCCCTGGAGGTGGCACTCAGTGCTCTGGGCTGGGGACAAGGTGGGGATTTGGCACAGCTTGGACTTGATGGTCTCAAAGCTCTTTCCCAACCCTGATGATTCTGGGATTCCGTGACACCACCTCATACCCACCCATGGGTGGGAAAGGGGAATTTGCTTCCTCTGGGGCAAAACATGGAAAAATCAGGTTCCCTCACCAGGGTTATGACCCCATACTGTTTCTCCACCTTCCTCCTGAGCTCCTTGAAGCAGGCTGTGAGCCTCTCATGCAGGGGCTTCAGCTGCTCTGTCAACTTCTCACCATGGATCCGGATCCCCTCTGCCAGGAGAGGCATCTGAGGGAAGGTGAGAGGAAGGAGCAGAATGAGCTGCAGGAGCACAATCCACGCTCCTGCTCCCTAGAGTGTGAGTTAAACAGTTCAGATAAAATTAAAGGATTTAAATCAACGTCTTCTGGGTTTGCAGAGGGGAAAATGAACAGTGACACACAGCAAGGGAGCTCAGCTGCTGACTCAGAGCTGGTGACAGTGAGGGGACTTCAGTGTTGGAGCTGCAGGTGTTGAACAAACATCAATATTTTCCCCAGGCCAGGTTGGATGGGATTTGTAGCAAATCCAGGGAAAAGTGTCCCTGCGTGTGGCAGGGGCGGAACTGGATGGGCTTTAAGGTCCCTTCCCACCCAAACCATTCCAGGATTCCGTGATTCCCTCTCCCCTGCTCCCCCAGTGCCTCCAGCTCTTTCCCAATTCCATACCTGTATAGCAATTTGTTGCTTGAGCAGCTCGATTTTGTCTTGATCTTCAGGATGTTCTTGAAGATACTTCTCTGTGAAGAAGGCCTGGAAGCACAGAGAGAAGGTGACACAAGTGACACAGACACTGCTTCCTCAGGCAGCTCGGAGAGGAAAATCCTTTAAAAGCAATTCACTGCCATTATTTCTCATATTAAACCCAAATTTTGCTGGCACCAAGCTGAGGGACAAAGAACCAGGGTTATTTGCTGGGAAAAGGGAACAAACCCTACTTTTTATTTAAAAAAATATTACATTTTTTTTCCAGTGAAACACATGGAAAACCAGTTATTATTACCAGCATCAGAAAGATTTGGCTCAATCTTGATCCCCTTTTCACAAACCAGCATTGATTTGAATAACTGAGGTTCCATCACTTCTACTTCTCACATAAACGTGAGTGGCAGACCCAAAACCACAAGTTCTGACTTCAAAAAGCCTCTTTATTATTCAGCAGTCAGTGTCCCACAGCACATAAGGACACCCAAATCACTTTAGATGCCTCAAGGAGAGTAAAGCAGATCCTGCTGCAATTTCCTTGATTTCAGCCCTTAAATCTCTCATTTTCACTTGGGGCTGGTTACAAAGATTCAGTAGAAATAAAGACCACACCAGGATTTGGGCTCCCAGCTTCCTTCAACAAAGCACTTTTCATCTCCACTTACTCCTGGGTTTACCTTTAATCAGCAGAATCTGGTCTTGGTTTGAAGTTGAACAAACACAAATCCACCTTCCTGGACTGAAAACTTAAAATTGTGCCAATTCCCATGATGTATTCCATTGAAATGGATCCCAATTCTTGGGTAGAATAATTTTTCCTTTTTTTTTTTTTTTGCCTAGATAAACCCCCTAATAAGTTTTTAATTTGCATCTCTGAGCCTCTGAATATATGTTTTTTACTTCTGTAAAACTGGACTGCGGTACAAGTTTATAGGGCTAGGGGTTTTGATCCTGAACAGGATGGAGGTGAGCCTGGGAAAGGGCTGCTGGGTTGGTCCCAGAGGATTTTCCCTTGAAAGCGTTTAATTACTCCAAGAAGAAAGATGTTAAAAAGCCCTGCTTTGGCTTTTGCCTACAATGAAACAATTAAAACTCAGATTTTAGCCTCCCACAAAAGCCAAATGTTTTGCACTGATCTGCAGCTGAAATAGGAAAATATGAACCAGAAATGAGTATTTCCAGATGTGGCTGCAGAGACTGTGTTTTCTAGTTTTAACTGCTTTCCCACTTTTGTAATTCTAAACTTGATGTCAACCTTAATTCATAAAATGGGAGGATTCAGGGCCAAATTCAGCCCTGGCAAAGCATCCAAACTCCTCTAAAATCAGCAGAGTTAGATGCCAGAACAATCAGCTCCTCTCCCAATTAAGGTGTGCACCTCATTTCACAGGACTGGGCCACAGCTGAGGAGAATTAAATGTATTTTACCACATTCCACCCACCCAGTTTGTGGAAACAAGCAGTGCATTTTGAGCTGGGAATTTCATCATTAGGTGGAGGGAATCAAACAGCTTAAGCTGAACACCACAAAAAAGAACAACCTACACTGCTCAAGTGAAGACAGCTAAGTAAACCTGTTCAGGAAATGCTGCTTTTTTTCCTGACTTATTTGCTCTGTCACAAGACTCCAAAGACAGAGAAGCTGCTGGCAAGAGAAAGCCTCTTTTGCCTTATCATTCCCTATTAATGCAGGGGAGAAATTACAGGTTTTGGCTTTTCTCTGTTACCTGGTCTGTCCGAGCACCTCTGTGCCCCACAAGGCAGGAGCAGGTTCTTATCCCACTGCACAGGAGGCCCAGAAGAGCTGGACCCTCCCCTGGCCCTGAGAGAACTGCATCTGAGCACTTCCACCTTGCAGTCAGTGCAAACCTCTGCTCTTTTTTCCTTTTCTCCTGTCTGAGCTCTGCACACACAGACCCAGAAAGGGCTGTGTCCGTGACAGCAAGAATGGAACTGAACCTCCCAGGTCTCACCCAGGCTTTCCACACTGCAGACATCCAGGAACAGCTACAGGTCACAGAGTCCTGCAATGCTTTGGGCTGGAAGGGACTTTAAGGATCAGGATGCTCCAAGCCCCATCCAGCCTGGCCTTGGACACTTCCAGGGATGCAGGGACAGCCAGAGCTTTTTTGGGAATTCCATCTCAGCCCCTCCCCACCCAGCCAGGGAACAATTCCTTCCCAATAGCCCATCCAACCCTGTCCTCTGGCAGTGGAAACCATTCTCTGTCCTGTCCTTCCATCCCTCATCCTCATCCCCAGTCCCTCTGCAGCTCTCCTGGAGCCCCTTTAGACCCTGAAAGGGGCTCTGAGGCTTCCCTGCAGCCTTCCCTTCTCCAGGTGAACACCCCCAGTTCTTCCAGCCCTGCAGAGGGGCTCCATGTTGTGACAAAGACCTTTTCATAGTTGGTGTAGCCCCCCATGACCGCGGGGTCCACGATGCCGTTGAGCAGCATGGACAGGGGGTGCACAGGCAGGCTCCGGTCCCAGATGTGCTGCTGGACAATGTTGGTGATCTTCTCATTGGTGAGCTCCATGGTTTCTATGGCATTCTCCAGGGGGCTGATCTCCTCCTGATGGAGAAAAGAAACAGAATGAACCTTCTTTAGAGTCACACAACAAATCTTTCGAACCTTCATTCAATTTTTTAGGGAGAAATCCTTCCCTGTGAGGGTAGGAAGGGGCTGGGAGGGAATTCCCACAGAAGCTGTGGCTGCCCTGGATCCCTGGAAATGTCCAAGCCCAGGCTGGAGCACCCTTGGACAGTGGAAGGTGTCCCTGTTCACGACAGGTGGTGACACTGGATGATTTTAAGGTACTCCCAACCCAAATCATTCTGGAATTCCATGGTTCTGTGATTTATTCCTCTCCACTGAATAAGAAACTAAATAATTTACTTTTATCTCTGCCACATCCAACAGTGGGAGGACTGGCATTCCCAAGTGTTCCAAGGCTTTATTCTCTGAGGTATTGGAGAGGAGGAGATCCAGCCCCTCTGGAAAACTCACCGTTGTGACCTGTTTGACCTCAAACCACTTGAGGATGCCTGGAAATGAATAAGCTGTGGTGTAGGTTGTCCTCTCTATCCACATGTTCTGGTCAGAGAAGGCAAAAAAAGATATCTGAGATGTAAGGAAAATATTGGTCTTCAAATTCAACTCTCTCTTGAGGCTTCCAGAACAAGCTGGCAGGAATTCCAGAGCCATTCCCACCTCCCCTGACTGGGATGGAGCCCCACACTGGGCTCTGGAGGAAGCTGGGCTCACACAGCACCACATTAATGAATTCTGATGGATGCTGAATGTTAAAGCAGCTATGGAGCCCCTTGACATCACCCCCAACTTCAGGTGAAGACTGCAATGCCCTTTGTGTCTCTTGCTTTTTAATTTCCAACCTCCGTGGCCACAGGGAGAGGAAAAAGGTGACGGTTTGGTCAAAATGCCACCAACAAAACAAACAAAAGGCAAAGGACTCACAGCAAACTCATTGTCTGGGTCTTTCTCTCCTTTCCTGACAGGTCTGGAGTGGGTGAATTGCTGCACCTCGTTGGCTCTGTAGTAGCTGGGAAGAAGCAGAGTAAAAAGGTGATTTTCCTCACCGCCAACCTCCTCACTCAAATGTTCAAGTGTTCTCCCACAGTTTGTGGGGAGGAATTTACACAAGACACAAAGGCACAGCACCTTGTGCACAAGTTAATGGGGAAAACACAAACAAAATGTTGAGGGAAAAGAAAAATAAATTACTTTAAGATCTGTTCAGGAATAGGTTTATCTTTGTAATTAGGTGGCAGGTTCATCACAGGCTTCACAATAAAGCACTGCAAATCTGAGCAGCTCTGGTTAAGGATGAAAAACTAGGAACCCCTCTGGGAAAACAGGAGAGGGAGAGAAAAACCTTTCCTGCTTTCATTGTTAGACTTTTCCATACTTCCCTGTGCTCTCATTAAGTATTTTTCTTCCAACCTGACTAGTCCATCACCAATCGCAGGCATTATGTTGCATCTTGCAGTTTGTAAGCTCCTTGTGAATTAAAAACCCCAAAAGAAAACGACTTTAAAAATAATAATCCCAGAATCGTTTAGGTTGGAAAGGACCTTGAAATTCATCCAGTGCCACCCCCTGCCCTGGACAGGGACACATTCCACTATCCCAAGCTGCTCCAGCCTGGCCTTGGACACTCCCAGGTGCTGAAACTCCCTGGTGAAAATGTTTGGGAATCATGGCACCACTGATTTCTACTCTGGGAGACAAGAAAAAGGGTAACAAGGTTCTGCAGGAGGTTCTGTGGATGCACCTGGCTCTTCTCTCACCCCACAGTTATTTATCAGAGGCTGCTGCTCCTTCCCTCCCACTTTTTAGATTTATGAAGCCAACTGATAAAAGGAATTGCTTCACCCTCAGCTTTTGCACCTGTGAATAATGACAGACATTAAAAAAATCTTAGTAACTGTATCACCAAGCACAACAGCTTATGTTCATCCAAAATTCTGCTCTAAGGACTGTGCTGAGGCTTTACAGGAACAAAAACCTGGCTGGAAAAGCAAAGCTTAGCCAATCTGACCCCATTAGGAGATGACTTCTATGAATCCCCTGCCCTCTGAAGTGGCAATGTTTCAGTGGGGGGTTAAGGCAGCCCCCACACATCCTTTAATTCACTGAAGCAGCTCTGAAGAGTATTTGGAGAGCCAGAGCAAATCCACCCTGCCTGTAGTGAGGAGCCAGCTGGCCACCAGCCAAAGCTATGCCCCAAACCACAGAGCCACCTTAGATCAGGCTCTGAGCCCCAGCTGATGAATTCTGTGTCTCAGGAGAGCTCGTTAGCTTGGGCTTGGTGCCCTGCTGAGCCCCTGCACAGCTCCCAGTGCTCAGCTGGTGGGGAATGGGCTGCTTTGGGGTGCAGGGAACTCCCTGAGGCACAGCACACCTCACCTGATAGCCCCAGCACATTATTACCAAAAGAAGAATGAGGTAGTTTGTCATAAAAGAGCGAAAAAAACATCCTCAAGAAATAAAAGAGAACCTGAGGCAAAGGAGGTTAAAGGAGCCTGAAAGTAAAACCAACCCAGAAACAGCAAGGTCTGCCTAACACAACAGAGATCTGGGCATTCCTCATCTTATCAGGAGGTGTTTGTGGGAGTCCAAGGAGAACCTGTCCCAAATCCAAGCCCTGCAGCTGCTCCCTTCATCCCAGGGCTGTGCCAGAGTCCTGGAACCCAACAGCCCCAAACCTTCGGGATGGTTCAGATCTGCATCCAAATTCTGCAGCTCGGGTTCATCCTGAGCCAGAAACATCAGAACAAACACAAACAGATGCAAAGGAAGCAGCTGAAACAAAGCAACAGAACAGACATTTTTGATACCAAGTTTGGTCTTGAATGGATTTTAATTTCCTATGTGGATTCAGTGCTTGGCAGGAGGACTGCACGGGAAGCATCTGCTATCACTGCCTGGGTTGGGCCTTTGTGCACAGGGTTTGAAGGCCAAATGGACCTTCAGATTCTCCATCCTGGCCTGGTGAGCACAGGCTGGAATCCCAGGACCTTGGTTTTCCTGGTGTGCATCCTCCAGGAGCCACCGACTGAAGTCACTGGCAGGAATCTGGAACATCTCCACTGGCTCACACTCACAATTCAGAGGATCTTAAGCCTGGTGGGGAGCTTGGGATACAGCTCGGAGTCCCACCAGCAAGGGGGAAAAATAAGAATTAAAAAATAGTAAGGGCTCTGCACCCAACAACTTTCAGTGACATAATAACTTCACACTTTTTACAAAGGGACTTTCAGGGGAAAAAACACACAAACCTCAGCACTTCATAAAAGCTAATGGACTGCAAGGAAGAACTTGACTTTTCATCCCACTTTCACAGCCTGCATTTCATGTCTTTCACCCAGAAATATCCAACTGGGACCCACCATGGCCAGAGCAATCAGCACCACCTGAGTGAGAACAAAGGCAATCCTCCCTGCAATCTGTTCCTCACCCTGATAGCAACTTATTTAACTCTGGCAACCTCAAACAGCCTTTAAATCCACCCTTACAACTCTGGAGAGCCACATTTTCATGCCCAGTGCCTGCCTCCACATCCCCCTGGAGCAATAATCCCCTCGTTTATCATTACTGCTGTTCACCAGCTGCCCTTGTTGTGGGGAAGAGGCAGCTCGGGGCTGTGTCAAAATGCCCCAAACCCAAAAGATACACTGTTTGGGGGAAGCCTTGATCTCCTCTGCTGGAGGGGCTGTGCTGGTCATCTTCTCAGCATTGGGGAACTGTGTCAGCAGCTTCAGGTTAAAATCCTCCCTCCGCTCATACTCTTTGCCGCGGTAGATGAAAATCTTATTCTGTGAGCAGGAGAAGAAAAAGGGAATTAAAATTCAACAAAGCAGTGGGACAGAGCTTTCCAAAACCCCCCAGAGCTGGTTTATGGGAAGGGTTGATCCTAGCTGAACAGAAGAAGTGAGGGAAGGAACACGGGCTGGAATGAGGGCACAGCAACTCCCAGGAGCCAGGCCTGGTAAAAGAAACCTCAGATTTGTCAAAAAAATCCATTGCTCCAGAGAGAATCACCAAATAGAGTTGGAAAGGAGCTTTTAAAAAGGCCCCCTGCAAGAAGCAGGGACATCCTCAAACAGGTGCTGATGTCCACGCAAACGCATCCCAGAATCACTGAGCTGCTCACCCCTCCCAGCACTCCCAGAACTCACTGGTTCAAAACAGGGAATCGCAGCCAGGAGCTGATTTTCAGGAACAGAATAAATGTGCCAATGAACTCTTAAATACAGGGAGCTGCCTGCTGCCTGCCAGCCCCTGGTGTGAATTCCCTGAGGGATGTCCCTGGGCACAGGTGAGAATTTTACTTCAGTCCCATTCCTGACCACCACCACCCACAATGTCCAGCTCTGGCAGTTTTGCTCCACACACCCAACACCAGACCACGGCCAATTATTTTTCCACCTGGCAATGGTTTCTGGAAGAGATGGATTCCAAAACATGACCTGGAGTGGAAAGCCTTCCATGTCATCTCCTCACACAGTTCTAACTTAACATTCTTCCCTTTTCTTAAGCCTGGCTTCCACTGAAGACCAGAATTTCAAACAGCTCCAGTCTGAGAAGATAAAATGGCCCTGAATTTTATATAACAGGAATATTTTCAGTCTTGCTGACCCTGGCTCTGAGTCATCCCTGTCCTCCACACAGGTCCAGCAGTGCTCAACAGCTATCTCATATAAGAAGCACCTTTGCACATGAATTCTTCTGTGTGGGACAAACTCCCTGATCACTGAAATGATCCCTGTCCTGAAAATTTGGTTGATTGAGGCTGAAAAGCAATGGGATAAATTCTTCACAGGCTGAACATTTTCTAACAGCAAAAATCACATTTCAGAGGGAGCAAAAATACAAACGGTAAATTCTGCTTAAATCCATAGAAGAACTTATCAATCATATAAAAATCCTATTGTAACACCCTGACTCCACTTGAGCTGGTAACACCCAAAATTTCATCTCTGACTTGTCTCTTTTTAGACACTAAAATGCTCTGAAACACTCCTGGGATTTAGCTCTGTCAGTGCCACTGAAAGGAAAAGGAGTTTGGAACATGAATTTTCTTGGAAGCTCTGCAAATGTTGTGACTGTTCTGGTCTCCAGCACTGCAGAAGTTGGGTGGGGAAGGATCCTTACCCGCAGGAAAGAGGGAAAACCCTGTCCATAGTATCCAACAGCAAAGTACTCAGGCTGAGGTCTCATGGCCTTCATGATATTCTCATAAAAAGTAGCTCTTTTTTTCTGGAAAAGAGAACAACACCACACTTTTACTTTGGAATACTCCAGGACACTGCCAGCTCACATTCCCAGGGACAATTCCTGGTTTCTGAGCTCTGCCCTCAGAATACACTTCACAATTGTGTTTTGATGCAGTTTCTCATCCTTATCCATTTACTTGATTAAATATTTGCTTTGTCTGGGCCAGAACCAACTTAATTTCCTGGTCTGCAGACATGAGAACAATGCCATGGCTTTTAGGATTCCAGAAGGATACTTGAAATCCTTCACTGTGGGAAAACAAATAAAATACAAATATATTCTGAAAGTGAGCGGCACAAATGGTGACAAATGTCAAAGAACTGGCAGAAATAAAACTGGGCAGATGATTCTGCTGTGAAAGAACATAAAGACCATCTGGCTCCATCCTTAACCACTAAAAAGCAGAATTCAGAGCCAAAAGGATATTCTATAGCTCAGTGTTCATGCCCAGCACTTTTACCACAGAAATAACAAGGTAATGAGATTTATGGAGCCTGAAAATACACCTTGGTTGTAACTTCATTTGGTTAAAATCAAGAATTCTAAGCATCTGCACATGGCTAATCAGGAGATCAAAAGAAACTGTGAAAATATTTATTCTACTACTAACCTTTAGAAAGCCATGGAGTTAAGTTGGTTTGTTTGTCTTTAACATAAATTTATTTTAAGCTTATCATGCTTGAAGAGTATTAATTTAAGCAGTCAGTAGCCTGCTGGATATGGAGAAAAAAAGGCTTACCAGGAGATTACCAAGTCCCTCGTAGTCAAAGACCTTGTTTTCATACATGTCAGCCAGCTCCTTGCTCAGCTGAATGGCTTTTTCCCACATCTCCACGGAGGGTGAGGACAGGCAGGAGGGGGAAGAAGAGCACAAGCAACATGAAAGACTCAGTTAAAAGCCTTCATTAGCACAGATAGGTAAACAAAAACATTGCTGATTTTAATTCAGGCACTACTTTCATGCTCTGCCAGGTTTTCTTCAGTGCTTTTTTTTTTTTTTTTGCAGGGATTATTACAGTCATACAGATCTTGTGATTTGGAGATCTGAGAGTAATTTACAAAGCCAGGTCTCCACTGAGATCCTGACAGGACAAACCGAGGCACTGGGAGAAGGAAGGACAGGTCTGAACAGCAGAGATAGAAGCCCAGGTGGTCTCCTTCTCCAGCAGCACTTGGACAAGGGTTCCGTGGGTTTGTCTCATCATGAAATCATGGATTTTGGGTGGAAAGGGACCTCAAAGTCCAGTGCCACCTTCTCCATGGGCAGGGATACTTTCCACTATCCCAGGGTGCTCCATCCTGGCCTTAGACACTTCCAGGGATCCAGGGACAGCCACAGCTCCTCTGGGAATTCCATCCCAGCCCCTCACAGGGAGGAATTCCTTCCTAAGGTCCCATCTAAATCTCTCTTATTTCAGCTTAAAGCCATTCATCCCTGGCAGAACCCTCTCTCCAAAGTGCAGCTCCCAGGGTCAGTGCCAGCCAGGGAAGCCTCTCTCCCTGCAATCCCAAAAGCCTGACAGGAGCCATTCCCAGGGGAAGGAAGGAAAACACTTGCACTGTTCCCATCAACCCAGAACCTTGAACAGCTTCACTTTCCAACACTCTCTGGCTAACACAGAAATAAGATTTAAATATCTCCAGACAAACACGTGCCCTGTTGATGGCAGTGCTGGGATCCCTGTCAAAAACCCAGCCTGGTGTGGAACCACATCTGCTTTTAACCAACCTCAGCCTGTCACAACCACTGAGCCAAGAATTTACCAGTAAGGAAAGCCTAAATCCAAATCAAAGTGGACTTGCCAAGGAAGGATTTGCTGCAGAAAGAGGGTGAGACACTCACCTTGCCCTTGTCAAAGAAGGAGATGATCTCCTGGTAGAGCTTCTCCTTGAGCTCCTGCTGGGAGAAGATGCAGTACGTGTCCCTCTGCAGCAGGTGAGGGACACAGGGCTTCTCTGACCACTGGGACAGGGAAAAAGGCAAAGGTGAAAAAACTGGAACATTTCCAGAACAGATCCTTACAGTGGGTGACTCAAACAAATCCCTCATTGATGCAAAGGAAGCTTGGCAGGGATATAAACCTGAGACATTGTCTCCCAGCTCACTGCACCAGGAGGATGCAACAAACTGATGCTAATAATTAATGTTTTTTACAATTATTATTTAATTATATCCCTTATTTGATATATTTTATAATATATAATTAATATATATTTTATACATATAAAATTTTTATATTATAAAATATATACACGATAATATCTATATAATTATTTTTATACTGTTATATCATTATATATATAATCATATAATTTTATATCTATATATCTATAATTATATATCTATATCTATCTATCTATCTCTCTCTCTCTCTCTCTCTATATATATATATATATATCATTATATATCATTATATATATCATAGTTATAGTTACTTTGCTGTGGAATCTGCAACACTGTGAAGCCCCTCAATGACCACTGATACTACATGATTCAAAGTCCCATTATAAACAGAAAAAAAGTGATTTGGTTCCTCTGAGCTGTTTGTGCCTCATTTAAATCCCAACCTCTGGGATACCTGGAGAAGCTCAGCATGCAGGAGCAGGGTGTAGGCAGCCTCTGTGAAGTTCTCACAGTCTGTGTGCAGGTCCCTGAGTTTGTACAGATACCTGAGCAAAGCAAAAGCAATTCCTCGATGTGAAGGACTCCTGCATCCAAGGGAGCACCAAGGGAACAAAGGCTTTTTCCAGGCTCATGGAGGGACATGGCCTACCTGATGTAAATGTCCTCTCGCTGCTTCTCCTTGTAAAAATTCTGCCAACAACAGAAAAAGTCAAACACTGGCAATGTTTTAAAAACACTGTAAAAACGTGTAAAGCACGACAGGTTTTACAGAATCATCTCTAGACAAGTAACTCGAGCAGCAGTTTTAGGCACTTCAGGGATATTTGCTGTCATTTTGGCTGCTCAGGTGGATCCACCCCTGAGACCATCCCTTCATATTGGGGGGGCACCAGCACCTCCAAAAAAGGGAAAAATCAGAAAAATCACTTGTCTAAAGTTATACAGGCTCTTTGCAGGGGAACAGGGACCCCAACCATCAGCCAGGCATCTTCTCTGCCTGTGCTCCAGATCAGCAAGATCAGCCAACAACTTGATTTTGGCCTGTCCGTCTTTTGGTGCTTATAGCTCCAGAGCCTGATTTGGCCACATCATTAACCAAAAAACGGCGTGAGGAATTCATTAAAATCCTCCCCTAGATCAAAAATAATTCCACGGGAGTCTAGAAAAGCCCAAGGGAAGGTGTCCCCAGCCCGGGGGAGGTGTCCCCAAGCCCAGGGAAGGTGTCCCCAGCCCCTACCAGCACATTGACAGTGCAGCTCATGCGGTTCTCCTTGCTCTCGTCATGCATGATGGTCCTGTAGTCCAGCAGGTTCTCCAGAAGGCTGCTGACCAGCAGGGCAAACACCTCTCCTGAGGCTGACAGGTACTTGTGCTTCCTGCAGTGCTCCAGGAGCCTGCAGGAACACCCGAGGGAACTCAGCTGTGGCTCCGAGTGGTGGTAAATGGGATTTAGGTGTAAATTACCCAAAAAAATTCAATGCTTCCCTGGATGGATACTCAGTGCTGGACACACACACCTGAGACATCTAACTCAGGCAGGGCAGGACAGTATTTGTTGTCAAAAAAATTGAGTTTTTGTTGCTAAAAACTCCAATTTTGCTTTAACTTTGAGCCTGCTCTTCCACTTGCAGTCTCCCTCCCCAGTCTGGCAGCTGATTCTGAATTCCATCTGCAGTTTAGGGCAGTTAGAAGTGCAGAATAAACCCCTCATTTTTGGGCAATCAGCTCCAGAACACCTGCACAGCACTAAGACCACTGCAGCTGCACCAGGTCCCTGCTCACTGAAATAATTAATGAATTAGGGCTTCTTTGCATTAGAAAAGCAGCTGAATAAAGTGTGAAAAAAGATATAAAAAGAGCCTCCGGGTGCTTTATAAAACTCACAGTTTCTCCAGCAGGACCTTGTACTGTTCATCCCCTCGGCCCCCTTCCACTTCCTGGTCCAGCTTGGTGATCAGCTCGTTTTCAAACTGGGAAGGCAAAAAAAAAAACCCCAGTCAGAGAGCAGCTCTCAGGAGCAGGGGCTGGCACCAGAAATAGCCTGGAGTGCTCCTGACCCTCCCCACCAGCACGTGCTGGGTTTACAGGCCAAGGTCAGGATCTTCTCAGTGCTAGGGCAGAATAATAACATTGAAAATGCAAAATTACAAGCTTGGAGCAAGGAAATGCAAGTCCTCCCTCTCCCACCCCATGAAGCCATGCTCTGGTGTAATTAAGCAACCACATAATCCTAATATTTTCACTGCCCAGCAGTTTTCTGCGAAGTCACTTACAGCCAAGACTCTGTTGTGGGGAATTTATGTTGTTATTGTAAAGGCAAATAAATAGCTAAAATGACATTTTAGACCCTCTGAGGGTCTCCAAACTGCTTCCCAATTTAGAGGTGAGCATTGACACCTCTGCAAACACAGGGAAGAGTGAAAAAAGGGGAATTCAGAGATTATCAAAGTCATGGAAAGGCTCAGTCAGGACAGAACTGCAAAGTCCTGAACCCTACAAACCTCAGCGACTTCCCAAGGGGTTTGGCACAATTTTGGGTGGGGATTCTTTTGTTTTGTTTAAATGCTCTATTTTCCTTCTGCCCTATGGACAATGTGGAATGTCTCTAGTGAAGATAGCAGTATTGTGCATATATTGCAAATACATTTATTATAGTGTATTTATATATATTGTTTTATATACATATTATTTTATACTCATATGTAATGAATATAAGATTATACTATCTATAATACTATATATAGCATTATATTATATATAATAAATATTTTATATAATATTAATATATTATATATAATACACAATATTAAAATATTGTGCCTTTTTACACATTGTGTATATATATAGATTTCATATTGCATTGCATTTAATACATCTCTATATTTTATTATTATATATATTGATTTAGGGCAAAATATATATAATAATATGATTATATTATATATAATCATATATATTGTTTATATATTATATATGGCATCCCTTACCATGTGGAAGTTCCTGTTCCCACTGAAGTTGAACTCACACTGCATCATGTCAAAAAAGATGGGAATTGTTGCTTTCCTCAGCTCAGGCTCTGGGACCAGGGTCACCTCCAGGATTGGCCCCACCATTGCTGGGATGAATTTTATTTTGTGAGGACCTGCAAGAAATTTAAAGTCGAATACATCCAGTGGCAGGATTTGGATTTCCCAATGTTTAAGCTCATTATTCACACAACAAACACTTTACTCAGAATGCGGATTTTATGTGGATATTACTTAAGGAAGAATTAACAGGTTACAGCTCCAAAATTCAGGAATAGCCCAAGGAAAATAATTGAGCTGAATTGTAAATCACAAAAAAGGGCTCTTTAAAAAATCCCACTCATCCTTTACATGGCAGAACATCCTTTAGAGGGAATCTAAGAAATTATCTCAGCAGCTGATGTAAGGAAAAAAATCAGCTTTTCCAAGTTATTCACAGAAAAAAGAGGTTTCTGTGTGCTGAACAGCTGAACTATATTTCCCCACATTAAACACGTGCAGCTTTTATAAGGAAATGAAGGATTTGAAAGCCAGCTTGAGAGCTGGAATAAAGATAATTCTTTGGCTGGAACTCACCCAGGTTATACCACATATCTCTGATTTTGAAGCCAATTTCTTTCCTCATGTCCCCATACCTAGAAAAAGTATTAAAAGGAAGAGATGAGAAAGGCTCAAGCACTGAAATGATCCTTGGAATGTTGTTGAAGAAGTGAATGGCAAAGCCACAAATGACCATGGCTCACTCTGACAGGGGAGTGCAGATTGCTGAGAACAGAATTTCCTGGGAATTAAGAATTCCTGAAATCTGCAGCCCTGCTGCTGCCAGCAATTCCACCCCACTTTGGTTGGATTTGGTTGTTTTTTCCTAAAGCTTTAACTGTTGACATCAAGGCAATACGAAAAGATTTAAATATCAGAAAAATGGGACAAATCCTAACAAAAGTCTATGTCAAGACACTCAGAGATATCCAGGAACCTGACTCCAAGGAAATGAAGAGGTAAAAGCTGCTCAGTGACTAAAAATTGCTGGTTTGGGGCAATGAATGTCTCTGAAAAAAAATAAAAGTAAGATGGGGGACTGAAAAGCTGGAGGGCTTTTAGGATTCCTCTGGCCTACCTTCCATAAAGGCTGAGGAATTGCATAAGGGAATTTTAGGAGTCATAAAAAGCTTTCCTTTACAGGCCTGCCAGTGGACAGAATCCTGTCAAGGTGCTAAAACAGTTCAAGATCTGCCTGACCAAACTTGGAACAGCCATAATTTACAGTCCTGACATCTTGTTCTGGTCAGCCCTTCATCACTCTGCCTTAATCAGCATTTCCATGGCACCTCTTCCCACCCTGGGGCTGTGTGGGGGTGTCTGGAACAGCCCAAACAGAGCTTCCTAACAGCAAAAAAAAGGGTCTGCAATATGAACTCACTTCTTGATGATTTTGTTGCGTTTGGCCTGGGAGAAAGTCTCCAGCTGGAGGGACTCGTGAGTGAGGAAGGCTACTGCCAAGTGGAAATAGTTATTCCAGAGCTGGGGAGAGAATGGAGATTAAAACAGGAGGATACAAAGGAAAAGCAACAACAAGCAGAAAAAATGCTGCCCAGCCCCAAATGCAGAGCTCCCTCCATGAGGAGGGGACCCATAGTGAGCTACAGCCTGCTAAAAGTGGGATTTAGTTGTTCTAAAGAACAACTAAAGATCCAAAGAAAATCCAGAAAAAAACGGACAATTACCTGGAGTTCAAAATTAGTTTGGTCCAGGAAGAAGTGGTTGAGGACAGAGGTGAATTGGTTCACTGCTCGAAGGAAAACCCTAAAGAGATAAAAACATCAAATAAAGGTGATCTTGTAAACAAAATAAACGACATTGCAGCTCTGGGTTTACAGCTCCTATGTGTAAGCTCAGGAGACAGCAACAGATGCTCCCAAAAAAGGCAGGAATTCCTCTAAATTAGGGAACATTGAGGCAAAGTTATCCCTTGGTTTAACAGCCTCAAGTTGCATTGGGGAAGCTCAGGTTGGATATCAGGGAAAATTTCCTCTCTGGAAGAGTGGTTAGGCGTTGTCCAGTTCTGGCTTTAGGCTTTCCATGTGATTCCCCCAGAAGTGAGACCAGAAAGGCTTCTCTGGTTTCAGAGCTGTAAAAAAGACCCCAGGGTTTGATTACATTCTTCTGGCAGGAGAGAGATTTCCAGTTCCACCAGTGGAAACAACTAGGAATTAAAACTGGCTGAAATCTGCTTTATACCAACCTGAAGTGGTTGAAGAAAATAAACCTCCCTGTGTGAGTCTCCCTCCTATCAGGGCCAGGGAGGCTCCAAGGCCAGACTTAACTCAGACTTAACCCTGTACCTGCTCTGCATCATGTTCATGACCATCCAGTCAGCTGCATACACATTCTTCCCAATCAGATCCTTGAACATAATGAATGTTTCCATCAGGAAGTCCTGAAAAATAATGTATTGGAAAAATAAAGCCCATCAGATTGCATGTGGTGGTTTTGTGTCCATGGAATTACAGGGAGACAATGCCGTGACCTCATGAAATGTAAATGTTTTGGATTACATTGATTAATGTAATCAATCCACACTGATTGGCAATCAGTGCCCTGCCCCGCCTAAGAGGGGTCTCTCATTGTGTGGGTACAGCCCAATAATGAAATTGTTCCTGACATCTCATCCATCCACTTGCACAAGGAGAAATAATCGCACAGAATGTTGGTTTGTTTAATTAAATCCATCTTTGCTGTTTTGCATTAAGCTGTGCTGGTGGGAGTCCTGTGAATGAGCAAAACCAATATTGCAGGGCTCGTTCCCAAATCTCTGAGTGGTGACAATGCAATAGAATGCTCTAGAAAGCCTGAAATTGCAATGTTTTTTCACTCGCTAATTAGTTAAATCTTTCCTGGTCTAGTTAAAGGACCATTAAGAAGAGGCAGTGAATACAACATCAGAGATGTGATTTAGAATTATTCTACGCTATTGTAGAAAAGACACTTTTTGCACAAACAATCTCTAAACAACACTTCAGACTTGGAAAAAACAAGGCTGAATTGCAGAAGGAGGAAACAAAAAAGGAAAACAAACAGAGAGGAGCAAAAGAAGGGCATATGAGGAATAGTGATCTCCTCCTTGTGGTCTCTGCAGATACAAAAGCCACTCTGAGCTCTTAAATCAATTCTATTCTCTGCAGCAGCACATTAATATTCAAAAATGAAAGGGACACAAAGAAGGTCACAGGGGAAGCCATCCCCTTGAAATGATCACCAGCAAAAAAATCTGTTGAGCTGAACAACTGGGGCTGAAGAATTGGCAAGATATTGATGGAGAAATGGAGCACTTGGTGCTGCCTCAGGAAAAATCCTTTTGGCATTATTAAATCAAGAGCCTGACGGAGATGGCTGGACTTGACATGGTCACCTTGTAGATAAGAATTAACTCCTAGAAGTGCTAAACTAACCAGGGAATGATGCCAAGCTAGGGCTGGAAATAACCAGCACAAACAAACCCAATAATGAACAACAAAAATAAAAGCAGTTATTGCAATAAAACAAAACCTTCTGTTGTCATTAACAACTCCCACACCACTACAAAGGTAGGTTTGCTACTGTAGATTTAAATGTGTATAAAAATCAGATTAGAAATTGTTATTTTCCATAACTGTCCTGGAAATCTCACTGAACAGTTCCAGAGTTCCTGAATCTGCTTGATTTTGGCTTTTTTTTTCTTCCTTTCTTCCCAACAAATCACTTGGGCAAGGTAAAGGCTTGCCTAAACCCACACGAAGCCTGAGTGACCTGTAGATGGCTGTGTTGCTCCACGCTGCTCAACAGCTGATTTTGCAAGTGATTTTCTGTGAAATTCTGTCATTCCAACTGCACAGGGAAAAAAGAGATCACCTTGGCTCCCTGAACTGAATTACAAACCTTCTGGTGGGTTTTGGTACAGGAAACACACAACTCCAGGCCCTTCCCCAGCTGGTATTTCAATAAACAGCCACTTCCTAATTGCAAAATAAGGAATAAAGGGACAAAAAAGCTCCAACAGTTTTTGTGTTGTGCACCAGTCTTGCTAAAATACTAGTTTGGGCCACTTTGGAGAGTTTGGGGGAAAATCTGCTGATTTTAAGCAGAAAACCCCCTCAGAAATGTAATGTTTCACCTGGTTTCATACCCAGAGTTTTTGGGGATGTGAATTTTTAACATTTTGGGAACTTTCTACATTGCTGCCACTAAAGCAAGATTCAAGCATTAATTAAACTTCAGAGGAGGTGAAAGAATTAGATGAAAGAGAACATGGAGAGTGAGAACCAGGCAAGGGGAAATGCTTTTCCTTTCCATCTTCATTCCCTCTTCTGGTTCCTGACTCAAATCAAACATTTTTTACCCATTAAAAATGTTTTTCCTTAATGCCACAAATGCTGCTCTTGGGCTATGCTGAGGCAGCAATCCCCCCAATGCCCAGCAAGGGTGACATGAATAAATTCCCAGAAATTGTGGCACCAGGAGCCACTGCTGAGGGTTTGATGACCCCAAAATCAGCATAGAAATGACCCTGCAGAGCAGAGTGTGGTGATGCTCGGTGGGCTGAGGTCATTCCTCAGCCAGGCTGACTTACAGTGATGTCCTGCCTGGTTTTGAAAGTGTTGATGTAATGGCTGTAATGGAAATCATCCATCTGCCTCAGGATGGCTGTCATGCAGGCCACAAAAATACCCTGGAATGGGAAAGACACAAAATACTGGGTTATTTTCCTGGGTTAAGCACTGTAACCACTGTAAATTCTAAGTGTGGCACGTCAGTGCGATCCTAATCAAATATCACTGATCAGAATCCTCCTTATCTATGTCCAGACCTCAGCCTGAGACTCTTTGGTCCTCTAAACCAGTCAAGAGTTCCTACAATTCAAGCTTGAAATCTGGGTATTGCTTTCTTTCTCCCCATGGATCACAAGAGAAGCACATCCTCCAAACACAGAATTTTATTTCATATATATATTGATCCACTCCATCAGATCTGAAAGGTCTTTTCTAAGCTGACTCTCTGATTTTCAGATCTAGCAGGGCCAGCTGCAATTCTCACGGGTGGCACATTAAAGAGATCCCAGACTTATCAAAAATCAGGTAAATCCCCAGCTCCTGGCTTTCCCATCTTTCTGTACATGAAATCCAGGGCAAATTAAAACACCCTAGCTGCCTCCACCCAGCTCCCACACAGGGGTCAGAAATGCCCTGAGGGGTCTCATCCCTCAGCATTTCATCCTATCGAGACCAGATGACAAAACACAGCAAAGATCCTGTGTTAGGCACTTCACTAACACAAAATTCTGTGCACAGCAGCCCAAAGGAAATGAAATCACCCCCAGTGACTCAGCTCAAACTGGAGTAGGATAACCTGAATCCTAATCCTCAGATAAACACCAGGAGCCATGGCTGAGTGACACAAAAGCCACTGCAGGGAAGTGAGAGATGAATTCATCAGGCACTACTGCCCACTGAGAGCTCTCAGGGGAATGAACCCCACTGCTAAAGGGGGCTGGGGTCAGAGGGGAGGCAGGGAAGGGCTCCCAGAGGAATGAACCCCACTGCTAAAGGGGGCTGGGGTCAGAGGGGAGGCAGGGAAGGGCTCCCAGGGGAATGGACCCCTCTGTTAAAGGTGCTGCAGAATGAATCCCTCTGTTAAAGGTTCTGGGGAAGCAGGGATGTAGGGAAAGGGCTGCCAGGGGAATGAATCCCTCTGTTAAAGGTGCCCTGGGGAAGCAGGGGTGCTGGGGAAGGACTCTCACGATGTGCGGGGACTGGCGGCTCATCCCGATCACCGTGCGGTTGATCCGGCGCAGCAGCCGCTCCATCATCAGCTGGATGTGCAGAGCAGTGGCACCCTGGGGACAGCCAGCAAGGGACATTGGAGACGGTTCCTCAGGCACAGCCTTCCAGGGGCAGCTCCCTGTGTGGGAAGACTGCCCTGGCAGTGCTTAATTGTCATTAAGGGAGGCAGAAGAAAGAGATATAAGTGCACGAGTGATCGATGCAAACACTCTGGGATTCACTTGGTGGAGAATTCCCTAAATGGATCTGTCCCAGCTTCATTGGGCTTTGATTTGTTTTCTCTGAACAGTTCAAACCACTCTGTTCACAGCCACTCAGAACAATTCCCATGGCCAGAGGGGGAAGTGCATTTTTCTGGCTGAACAGTTGTCCCTATTCCATAACAGAGAGAACAAGCAACCTCCTCATTTTTATACCATATAATACTCATTTGACTTGCTCCAGACTACTGAACAAGCCACCAAAGCAGCTGGGATGATATTTTGGTCCCTAGAAAAGGAAGTAAATGCTTCTAGTAGTGATAACAACTAATTCAACCTTTCCTGGCTCCTTTTCAGACAGCCACTACAAAGAACTGCATGGCAAGGCATCACAATTTCTATAAATATCACAATTCTGACTCATTAAAGCCTAAGTTGAGGATGTTTCTTTACTGCAACTTCTCAGAAGAAGAACTGAGCTGAACTGGCACCCCTGAGAGCTCATGCTCACCACATCTTTGCGGTCCAGGACCTCCAGAACACTGCTCAGGAGCTGGGAGCTGGCCTCATGGTCGGGCTTGCTGGAGTTGTCATCCAGCTGCCCACTCAGCTGATCGATGAGCAAGGGCAGGAGGGCATCTCTGCAATCTGCAAAGTGACACAGGGACAGAGCAGAGCCTCAGCATGCCGTGGACATGGGCACTTCACAGAAGTGTCCTTCTCCTAATTCCAGCTGGGACACCAGAACTTGCTTTAAGCCACTGGAGTTACAAGAAACAGACTGGAGAGAGTCATAAACAATCTGTAATTTGAATCATGGAATCCCAGAATGGGTTGGGAGGGACCAAAAAGACCTTCTCATCCCATCCCTGCCCTGGGCAGGGACACCTTCCACTATCCTAGGAGGCTCCAAGTCCCTGGCCTTGGACACTTCCAATGATCCAGGGGCAGCCACATCTTCTCAGGGAATTCCATCCCAGCCCTTGCTCACCCTCACAGGGAGGAATTCCTTCCCAATATCCCATCTAACCCCACCCTTTCATTTATAAATTCTGTATATTCCATCAAAGAGCACACTCACCTTCTCCCTCCTTCTAAATCACCACGCTGCATCAGAATCCTACATATTGGGCATTGCATAGACTGAACAGCAAAAAACTATTTCAGTTCTTCCATGGCAAGGAATGTTTCTAGAGTTGGATTCAGTGGTGGACTGCCCCGATGACTGAGAGGGGAACTTGTTTTGAAGGGTGTGCGGCCCCTGGCAAACCCAGATCCTTCCAAGTGCCACTCACCAGCCTGCTTGAACAGGTCACTCTCCACGATCTTGGTCAGGCAGTTCAGTTTCTGCCGGACCAGCTGGTTGTCAGGGATGCTCTGGATGAACTTGCTGAAGAGTACACTGTGTGTAACCCAGAGGGAGCAGAGAGTAAGCATCCCCACCCAGCATCAGCCCATCCATCCCACATGGACAATGCCCTGCATCTGGGCCAGACATGGAATCACAGGATCCCAGATTGGGCTGGGTTGGAAGGGACTTAAAGCTCATCAACTTTACCACCTGCCATGGGCAGGGACAGCTCCCACTGTCCCAGGATACTCCAACTTGGCCTTGCCCACTTCGAGGGATGGGACAGCCACAACTTCTCTGGGAATTCTATCCAACAGGCAAATGACTACAGAGCCCTGATTTGTTTTCAAGAAACTTAGCACAGGACTTTAAGTAAAACCGAGCAGTGTTCAGGAACTACAGGCGTAAATCTCTTTAAATGAAGCTTATATTCCAGGACACACCAGGTCTATCAAAACCCTTATGAACAGTCACTGCTCTGTCCCTCCAGTGCCAGCACAGGATAATCACACTGTCACACCCAGGGACAGCAAGAGTTTGGAAAGACTCATTTTGAACCGACTCAGCCCGCTGGTGAAACTTGGAACATCCACAGCAGCAAAGGCACATCCTCGTCCCAGATGCCCCTTTCATCAGGAGTGATGATTCATGGACATTTGCTGCTTCCCAGCAAATCACTTGTGTCAGGACAAGGAGACAGGGCTGGACAGCTCTGGGCAAAGCTCTGAGCACCAAAACCAGGAACCCACAGGGCTGAGAATTTCCTGGATAAACACTACTTTTGGTTTCCCAGCTAAGGCTCTGCCTTTGCCACACTTTTCAGGAGCATTCACCAAGAACTGGTGGAAACTTGCACAAGATTTCAACACTTCACTGCCCTCAGATTTTGCTTTTCAGTAAAATCTCAAGGTGCCTGGAAGGATCCCAGAATCCTGGAATGATTTAGGTAGGAAGGGACCCTAAAATCATCCAGCTCCACCCCTGCCATGGGCAGGGACACCTCCCACTATCCCAGGTCACTCCAAGCCCCATCCAACCTGGGCTTGGATACTCCCAGGCAGGGAATCCTTTGAACTCCACTGACTTCCTTTAAAGCCCTGCAAGCACTTCCTTGAGTCCATGCTCCATCAGATCATAATCAGAGTGGCTGTTTTTAGCCAAGTTTCCAAAATTCTTCCTACCAGATGAGCTGGGTTTAGAGGACAAACAAACTTAATACCTGAGCTCAACAGGGTCAAATACCAGTTTGACATCATTTATGATGCTTGGCAAATACTTCAAAGCTGCCCCCTGAAAGAAATAAAAAACCAAGGACATAAAATGTACATGGGAAATCCAGTTTTTGTCAAAAGCAAATATGGGGACAACTGCAGAGAACTGGTTTAAAATCAAATTTATGCATCCACAGAGACTCCAGTCACCCTAGATCTGTAGTGCAGAGTGGGAAAGGTGGAAGAGAAGGGATTCATGGATAATTCCTTCCTTTTTCTGGTCCAGCCCCTTCCCAACTGCACTAATTGATCAAATTAAAGATTTTTACTTTTTCCTGCAAATTACACTCACCTTGATCTTGACAGCCTCCTCCAGGGGCCGGTCCATGAGGATGTTGAAGGAGAGGAACAGCTGGCGAATTGCATCATTGAATTCATTCCCATCCTCACTTTTCCCATAAACACTGCAAAGAACAGGGCCAGTCACACATGGAAATCTAGCAGCTGAAATAGGATTTCATCCTGTGGAACAATTTTAATGCCATCTCCTTCTACAAAGACATGGGGGTAAAAACGGAATTGGAGATTTTGCAGTAGTTGCCTGCTGGAATATGTTATAGAGGAAAAACTGCACTTTTTAGGCTACTACTGCAGCAAATTCTGCTTGGGCTTCAAGTATTAAACAGGAAAAAAAAAATCCAGGATGGACATGAATAAAGGGTTTAAAACCCTTACTGTGAATCTCTGGAAAGATGTTTTCAAGCTGCAATGAAACCACTGTCATTGATTTTGCACCAGCTGGAGAATGTGTCATCCCTCACCTCACCAATGATTTAAGTATCTGTGTATTTGTTTCTTAAAAGTTTCTGAAAATTAGCAGGAAATTCCATGTTTTACTTTATAAAAATAAATACCGGGTTCCTTTTCAGCTCTACCGTGTGCTGCTTGTTGCATGTTAGGGGGGACTAGCAGGTTTTTCTCCCTTGTAATCTGGTATTTTAATTTTTGATCAATTTATTTGTTCCAGCCACAGACAAAGGGCATACAGATCCTCTTAATCAGTCAGTGACAGAGCATCTGGTGAAGAATAGCCCCTTTAGTGATATTTATTAGAAGGAACTCCAGTGGGTTTCCCAGAGGAGGCCCAGGGATGGAAGGGCTGGACCTACCTCAGGTACAACACCCGTGACTGCACAATGAATCTGAACAGGTATTTCAGGGCTTTCAGGGCTGCAAAGAGCAGCTCTGTCTTGCTGGAGTCCTCAGCATTCCCCACGTAGCAGTTCAGGACTTTGGTGAGTTTCCTTTGCAAATAAAACAAAAGGGGGAACCAATATAGGCACAACTCAGTTCCTGTGCAAGTCCAGCTTCCTTATCCCAGAGAGGAACTGCAAGCCCATAAACACCACAGATCTCCTCCTCACAGCCCACTTCTTCCTGAAAACTTGGGCTAAAAGTCTACAGATGTCACCCTCTTGCTCTGCTTTTCTTTTGCCCTAAAAGGAGCTGTCCAGGAAGCTACAAAACCCATTCCCAGGGGAAGGGACTGAGGTCTTCTCCCTGTGTGGGAATTCCCATGCGTGGAGCAGGAGGAGGAAAGGAAATCATGTGGAAGCAGTGATTGTATGGCAGGGCAGGGAAGGAGGCATTCCAGGAGAAGGGGACTTCACATTGTGTTTCATTTAGGGTGACAGCCAGGAATTCATGTGGATCAGTAAAATTAAAGAGGAGATTTTTAGAGAGGAAAAGCAATTGGTTTCTGATTTTGCCCTCCCTATTTGCCTCAGTTTTAACTTTTCACTTTTGCTACCATAAAGGTGATGACCTTTGGCTGAGGGGTGCTTGATCAAGGGACTGGAAAGCCAAGATCTATGACAGAAGTGTCTTTTCTTTCTATGACAGAAGTGTCTTTTCT
>JAGMWU010000029.1:1137417-1167452 GCA_018697195.1 Certhia americana
TCTATGACAGAAGTGTCTTTTCTTTCTATGACAGAAGTGTCTTTTCTGTCTGTTTTGACAGAAAAAAATCTCACAACAGAATTTTTTGCAGAGCAAAAAGAACAATAAGAAGGATTCCTTCTCTCCTGAATGCAGAGAAGGGATGGAATGCTTCTCTCTGCTGCCTTTATCACATTAACATCATCAAAAATTACCTAATCAAATACATCACCAAGAGCTGATCTCATCCCCAAAGCTCTCAGTGACACTGCTGGGTGACACCCGAGGTTTGGGACCAATACTCACACATAGGCCAGGGTTGCACTGAAGTGTTTGTAAATGTAAGTCTCAAGCACAGTGTTGAAATGCTGGAACTTGATGTCTCCAATCAAAGAAATAATAAATACCTGCCAAAAATCCAGAAGGAAACATATGCACAGAACTGCACAGTAACTCGAATACAAAAGACTCTAATTCCATTTATTTTGCTAGGTTATAACTTTTGTTTTACCAACAGCATTAATGCTACAAAGTGTTATTCATATTCTAACAGTCATCAAATACTGAGTGCAATTTATGGCACTTTTCACTGTGGCTACTAAAATCCTGATGTGTATTTCTGTCCTAGCTCCTGAAAAAGCCTTGAATATGTTTAAATGTCATTTATTTCTAGAGCTAAATACCAATTGCTCGTTGGAATCACCAGGAACAGACTGGAAATGTGGTTGAAAACGAATTCTGAACCTATAGAAGATTCACTCACCAGGGCATCAAACACCAGGAAATCATAGGTTTCATTTTCTGACATTTCCATCATGATATTGAAAAGTGCATCGAGGGTGTCTGGCAAAAACTAGAGAGGAAAAGGAACAGTAAAAAGGTGGGGAAAGGAAACGGCTTCTGGCATCCTGCACAGGAGCATGGGTTGGATCATTCCTGCCCTTCCATCCCAGATGAACTGGAAAGCCTGTCCATGAGAAGACATCTAAAAAGGGAACACAGCCCTGTGTTTATGCACATGATTGCCATGATCATCTCTATAGTAAGGAAGATCTTTTCTTCTCAGCTCTGAATGGTCCCATTTTGCTGTTCTATTGCCTTTTCATCTCACAGGATAAAAATCCTGACCTCTCCAAACCAGCCTGGTCCTGTCCCAAGGCAGGACACTGCACTCAGCCTGTCTGCAGTGACACAGCATTAACTTCATGTTCAGATGCTCCATAAAACCTTGACCTTGCAAAATCACAGCACATTCACTCTTGGGACTCCTCTCTGCAGGTAAGACTTCCTCCTAAATCCTTCAGCAGACCCCGTTCCCACATTTTCTGTAGGAATTCTCCCCATTTCAGGTCCACTCCCCACAGTATTCTACGACATCTCCGGGCTGTCTCTGCTCCTATATTCACAGCAAGTCCCTCCTCATTCACAAAGGAGTTTAAGTTAGGCTTTGGATGTGTCTCTTATTTCATGAGGATAAAGGGGAAAATAAAGTTACCACCCTCTCCCTGATCCCTGTAATATTTAACTTCTGTAATTTTGGTGAATTCCACTAATGAGAGGTGGAGCACAGGTTCCCAGAGCAGCTATCCCTGGAAGTTTCCAAGGCCAGGCTGGAGCAAGCTGAGACAGTGAAAGGTGTCCCTGCCCATGGCAGGGGGTGGAAAAAGCTGATCTTAAGGTCCCTTCCAAGCCAAACCATTCCATGATTTGACAATTCTCCCATTTCTCAGCACCCAGAACTGCCCTCCTAGCCTACCCAGACACTTTTTGGGTCCAACATCAGACTGACACATGAGAGTTTGGGCACCAAGGAGGCTCAAATCCCTGGCAATACCTTCACAATTTCTCCTCCTTCCACCTCCATGAGCTTCCTGAGGTTGTGGGCGATGTTGTGGGAGTTGGAACGCCAGTTCAGCAAACCCAGCAGGTCAACTGCAAGGGCACAAAACAGCAATCAGCAATTACAGTTCACTGCTGACTGAATGGCTGCTGAGCAGCCCGCAGCAAGGCTGGGGGGTTATTTTTAGAGTCAGTGCACAAGGAAAAGTCACCCTGAGGTACAGAATGTTACCCTGAGGTACTTCTTTTGTCTTGGCAAAACAGCAAAGCTCTGCTATAAATGGAAACCTGGCTGCCATCTGATAACACATTTGGAGACCAGTTTGCAGGTTTCTTTATGGACTCAAGAGCAAGTATCTCAAGCCAGGAATTTTATTGAAGTGCATAACTTAGTCCAGGAGCCTTCCAGAGCTACTTGAAGTCTCCCATCATTTACCAGCACAGACTGGACTCATTCACATATCACTCTTCATTTTGAACCCTTTAGCAACACGGCAGAGTTAATGCACATCATCACCCTGGAGAGCTTAGTCCTAACTGCTGCTCCCTTAACAGGCAGAGGAAAGAAGGCAATTAACCTTAAAGGTTTAAAATTCTGACAAAACACACACTGTGACTGACCAGTGACATTTCCACACGTGCCAACAAACTTGCTGAGTTTAACATTGGCAGTCTGGTTCAAATATTTGTGTTAAAGGGTTTCACAAACATTCTGGAAGATTGTTCTGGCAGCCTGATGGGACAGGGCTGCCACTGACAAATGGGTAGCAAAATGAAAGTTGAAGCTCTCTGCCCAGACATAAAAACCTGCCTGAAGAAAATGCCCTCTGCATTTCAGAGCCCGAGCACAAGCCCTACCATTCTGGGTGAGTTTGGTGGAGCAGATGACAGTGGCAATCTGGAAACTGTCTTTTGTGGTGTCCTTTGTGGGGGTGAAGTTGGTCAGAGGGTGCAGGTTTTTCCCTGAGGGAGCCTCCTTCTCCTCCATCTCTGTTTTGGTGCAAGGAAGAGTCAAATAACTCTTGGCATCTTCCATTTTCTTGTTGTCACCCTGTTGGTTGGACACAGCAGAGAGAAGGGTCATGTCCCACAGTGACAGCCAGAATGGGTTTGAAACACTTTTTCATCTCTATCTTTTTTGAGTTTCTAATTTCAGGGATAAGTTGCCCATACTGCAAATGAACTGAGCTATTTCCAAAGCCACAAGAGTTTAGGAGGATTTCCCACTCCACACACATTTTGTAGCATTCTACTGCTTGGAAAATCAGCTAGGAGAGAGTTTTGATGAGTTGAACATGAGACAAGGCTGGAAACGCCCAGGTTACCTTGTAAACAATCAAATTGTGCTTGCCATCCTGCAGAGTTGTTCCATCTGCATTCATCAGCTTCACAAAGCCCATGCCAAAAGCTCTCTCAGACCTATCCCTGGCTGCAAACAGGAGAAATCTTCATTAGCAATTGTCTTATTCACGTCCCCACAATTGAAAATGCAGCCCTCTAACCTCATCAGCAGCTTTATTTAATAGCTAACTGCAGCTACATCAACACATCCTCCTGGAGCATCTCCCACACACAGTTTTAGGGTTTTTTGTGTTGACAGATAGACAGATTAATGGTTGGACTTCTTGATCTTCCAGGTCTTTTCTAACCTTAACAATTCAATGATCCTCTGATAGAGAATTCTATAGATATTTTTGACTGGGATGTGGGTTTGTGAGCTGTGGATGTGGGAGGCTAAGCCTCACATTATCGATCTCATTTCAGGGCCCTGAAGTGATTTGATGGAACTTCTGGCTTTAACTCTCTCATTAGTCTTTCATTAACCTAATTAGAAATCATCCTATAGGAAGATCATTAGAAGCCCAACAGGCCTTGCAGTGGATTTTGTGAAATAAATTAAAAGCAACGCCCTACACTGAGAAGCCAAAGCAGTAGCAAACATTGGTAATTGTCTTTTAGGGGAATAGAATGTTGCTCCTTATAAAATTTCAGTTTCAGGACAAAATCAGCACCAAACTTTGGGCACAAAATTTTGAATGATTTTTTGTTTTTTTCGATTCCCACAGAACTGGGAATAAACTGAGCAAGAAAAAAATCTGCAACACTTTGAATAAGCAGAAATGCAAGTTCTACACTCAGTGGGAGTGCGAGGAGCCCAGTAATCCTGCAGGTGTCCCTTCCTGGTACTCACATTCCTGGGACGAGCGGTGACGGAATGTGAACCTCAAGTGGCAGCGACTGACTTCTTCTATAGCAATGGCCACCTGCATGGGAGAGCAGGATGAAAACACAGCATTTTCCCTGTCCCCAGCCACTCCCCAGCACATTCTGGTGCTGATGCAGCTGCTGGTTTTACATCAGTCCTGGTTTGTACACAGAGGAAGAAGACAGGTAATGACACAGCCCATACCTTGACGGTCTCATACCAGCAGGGCTGCTTGACCTGGTAATAAACCACAGATTTGTATTCTGAGACTCCCTCGTAGCCAGCCCCGGGGTGGATGGCTTTCTTTGGACAAAACACAAAGAATGGGGGGGAAAAAGGTAAATATAGAGTACTTTGGGTGGTAAATCTTCAGAGAGAGTCAGAGGCTGTCCTACCTCCTGCAGGTTCCCGTCCTCGTCGTGCACAGACATGGTGACCTCAACGTTCTTGGGAGTTTTCTTCTTGCCTTTGTCAAACTCCCCTTGGATCAGGGTGACGTAGATGTCATTCCGGACATCACCTGCAATTCCCAGTGTTCAGTGAGCTGGTTTCTCATTCCCAGCGTGACAGGTTAACATTTAACACCCTTGGGTACCATGTTATACTAATTTTCCTCTTAGACATTAATTAACAACAGCACCATCACACCATTTTTATCTCTATTTCAAATTACACAAAATCTTCTAAAACGAACCATTTTCCTTTCCACAAACCTCTGTCCTTTTGTTTTATGTTTTGTTTAATGTTTTTATTTTAATGAGCTTTCTAGTTAAGTCTACTTGGAATGGGTGGGTTAATGTGGCTCAGTCGTGGGTTTTGTTGCCATATGCAACAAAAATTCCTTTGACTAAAGAGACATTTTCTTCCAAAAGTTCCATAAACCATGACTTTGCCATAAGAAAGGAAACCCATGTTTTCAACTCCTTGTGACAAAAAATAAGAAAATAACCTAGAAATCTGAAGAAAAATAAAAAGTTTTCAGATAAAAATAAGTATTTTTTATTAAAAATAAATGTTTTTGTGACAGAAATGCTATAATTTCTTTCTAGAAGAAATTCTAGGCTCTTTCACTCTGGAATGTAGAAGCACACAGGACCTACCAGGAAGGATGATCTCAGGGAACCCCATTTTTCGAGCCACTGCAGTGGATCTGTCTACAAGGTGGGAAAAATCCTTCTGAACCTGAGCCAGATCCCCAGGGAGAAGCTTCAGGGAGACCCAGAGACCTAAGAAAAGGGAGATGACACTTGTTTACTGAAAACAAAAAGGTACAAACCCATGCAATTTAGGCCTGTGCTTTCAAAAAATCTGTGTTTTCATGAAAACTCAATGTCCTTATCCGGTACTCTCTTGCCCAGTCCTCCATGTCCCTGAATTTGAGTAAGACTTTGCTGGGCAAGAAGATTCTTTGAAGTAACCCCCAAATTTTCAGAGATGAATCTCAAGTGTCTTTGAGCCAAGGAAGACCAGAATAATCTGGGATAATGCGATTTAACCCTAAAGACATTTGGGACATGCAGCCACGTCCACTGACAAATATTTCATGTCCATAAAACACTGTTATTTTAAAAGTGCTAAAAAAAATTGACCTTAAACCAATGACTAGCAAGCTAGGAGCTGTTCTCATTCAAGTTTTGCCTGGTTTTATCTGGATTTTAGCTCTGTGCCTGATGTGTAACAAAGGGACAAAGTGACAGCCATGGCAAAGACCAAGAAGGGATTAAACTCCACTAAACCTTGATCTCTAGACTTTCACCACTCATTTATTCCCCTGGGAACCTCCCCCAGTTGCTGTTCCCCCCAGGCTGCACCTTGGCCTTTGTGGTTGACCTCCTTGGCAGCGATGACTTTGTTGAAGACCGAGGTGAGTGGCTCGTTCTCACCAATGACATGGGAGGTGATCAGGGGGGACATGATGAGCTGGCGCTGCCTGATGTAGGTTTCCATGGCAATCCTGTGCAGGAGGGCCACAAAAATGGGATCAGGAATTGGGAGAGACCGACCACAGACAAGGAGAGGGCTGGCCAACAGCCGGCTGTTTTCCAAATGAATCTGGGGTTTCTAAAGAATTCCATGGGGATTTTCATTCCCTCACCTGCACAAAATCCATTTAAACCTTCACAGTAAGAAATGCATCTTATCCCTCAGGCCTAAGGTAAGTAACACTGACCTCAGGATTTAAGCCCTGACTTCAGGTTTGCCTCAGAGCTGTTCCTGTGCAGATTAACTATTGGTAAACTAATATAAATTAATATGAATTAATGCCTGCTGTTTCACTGCCTAAGTGATGAACCCATCCCTAGTGACAAACAAGACTATTGAGGTTTGGATCTTGATGCTGACTTCACGCCTGTGCCCACATCATCAGTAATGAGGGAGAAACAAGGGAAAAAAACCCAAACCAACAAAACAAAAAACTAATCAGACAAACAAGAAAATCAAACCTCAAATCAAAACAATCAAAAAATGAAAAAGCAAACCAAAACCCCCTGAACAAATGAAAAATAACCAATCAAATCCACCAAAAAATAATTAAAAAAAAAGTAGCAGACTAACATTATTCTGCAAAGGGAAAGACACCCTTCCAAGCCCTGAAAGGGCAGGGGAACAAACCCAAATCTCCCCTGAAAATACCCTGTAATAACAAATGGCTGCAGCCAATGCTTTGCTATATTTAGGGCTGTAACAACAAGGCTGGGTCTACTCAGACAAGCTCCATTTTTGTTCCTCTAACGTGCCAAAAAAAGTGAGCAATCAGTGCAGGCAGAACAAACACACAAGTCTAACTCTCAGTGCAGAAATGCAGAACTCATTGGGGCTGGAATTTCTTCCCTGGGAAGAGGGAGAAATCCCTTCCCTATGACTGACCCCGACCAGGAAATGTGGGAAGGGAGGGGCAGCACAGAGGGTTCCACACAGCACTGACAAAAAGCTGTGTCTCTGCTCCATATCTCTGAAAAATCCTGCCTGTCAACTCCCCAAAAATTTTGGAAGTCCCAGACCCCACAACATTATTTTGCTCTGTGCATCTCTTCCTCGCCCCACAGGTACCCAGAAATTCCAATTTGAATGGAAATTGGAAATGCCAAAGTTCCCAAGCAATTGAGTCTGTCACAGAGTCATGAAAACCAAGGGGAACAAAGGCTCCTGAGGGTTGACAAAAACCCCTCCCTGCAAAGAGCTGACTGCTGCTATCAGCTGATCTATTTGTAGAGCCCCTGGGGCTCTGCCAGGCTCCCAGACAGATCAGTCCTTCCCCAAAGGATTCCTGCTTTAGCCAGAGGTGGGGTGAGCTCTGGAGCCCAGTACTCACTGCTGGAAGGGGATAAAATGCTGCTTTTCCTCGTCGTCCACCTTCCCGTGGATGATGTCAGTGATGTCCATCACTGCAACGACACCAGAGCATCACTCAGAGCTGCCAAGAACCCAGAGAGAGCTTTTCTATCTCGGAATGGATACAACAAGGGGTTATTTTGGGCCAGCATCACTCCAAACAAACAAGGGCTCTGAGCGACTTGGGATAGTGGAAGGAGTCTGGGCCATGGCAGGGATGGAACTGCATGAGATTTAAGGTTATTTCCAACCCCCAAAAAATCTGGGATTCTGTAACAGAAATGAAGGGCATCACTCTCATTTTAACTTTTTTAAAAGCACATTCACACTGATGTGCAGGTCAGCCCACAGCAGTGAGTGTGAATAAACTGAATACAGTCCAGTAAAATACTTTGATAAAATACACCCTCTGAGAAAAGACTGGGGCATTTTAAGGCAAGGAAATTCCACTTATACTCAAAATCTGCTTCTGTGGAAATTGATTTCCATCAAGGATTTCAAGCAAGCCCTTTCACAAGAAATCCTAAGAATAAAATAAGAATAGGTAGCCTGGTTCACCAAGGCTCCTTTAAAATCTCCAGCTTTATCCTATGAGTCCTGAGGAGCAAATCCCACTTTGATAAGGCCCTGATAAGTCTGCTGCAGCCGTGGCAGCCTGTTATCTTTATGTTAGGTGACAAAAGCGAGCAGTGACAGTGTTTGATTTCCAGCTACAAGCTTCTTTAAAGGAGGGACAATTTATACACTCTGGAACAGAGAGGCTGGCCCTGGCAGCTCCCAGGCTGTGCTGGCATTTACAGCACACAGTTCCCAGTTCCCAGTCCCATGTCTCAGTCCCCCAGTGGGTTTACTGCGCCATGCTGGTGTCCCCAGGGACACAGTCCCCACCTGCCACACCGAAGGGCCTGCGGAGTCCGCAGGTGTGCTTCTTGCCATCCTTCAGTTCCATGTGCCCCACCCGCACAATCTGGCACACCAGGCTGATCCTGGGCCTGATCAGGTCAGAACTGCTCAAGTCCTAAAAGAGAGTTAAAATCAAGTTCGATCAATGTCCTTTCTGAGTGCAAAAGAGGACAGAAGGTGAGAG
Organism: Certhia americana; assembly: GCA_018697195.1. Taxonomy (NCBI): domain Eukaryota; kingdom Metazoa; phylum Chordata; class Aves; order Passeriformes; family Certhiidae; genus Certhia; species Certhia americana. The sequence continues at coordinate 1,145,862 of JAGMWU010000029.1, forward strand.
GGAGGACAGGAGAGAGAGAGTGAGACAGGAGAAAGGGGTTTTGTTTGGTTATATATACACAGGTAAAAATTGCAGCCTTCTGGATCTGCAGGGAGACCATGAGGAGGATGGAGACATTTTTAGTACCAGGACAGAGGGAATGGCTTCCCACTGCCACAGGGCAGGGATAGATTGAGATGGGATACTGGGGAGAAATCCTTCCCTGTGAGGGTGGGGAGGAATTGGGATGGAATTCCCAGAAGAGCTGTGGTTTCTCTGGATCCCTGGAAGTGTCCAAGGCCAGTTGGAGCACCCTGGGGCAGGGGGAGGTGTCCCTGCCCATGGCAGGGGTAGCACTGGATGGGATTCAGGTCCCTCCCAATCTGCTCTGGGATTCTCTGAACTTACAGTAAACACTGCTTGGAGGTTGTTCAGTTTCTCAATTTCTTTAGGCATCCCATTGCTGCCCCAACGAACCAGGTAATTTTCACTGCAAAGAAAGGGAAAAACCCTAAATTTTAACAAATCAACACCAAACATCTCCATTTCTTGGCAAAAGCCCCAAAGCATTTTGATCTTTTAGGCATATTTGTCTAATCTCTTTTATCCCAAAATGCCTCTGAAGTGACTCACTTACTAGAGGCAGGATGGGGTGAGCCCTGGCAGCTGCTTCTCTGGACAATTCCTACTGCATGGCCACACCTGATAACTGCAGTGATGGACACAGAGTGTTCCTGACACGGAACTGCCTCCCTGATAAAGCTCCTCATATCCTGCCCAACTCTTCAGATGTGAACTGGCACTGACTGGACAGCAAACACCATTTAAATCCATGATTTACTGGAAAACAATTAATAAAATGCTTAACCAAGGCTTGCAGCCAGAGCAGGTAAAATTAAGAATATAAAAAGACAATGTGGGATCCAAGAAATACCCAGCTTCAGGAGGGACAGGGCTTGGACTTCCTATATCTCTGAAGTTTATTTCAAAGTAATCTGAATTAATTTTCCCCCATTGGGGTAGCAACCAACAGAACTGGAAAACATATGTTGGATCTCTCTTTCTAACCCACTGACTTCTTCAGGATGATCACTCTGATGACTAAATTGCTTAAGAACCTGATGAATTTGGAGAGGTCAGGGTCATAGAGGCTCATCAGCAGCTCTGCATCTTCCCCAATGTTGCAGACAAAGTTCTTGAAGTTCACATAGAGGCTGTAGGTGTGTGTGGAGTTGAATATCGGCTGCCCCCGGATGTCCAAACTCTGCTGCAGGGACTGCAAAGAATTTCATATTTCCATTACATTTTATATTTCCACTACAAACAAACACAAGAGAATTTAATTCTGCTACCAAATGAGAACAACATTAAGAGAAATATAAAAACACAGTGGGCACAAAACCCCAGGGACACCAGAGGTACCTTCTCCTCCTGGATCCTCTCATCAATCCTCTTGGATGCAGTTTCATGGGCCTTGAAGAGGGAGATTGTGCTGGTCTCATCTGGATCCAGGATGTTCCCGTTGTCATCTCGGACAACTAGGTCCAGACCCAGGATCCTGGACAGGCCCAGAAGACAAAAATAATACCAGAATGTGGGAGCACCAAAGATCAAATCACTGCCTGGGGCTGCCAGTGCTCAACATCCCACTCCTTGGAATAACCTCATTCACTGTTGGTTTTCCTGCCTTAAAAAACTTCTCTCTTGCATTTTTACCATTAAAGGGAGAAGGAATTAGGCAGGTAACTCCATCCTAAGATGACATCTCCCTTATTCCTACTTAAATGGCTTTGTTTCAAAGGTGGATGAATATCTACCAAGCTCACATTATTCTTTGCCATAAGATGCTTCTTCACTTATTGGACCTGAATCATAGCTGACAGGCAGATAAATGAATTCTGGACACTGCCAACTACTGAGGGCTGAAGTGTCTATGGAATCTTGCCCCTCAGCTGCTGATAAAGCAGAGCACTTCCCCACCAGCATCCAAATCCAGGCACAAACTGTGCTCCAAAGGAAAGGCCACCACGTGCCAGGATTTGTGCAAAATTAAAAGCAGAGAATTCCTGCCAAGGCACAGAGAGATCTGTGGCACATCAAGAACCCACTGCTCCATGTCCACCTGCCAGGTGGCCGTGCTGTTGTGCAGACTCGAAGTTGCCAATTCACTCTTCCCAAGGGAAAAGATCAGCCTAATTCAGTGCCTGGTTTTACATTAATAGCCTTCCTGGGGTTTGGGAGCCTCCCCTGCCCTCCAGGTGGAGTTTGGAGCTCACCTGTTGCCATAGTCAATCTTGGCAGTGACTTTTTTCTTGAGCTCAGCCAGTTCATCCTTGGGCAGGGTCCCAGAGAGGATTTGGGATCTCCACTCTATCAGGCTGTAAGTGAGCTGCTGGACATGCCTGAACTGCGTGGTTTTGTTGTTCTGAGACAAAAAATGGGCAATTTTAATCAAGGAAAACTGGAAACCTTAGCTCAGCAACCCTTTTGAAATGTGTGCAGCTGCAGAACCACACAAGTTTTATTTAACTAAAAATACCTGGCACTTTGTGACACCACAAGATCAGAGCCATGCAGTAATTCTGCAGCACTTGGCAATGCCAAGGTTTAAGTGCCTTTAAGATCTTTAAGTGTCTTTAAGGGTTTCACCTTTCCCTGGGACATTATTTCAGAAAAACATCACCCACTAAAAATAGATCTCTGGTGCTTTCTAGCACTTCCAGACTGCTCTGATAGAGGCTTTTTATAAAGGGACAGAGAAATTATGCTAAAGGACCACAACTGAACAAGGACACCGAACTAGACATCAAAACCTGCCTGGTGAAGAGTCTCTTCCTGCCACTCCTTCTGTTATCATCTCTAATTAATGAAAATACTTCCCATCCCCTTTACTGGTTCCACCCTCATAAAATCAGTTCCATCCCCACACCTTGTTCCTGCACCTCCAAGCTCCAAGGCTGTAATTAAACATGGATATGTGGCAACTCACCCTGTTTGTGGCAATATGTGCTTAGATAAGTAAATAAGCTATTAGAAGTGTCAAGGAAGACATTTAAACCATTAAAAAGGGAGTCCAGGCTTCACTCTCTCTGCCACCACAGTGGGGCAGTTCTTGGGAGGATTCTGACTCTTTTCACAGGGAAATGCCACAGATTAGGAGTTACTGGGAGAGTGATGAGGTTATTCAGCTCCAAAGGAAAAAATTAAGCTTAATTCAGTGCCTGGTTTTTGCATCAAGAGCCTTCCCTGGGGTTTAAGAGTCCAAGGCCCAGGAGTTTGGTTTGGGTCACATCTCTCCCTCAGCCAGTGGCCCCCTTCTGGTGCTCACTGGGGTCTGGCTGGGCTGGAGCTGTTCATGGTGAGCTACAAAGCCCCCCACAGCACAAAAATTGCATTTCCCCATTCTCATCTCTGCAAGGAACAGGAATGATATCAACTACTCATATTCCCCTCAAATTTAAATGCGTGAAAACAATCCTTCCTTTGATATGGGTGAACACCAAGGTGATGACAGGGGCTACTTGAGTTTTTGGCTCTATAGAAAGGATGCTTAAGATATATTTAATAAACAAAGAAAAAATACGTTCTTGTCTAAAAAGTTTGCAAAGAAAAGGTAATTTTTGTGGATTTTCAGAGCAGACCTCAATTTGACCTGAGTTATCTCCACAGCTAATTCCTATTAACTAAACCAATTAAAAACTCTCCCCATTTTTGTATTTATTTTGCAGTGGAGATAAAGCCACTGCTGCAATGAAACCCACAGAAATTGAAGAAGTGAAATTAGATGCTGCCAAAATCAAAATCCCCTGATGTTTCCTTTTTCTCCTCAAATGCCTCCTTCCTCCTTTAGTTTTTTTTTTTTTAATACTTTTAATACATACTGCAGGGAAAATAAAATAAACTCAAATCCATTTTAAACCACAACATTTTCCAAACCTATTTTAAGACTTATAGTGGTTAAGCAAAGCAGCATGAAAGTTTCTGCTTGTTAAAAAAACAGATTCTGAGGTTGGGATCTTTAAGTTATTCAGAAATAAAAAATGCCACTAACAAAACTCTCTTTTCACACAGTAATACCATCGCACAGAGCTTCTCATTAAATTGAGAAGGTGGAACAAATTCTTGTGGTTTCGTGGCACACAAACACAATGTATTTGTGGCCTGTGAAATTTCCAATAGGAAAACTTACTCTGGGTGCACTGGGTGATTAGAGCTCATTAAACTCCCTCTTCTTAATTAAAGCATTGGAGTACATTTTATGCACACTGAACTCGCTATTGCTCAGAGAAAAATCAAGTTTGACTCTTTAATGTGCCTTTAAAATAAAGCAACTCACTGTGGACTCATTTCTTTGAGCAAGAAGCACCAACTGCAGGACAACCCTCAAAGCCCTGCAGGCTTGTGACACTGCTGAAGTGACTCCTGTGGTCACGGGTTTAGGACATGAGAGCTCCCGACATGAGAGGCCTTGGATCAGCCAAGAAATTCCTTCTGTGGGGCAGCTCACGCTCTGTGACAGGACCCAGGGAATGGCTGGATTTTAGGGAAATGTTTTTGCCCCAGAGGGTGCTGCCCAGGCTCCCCAGGGAACAGTCCTGTCCCCAAGGAGTCTTTGGATACTGCTCCCAGGGATGCACAGAGGGGGATTTTGGGGTGTGTCTGTGCAGGGCCAGGGGCTGGATCAATGATCCCTTACAATCCAGGACATTCCATGATACGTTTTTTGACAAGTTATATCTCCTCCCACATCCCTGATTCTGTCCCTCTGCCTGTCCCTGTTTGGGCCAGGGACGCTCTGGGTGGGGAACAGCCAGTCCACGGAATTCCTACAACATTCCCAGCACAGCAAAGCTCACTCCTGCCCAAAGCTGTGTTCAAACTCCACAGTTTTGTGTACCCAGCTGGGTTTTCCTACCCTCATACAGGGCTGGCACAAGACAGGCAAAGCAGGGGCCTGGATTTCCCAGGTGAGCTGTGACTCCCAGCCAGGCTGGACATGGTGACAGCGTGACCTGTGACAGGCTCTGCTGGCCCAGGGCAGTGTCACCCACAGCTCCCTGAGCCCAGGGAACCCTCCAGCTCTGTCAGATCCCACATCTGACAGCAGAACACTCTGAGCCCCCAAACCCCGTTTCATCACTGAATTCTGCACCAGCCAGCGGCACACAGTGCCCTGCACAGAGCCCAGGCTCAGCTCACCTGGGACAAACATCAGCCCCTGAGGAGAACTCACCACGTACAGCTTGTGCCAGATCACTGCCCACTCCCGCAGGGTGGACGTGAGCTCCTGACCAAGGGGCAGCTCACTGGGAATCACTGTTTCGTGTTGTCTGGAGAGAGAAAGGAGAAAATCAGAGAAAGGTTTCACACTCAGGGTTAAAACTTAATGGAAAACACCCTTTTTGATAGATATATATATATATAAATGGAAATTCCAGAGCAATTGATTTTCACACAATTCACTCACACATGATGTCAAGACCCTTAAGCTGTTCTCAACACACACATCCACATTCATCATCCATTTTTAATGCAAAATGCTTCAAGCTCCTCTTATTCCCAGTGGATCCGTTCCAAACCCAGGATAAAGAGACAGAAATTAAGTTTGGAAGAATTCCCACTTGCAATGGTAACAGTTATTTGAAAATAAAGAGTTTAAAAAAAAAGTGTTTTATAAAGTTCCTTCCTTTGCAGCCGCTGTTTCGCTGTCATTTAATGAGCACAGACCCAGCTCAAGGAATCCAACCAGGAGTCATTTCCTCCAGTGTTTTCCAGGACAGGAAGGAATCCACACTCCTGCTGGGGCCCTTGGCTGCCAGCAGGAGTCTGTTATGACTTGCAGGAGTCCCGAGAGGAGCTGGATGGAGTTGGACTGATCCCCCCCACTACTGACTTGTCCAGCAGAACTTCCTCAATTCTGCAAATCATCTCCTGCTGCCCCTACTCCCGACTGCTCTGCTTTGGCAGTGCTCTGAAAAATGGAATTATGCAGCACTAGTCCAGCACAGGAGGTACACCCTGAATTTGTGACAACCACAGCAACTTAGATTTGTTCTTTTTGGGTTTAAAGGGAATGAAATTTCCTGGGTTTTGCCACCAAAGAACTGCCAACCTACCCCCGGTCCTTCACGATGGCCTCTTTTAAATGGATATAAGTTTCTGGGAAGATGCCCTAAAAATAAAGAGAGAAATGAAATAAATCAATCCTACTGTGGGATAGGATGTGACAAGAATGTATCTAACAAAACAGGGGAAAGGAGCAAGAAATGTCCCAGTCTGCCAGGAAAGAAGGGCAGGGAAGAGCAGCAGGTTCCATTGGCAACTCAGAGAAGCTGATTCCTTGTTTTACTCTAATGAGTATAAAACATCTTCCTGCAGGAAATGCTGAAAACTCCTAAAATCTATCAGTCATTGCCATGAAATATTCCCAGAGTCCTCTGTCAGGCTACCCTGTGCTCCCTAGAAAAGCTCCCACCACCAGCATCTGCAGAAATTCCCAAATTTTTGTTGTTACAGAGAAAACTTCTGGAAATGACGGAAACCTTTTCTGCTCCCTTTTCTCTCCATTTTACCCCTAAAACCAAAGGCTGTGGGGGGTGTTATCACAGGAGAGGTGCCAGCATTCCTGAGGGAACCCAGATTTCCAGACAGCTTCCAGTCCAAGCTCCAACAGCTTGGCTGAGAGCCAGGGATGTGTAATTTCTGGAATACTTTCCAGTCAAAATTCTGATATTCTCATTAAATAGGACTAATGCTGGATGCACAGGTCCCAGAGCATCATGATAAAGCAATAAACTGGTGTACGGATATGGGAACAGGTAATTTTAGAAGTTCCAACTGCATTCCTCATGCTTCCAGTGGAGGAATACCCAACCCACGGTCCTGAACCTTCAGCTCAAGGTCATTGTTTTCTGTCACTGAGGACAGGACACTGTGGCGAGGATGCCACGGTTGCCTGATGTTAAGACAAGAAATACATGAGTTTTCAGCACCAGATGGGGTCCGGCAAGGTGTGAAATTAAAATGAGAGTCATCCAAAAGTGCAGTCGTACCTTCTTGGATTTATTTCGCAGTGTGTATCCTCGGTACCAACCTGACAAAGCAAACACAGATATTTGGACGTAATTATTTTCTATTGATAGCAAATTAAACACAAATTGTAATTCTCTCTGCCTTTCTACTATGCCAATTTATTGATCTTCTCATTTGGGATCCACTCCTGGGAAGACACCTCTTTGTGTAGGAGCTGAGCTCTTTGCCCTGGCACAAATCCTGTCTATCAATCTTACCTTGATAAGATCTAAAAATTGTAAGATAGGAGCAATAATTGTGTTGCCCAGGTCTCAGGAGAAAATGTCTCTGAGAGAACAATTCTCCTCTCCTTGGCATCTGGGGTTTAACCAGGATTTCCATGGAATGGGTTGGGTTGGGAGGGATATTAAAGCCCATCCAAGGAGATTAAGTCCAGTTAAGTGGCAGCATCAAGAAGGCAAAGGGGTTTAAGGGAATAATCAGGTAAAGAAGAGAGGAGGGGAGACTGTTTTCTTTGGGTTTATTTTTATATTTTTTTGGTGGTATTATTGTTGGTCCCCCCATATTCCTGTATTTATCAAAGAAGGTTCCATAAAGAACCATGGATCTGACACCCCTCAACCATACATTAGACCTTAGAATGGTTTAATTCATATTTTATTGAGGATTTTTATGTGCATGTGGTTGTATTTCTATTTATTTATTTTCTGAAGTGCAGTTTTCTGCCCTTTCTCCAGCAATGGGGAAGTACCTCTACCTCACAAACTCCAATATTCCAGTAATAAGTTCGGAGGAAAGAAGAAATTCCATTTCTTTCCACAGGAGGAAAACAAGATTATCCATTGCTCATGGAGCTATGGGTGAGGTCCTGGATTAGGGATGAGAAGATTTAGGTTCTATTTTTATCTAAGTTGTCATTAATTGAAGGGGAAAGCACAAATTACTCAGGGTGGGAGACAAAGCTCACGGAATTTACCAGGAGGGATTTTGATCCCATTTGACACATTCAGCCCTTTGATAGCACAACTTCCTCCTGAAGGCCCCCTGGCCTTTCCCCCCCATTCCTGTAAAATATTTTGCAATCATTGCAGAAAAGCATGTTGGGCCTGATTGTGCAAAGCTGTTTCTGCAAGCACCTCGTGCAACTTCTGCTGGAATTCTGTTCCCATTTTCAAGAACTTTATCCATCACTTTAACAGGAACATCAATCTTCGGGCAGCGGTCAATTAATTACATGATTTCTTCTTAAAAAAAAAAAAAAAACAGCAAGCCAAAATCTGCTTAAATCTTCAGAGGAATGAGAGACTGTTTAAGTGTTTGAGTGTTTTCACCCAAGCAGAGATAGGCTAAAAATGAAGAAAGGTTTTGCAGTTGATGATGACATGGAAAACTTCAGCTGCTCCAACACTCAGCTTGAAATCTGAGTGAAAACAAAAAAATAAGCAGACTTGCAAAGAAATGGATAAAAGTTTGGAGTTGTTGTTTTGTTGGGATTTTTGTCACGGATCAAGCCCTCAATTTTACCCTTAATTAAGTAGATTTTATGCAGTATGGAAAAGAAAAATCTAAGGACAATACTCCAATGATGATAAAGTTCTCCCTGGTGAAGCAAGGCCAGTTCATGCGTGGGACCACGAGGTCACTGTTCCTCCTCCTGTGGGGCCCTGTCCTGTCCCACAGCACTCAAGGCATTGCACCACCCTCCACAGTGGTGACTGAAACCAGGAACAAATTCAAGGAAAACTATTTTCAGTAGGAGCACAACCTGCCAGGGGTCATGGTATGTGAGCACACATTCCTTCCACCAACAGCGTGGCTTTTCCCACAGCTCCCCTGAAATACTACAATTAACAATAATAATGATAAATCCTGCAGATTAGGAGAGATTCCCCTCAACAGTGGTGTCCTCCCAGCTCCCTGTTCAAGGACAGACTCCTTGCACTGGAGCAGCCTCCAAAGTCCTGGAGGCAGCAAGTTTCCCTTTTTTTCTTGGACTCTGCAGCACACACAGAGTGCTGAATCCTTGGTGGGCAGGAGGAGCACTTCCCTTCTTATCAGGGGAAGGAGAAATCTTGTACAAAGAGCTTGTGCTTTTCTGCAGGCAGAGAGAGGAGGAGAAAATAAAACCTTGCTCTGCAGTGTGATCTAACAGCCCTGGGCTCTGCAAAATGCTAGGCTGTATTTGTTTAAAAGGGAAAGGGATCCAAGAAAAGAGATCTGAGAGCTCTCAGGTATCCTACACAGATTGTTACTGGCACAGAGAAGCATCCCTGGAAGCATTTCCATCCCTGGAATTGTCCAAGGCCAGGTCAGAGCAACCTGGGGTGGAAGGTGTGGAAGGTGTGCCTGCCCATGGATGACTTTAAAGTCCCTTCCAACCCAAACCATTCCGTGACAGCACAGACATCAGCTTGTACTGGAAATATTTGGAACCTTCAGTTCATACTGCTCAAGCCTGTGGTTTCCCTCTGACATCGTTCCCTATGCCCACTGCCCAAGCTGGAATTAAAAATTTCCAGGGATGTCACCCCCTGATGAATCCCTGGCACAGGTCAGAAAAATGAATCAATCACCCCCTGCGATTATTATCATCATATTATTATCACTCATATTATCCCCCCTGTGTTATCACCCTCAAAGCTTCTCGGGTGCACTCACCATCCACCCCAACTGCATCAGCCTAACTGGGGCTTGGAAAACAAGAGGAAAAGTGTGTTCAGAGCCTCATCCCAAAAAATGACTCCACAGGGCATCTCCAGCCTTTCTTCCCACAGAGCCCCCGCCCTGGTTCCATGGAAACTTTTCCTAAGTCCAGGCTTGTGTGTCCAGATAAGAGCGGTGATAAGAGGAACAATCTGGGTGGGATTTTGAGGTGTCTGTACAGGGACAGAGGTTGGACTGGATGATCCCTGTGGGTCCCTTCCACTCAGGATATTTTGTGATTCCAGCCTTTGCAAGAGGCTTCTACCTCTGTACAGCAGTGGCAGCACAACTGAGCAGGGATTTTTGCAATTTAAAGAAGTTTCCTGGCACTGTGAGGCAGCACAGGAGCAGCACCTGACTGCAGGGACTTTCCTGAAGGTCTGGGAGCCACCTCAGGAGAGGTCTGTGCAGCCCAGAGCTGCCCCAAAATTCCCTTTTACTGCCTCTGCCTGCCACCTAGCCCCCACAGCAGCTCAGCTCTATCAGTGTTGTGTCTCTCAGCCCCTGGGAGCAGATAATATTTACTGTGAACACCAAATCCCAGCACAAATCCCGGGATTGCTGGTGCTGGCAGGAACTGCCGTGCACTTAGATTCCTGCAGAGCCAAAATCCCAGAGCACAAAGAGCTTCCACGTGTGACTCCTGGCTGAGGAACCCACTGCTGCTGCCTGCAAACAGCAGGAAAAGCAGGAATGTTCTGGATCACTGGGAAGCAACAGCCCTGGGGACATTGTGGGAACTCATGGCACATGCTCCTGAGCATCCTGAGCTGGGGAATGACAGTGAGATGTTCCCAGGGGCTGCTGCCACTACATGAGAGCCTCTGGACAACCCCAAAACTCCCCTGAATTCCTAAGGAAGGTCACTGACAGCCTATGGAATGCCCTCAGCTATGGATAAGGTAAGGTGACCCAAAAAATGACTCCACAGGGCATCTCCCAACCCCAAAATTACTCCACAGGGCATCTTCCAACTCCCAAAAATAACTTCACAGGGAATCCCCAGCCCCAAAAAATGCCTTCACAGAGCTTCTTTCTCCCAACCCCAAAGAATCATTTCACAGGGCTTGTCCCAACCCCCAAAAATTACTCCCCAGGGCATCTCCCAGCCCCAAAAAAATGACTCCACAGGGCATCTCCAGCCCCAAAATATTACTCTACAGGGCGTGTCCCAACCCTCCAAAAAATTACTTCATGGGGAACCTCCCAGCCCCAAAAAATGACTCCACAGGGCATCTCCAGCCTTTCTTCCCACAGAGCCCCCGCCCTGGTTCCATGGAAACTTTTCCTAAGTCCAGGCTTGTGTGTCCAGATAAGAGCAGTGATAAGAGGAACAAAACCCGGTTTTATCAGCTGTATTGGTGAGCAGGCAGCATTAGCATGAAAAGGAGCAGAAAAAGCCTCTTGTGAGATTATTTATCCTCAAAAACAGACCCACAGAGAGCTGGGAACACAGCTGAGAGCTGATATCCCAAAAAAAAAGAGATTTGGGAAGACACAAGAAGCTTCTTCCAGGAAGGTAGAATATCAGAATTGGGAGGGTTTGAGGTGAATTTATGGGAAATTAGACCAGATCCACAGCAGAACACTGTGCACTCGGAATTGTCTGGCCTGGATTTCTGGCTGCTCTTTCTGGGAAAATGGATTTTTGTTGCCCTGCAGGAATTCCAAGGTGCCTCAGCCACAGATTTCTGTTCCCCACTGATGGCTCAGCATGTGAGAACAATCACTTTCCCTTCACACATGAAAACATTCACAGGCAATTTTTCTCCTGACAGAGCTCCAAACAGGGAGATTTCAGGCCAAAAAAAAAAAAAAAAAAGTAATTTATGTACTCATTCCCTATTCCTGTCTCTGTCAAGCTGATTACAAAAAATAGGGGCTAAACAATGACAAAAAAATTAAACACAGGGAGAAAGAAGTAAATTCCCCCAAACTTTGGGAAGTACAAGATGCCTCCCCTTCCTGAGGCAGTTTTCCTCCCTCTTCCCTGTGTCTTTTTGCAGAACCAGGTCATAAATCAGTGATTTCCACAGGGATATTTCCCTTTTTCACCTCTTCCCCCACCACTATTACCCAGAGCGGGGTAAAAACATGAAGAATATGCCAGGATTAGGAGCTGCTCCCATGTCCAGAGGATGGCAAGGGAACAATAAGCCAAGAACAAATGGCTAAAGAAGCAGCTCCCTGTTCCCAGTGCTGATCTTGGCATGGAATCTTCCTTCAAATCGATGCTGCTTGTGAAAATAATTTGATTTATAGTTTACCTTAAGGTTTTAAAGAGGGAAGCAGTGACCAGAGCATTCCTTAAAGTGATTAAATGGCTCTGTTCCAGTCTTAATATTGAAATCTTTGTCAAAGATCTGACAGGGAAAAATTCCCTATCAAATTTGATAGGGAGATTTGAAACACTCAAGTGTAATTTTTATCTTTAAAATAAGAATTTTGTTTTCTTTGTGGTTTACATCGAGGTATTATGAAAAATGTCCCAGTGAAGGACTGGGAGAAACAACCTAAAAAGGGCATGGAAGCTTCATAATTGGAGCATTTTAAGATTTAATGCCAGTTTGTGATATTACAACTTAAAACAACATTAATTATAACCTAACCACCCCTTCCCTCTACTTTTTTGTCATCCACTCAGATCAAAAACCGACTCAGGTTAAAAGCTAGGGTTTGAAAAAAATTATTATTTTTATTTTCCAGCAGGATCAGTTCATATCAGGAGCATAGGTGCCTGGCCTGGCCCAAAGAGGAGTCGAAGCAAAGAGGTGTGGGGTGCAAACATCAGTGGACGGCCAGAATTAAATCTTTCTTTCTCTTTTAGTGCTGCCTTGAGATACTGCTGAAGCCTTACCTTGATAAAGTCTACCTGGGACAGCACAGAGATGAGGAATCCTCTGCATTTTTGCATTTTTAACATTTCCAAAAATTAAGGGGCTACAGCAACCACTACACACCAAATTTGTGCTTTGGGGCATAACAGAAGTTGAAAACATAGACCTCAAATTTGAAAAATAATCTTGATTTGTTCCTGCTTTCCTTTCAAACCCCTTGTGAGATGCACCTACCTTCGTACATCTCCAGGATGTGAACAGTGTCCCCCACCTGCAGGGACAGCTCCACGTCCTGCGTGGCCTCGTAGTTGTAGATGGCTGAAAAATGGGAAGAAAAGGGGAAAAATAGAGCCATGAGGGAATCAGGTTTGGAAATGGACTCTCCAAAGGCAGGGCAGGATTTGGGAAAAGGAATGAAGCGATTAAGTCACCCTGGGTATGGAATACACTGGGAAAGGACATCGTGTAGCTATTTCCAGATTTTATGGCGAAGAAATAAAATTAACAGACAACAAAGGTGGGTTTTTACCTTCCAGACAGGCCTGTGACACCTTCTGGAGGAGCTGCACATTACCACTTTCCCAAAAACCTGCCCACAGAGGTCACCACCACCTCTGGCACATCGATTCCATAATGATCATTTTTTAGTCATTCACAGGAGTAACTCCAGCCTCAGAAAACATCAGAAATGGAATGTTGTAATAAAAACCACTCCTATTCCAGACTAAACCACACTCATTTCCAAACTAAATCACACTTGCTCCTAAAAGCTCTGCACAGCCAAGAACCAATTTTAGCACCAAAACTTGGGATCCTTTGCAAATTTAATCCTTCCCAAAGACAAAGTTAAGCTGGATGCTTATGGGATTTCCAGGGGGAATAGGATTAAGTGCAGGAGCCCACACTCCTGGAGCGCCTTTTCCCTGGGACTTGCTGGAGCTTCACTGGGCAAAGCAGAGCCTCCCCAGGACCAGATGGGAAACTTAAAATTGAATTTGCATTCAAACCAAGTAAAAAGACAAAATCAGTGAAATGCTTTGCTGTGGTTCAAGGAATTGATCAGCAAAGTCAGAGCAGACCAAAGCCAGACCACCTGATTTATTTAAAATACTGATTTAAGAACAGATCACATCCTGAATGCAGCAATGAAATGTTCCCAGACACAAAATTTCCATATTTACGTATGCCTGTGCAAATCCATTGGTGAATAACCACATTTGTTTTTAAGAAAGCAAAAAATTCACCCAAACGTTTTCAGAGGGGAATTCTTGAGACTTGTGAAGGTTTGTGTTTGAGGAGCTCTGGAATGGACTGGAAATGAAATAAATAAATAATCAGAGCTCTTCTGCCAGGAAATTCCCATGAAATGCCTCCCATTCCCACTGGGATGAGGTGCTCTGCCTCCTGGCCAGGCTCCAGCACAGCCTAGAGATTTCACCACCGGAAATTCTCTCTGAGATTGGAGCTTTCTTCAAAATATTGTGGCTATAAATATCCCAGCAGGAGCAGGCCAGGTATGTGAATCCCTGCAGGATCCCTGATCCCAAGCAGAGACATCTTCCTGTGCTGTAGGGCAGCGTTTGTTCCCACAGGCCCCAGTTTATGCCACAGACACACAGACAATGCACTGAATCCATCATTTCCACAGCATTACAAGAATTTTACTGGATTTCTGCTCCTAAGAGCTTCTCCCACACCCACTTTCCTCTCCCTCTCCACAAAGGGGCTGTAAATCAGGATTTTAAAACTGACTGGTGAGCTGGGTGTGCAGCTCAGACACCTTAAAGACCCCAGAACTGGCCAAAAAGTAAAAATCCCATTCACATTCTAACAGAAAAATCTGGATAATTTTCATGGCAAAAGCTGAACGTGAATCTGAAGTGTGGAATGGTTTGGGTTGGGAGGGGATTTAAATCCCATCAGTGTCACCTCTGTTATGGGCAGGGACACCTCCCACTGTCCCAGGGTGCTCCAACCTGGCCATGGACACTTCCAGGGATGCAGGGGCAGTCACAGCCTCTCTGGGAATTCCATCCCAGTCCCTCCTCACCCTCACAGGGAGGAATTCCTTCCCAATATCCCATCCATCCCTGCTCTCTGGCCGTGGAAGCCATTCCCTGTGTCCTGTCCCTCCATCCCTTGTCCCCAGTTCCTCCCCAGCTCTCCTGGAGCCCCTTCAGGCCATGCAAGGGGCTCTGAGCTCTCCCTGGAGCCTTCTCCTCTCCAGGTGAACATTCCCAGTTCTCCCAGCCTGGCTCCAGAGAGGCTCCAACCCCAGAGCATCCCCGATTCCCCTCTGGCCTGGTCCCTCCAGGTCCCCGTTGTGCTGCAGGGCTGTCACACCCAGGGATTCCCACAAACAATTCCCACATGCCCTGGGTTTTTCTGGGACAATCACTCATTATTCAAATACCAGGCTGCATTTTTCCCATAAATTGCAGCCCAGGGAAAGGTGGGTGGACACGAGCCCAGACTTTCTGCTGGGAACACAGAGTTAATTCAGCCCAAAGAGCACCAGGAAGGACCCAGCTGTTCCCTTCCCCTTCCTAAAGATCACAGCAGCCACAAGACAGAACTAAACCCTGAACTACCCTTCCCTTCCCCTTTGCTACTCCACCAGGCAGGTTTCACATCCCAACTCACAGCATTTAAAACCTAGAAGAACTCCCACATTTAAAAAAAAAAAAAAAAAAAAAAAAAGAAAAAGAAAAGGAAAAAAAAAAAAGTTGATTTTTTTTATTCCTTGCCTTGCCAGACTGAACTAAGCCAGAACAGAGGGTCACTGTCTGAAGCCTCCTCCCTCATGGTTATGTACAAGATTATAAAAGACAAATTGCTGGCATATTTTCTCTGGGAGCTTTGCTCGTTGCAAGTGATGTTTCCTGCTGCTGGAAGTCAGAGCTGCCCACAACCCATCCCATCTGCAAGGATTTGTGCTGCTGAGCCCCCTCCGTGACCTCTCTCCCACTTGAAAGGAAAAGGAAGCTTCACATCACAAACATGGGCATACCATGGAAAAATAAAACCCCTTCACTTAAATCCTGACAGACCAGTAAGAAAGGAAGAAGGAAAAATTATACAGAGACTTTTGTATTCAAATTGCAGCAACATCTGAAGTTAAGACTTTTTGCTCCAAGCTAAACTTCAGCTGTGATTTCATCCTTTGAAATTCACTTCAGAGTGTTGATCCTGCTCCTTTTATCATCCCAGATGAAAAGCAGCACTGAAAATGAGGAAACTTAATTCAAATAAAGAGGTAGAGGTGGAAAACACAAGCCTGGGTTTGTTTAATGATCACTTTTTCGAGCACAACTGGAGGCAATGTCTCATGTTTGGTACAGTGCTCCAGTTTGGTTAAAAGGTGAAGAATGTGCTTTTCAAGTGCACCCAGCCTATGGAATTCATGAGGATTGGAAAGGGCAGCAGATAATTCCATGAGCAGTTGATTTTATGGCACAGCCAGGGCCAGAGGTGAAGATAAGGAGCAATTTTTGTGCTCCAGGGCAGACAGTGACTCCTCAGAGGGGCTGGAGGAGGAACTCTGAGGGCATTGCACAACCTCAGGGGATACTCTACTCCAAAGTCACCCCACAAACAGGGACTGCACTGGTGGCAAAGGAAACCTGGCAGAGCCTGGGCTCCCTAGGGCTTAGAACAGTGGCTTAGGGAGCAGGTTTGGCTCTGTCACTGGTCCAGGACACCAGGTCAGCCCCAGCACACATTCCTGAGCCATGGAACACTGACACTGAACACTCAAACACCACAGGGCCTCAGTGCATGGGGCACAAAACAAGAAGTACAATTCTATTGCAAGTTAAAAAAAACCCCAAACACACTTTAAAACCCACAAAGCTCCACTTTGTGCAAGAGCCCAAGGAGAAGCCTCAATTTGCAACAGGTCTGCGAGCAGCTCATGAAGCCTGAGCTGGGGTTCAGAGGAACCAGGGACAGATGTGGAATTTTCAGGGGGAATGGCTTCAAAGTGACAGAGAGAAGGTTTAGATGGGACATTGGGAATGAATTTCACCCTGTGGGGGTTGTCTGGAATTCCCAGAGGATTTTTGGCTGCCCCATCCCTGGAAGTATCCAAGGCTAGGTTGGAGCAGCCTGGGATAGGGGAAGGTGTCCCTGCCCTTGGCAGTGGTGGGATAGGATGAGCTGTTAAGTCCCTTCCAACCCAAACATTCCATGATTCCATGTTTCTTTTAATTCCTAGACCCATTTTTCCCCCAGATTAATTTCTTTTCAAGACTGCCCTAAAGGCCAAGTTGAGTTAAATGCCTCAAAATGAAAAGAGAAGAAGCAAGAACTGTCACACACAATTTCTGCGTAATTCAAATCAGAAAGAAATAGAATCTTTCCCTCCATGAGTGCACTTGAAATGTGGATTATTGGCCTGGAAAACAGAGCCCCTGCATGATCCATTATCTCTGAGTTGCCTCTGAACCCCCCCCTGCCCCACCCACCACAAAGACACAACAACCCCATCCAAATGGCACGTCCTGCTCCCCCTGCCCTCCCATCTGATAGCAGAGCTGGGGCTGCTCCCAAACAAAGGATCCTATTCAGGGCTCTGCAGGAACCCGGCTCCAGCTCATTCCATCCCTCAGCCCCACAGCCAAACCCCACTGCATGAAACCAGAGTGATATGATCTCTGCTGCAGCACTCAGGAATGGCCTTTCTGCAGGACAGGAGGAGCCTGGGATGGACCCCGGTGCCAAGATGCAGCCAAAAAAACAGTGGCTTTATTTAAAAAACAAGGAACTGCCCAAGGAATTAATTCTTCAGAAGAACAAAGTCTTTCTTATGTTTGGAGCAAAAACATTCTGGTAACTTCCCAGGAATTTGTGTCTGACAAGCTGAGAATGGCATAATTAAGATTTAGATGTCAGGCTACTTCTTCTGCTTTAAAAAAAAAAATAAATAATTAATGGTTCAACACTGGGGAAAAAACCAGACATTTAGTCTCTGTTATGAAAAAATTCTCACTCCTGGATGGCGGTTGCTGCCATCCAGAACAATTCCAAAAGTTCTAAGAGAGCACCGAGCATTTGGGACGTCAGTAACCCAGATTTAATGGATTATGCAGCTGAAAATGCTTTTATTGACAGCCATCATTAGACAGCAGAACCCAGCCTCTGAGGAGCTGCAGGTGGACTATCTCTGCTCAGGGAATGAGAGGATATTTAAGGTCCTTTCTATTCCCAAACTCCCAGGAATTCTGTGGTTTTATGACTTCTAGCACCTTGTGTACTCACTGGTCCAGGCTGATCTCACATAACAAATACACTAAACATTTTTAAACTGGCTTATCTCAAAAATGAGCATTAAATCAACTGAGAAATGACATCATCTGCCTTTGCAGGAAGACAAGACATGACCCTTCTAACTTGGATGCTGTTAACTGTTGCGTTTTACATTCACTCCTTTCCTTGTGGAATCAGGAGAAAAGCAGGAAGAGCTGTCCTCAAGAGGCTTCCAACACTTCCAACCTCAGATTCTTCCAGGAACCAAACCCAGATGAGGGTGTCCCTTGCTCACCTGCCGAGGACAAGGAATTGACGCACGCTTGATCAAAGTCTGAAAGAGTTCCCTGATTTCCTCTGAATAATGGATTATCCTTGAGTAGGACAAGCAAATAGTCAGAGTTTTTGCAGATTCTGTCCGGTCCAAACAGCCCAAATGAAACTGATTCCCAGATCTGGGAGCACGGAAGGGTTTCAGCTATGCCCTCATCATCTTTAGGATAATCCTGCCTCACTCCCCATCAGGGGCTGGATCAGATCCTGGGCTTGGCTAGTTTAATCTCCTAAAGCCTAGATTGCTTTAGGAAAAACAACTTCACAGCCAGCCCATGGGAATGGGGAGGCTTTCCCAAGGTTACACAAGGGCTTCCATGGGATGATCCCATGGTCTCTTATGGCTTTAAACACCCCCAAACACACAGGCAGCTCCACAACAGAGCTCTGGAGCAGGGACAAATAAGTCCCTGGATTTTAATTAGAGCTTCTCAGATCCAAATCAGGCAAACCAAGACAACTCAGAACTGCTGAAGCAATAGATATCCTGATTGTAAGGAAAAGAAAAAAGAGACTATCTGTATTTTCATATCTGCAGAATCCCCATCAGTCACCTTTCCCTCAAATATTTGTTGCAAAGTGTTTACACCACGGTATCTATGTTAAAAAAAAAAAAAAAAAAGAATATTCAGTTCTCAGAGTGCATCTGAACTGTACACAGGACACAGATACACCCTAAACACCCAGATTTGGGCACCAGCATTAATTTCACCCAAGCACAAACTGTTTTGTCTCTGAGTGTGCTTGGGGCAGAAAGAGCCAAACTTCAGCTGCTCCCGTGCTCTGACCCTCACAGACACTCTGGTTTATTTTCCACCCAAGGAACACTCACACACAAACCTTCTGCTGTGTCATTTTCTTCTCTGGCCTCTCCATTTCCTTTATTATTTTCACTCCAAAGGGCCCTTGGGGGTTTTAAGCTCAGATAAGGAATTAATCTACATGAGCTGTCTCAGCTCAGCTGTCTGGAGTAAGAGGGAGTGCTGTGAGCCAGAGGAGAAATAAATCAGTGCTGCCAGTGGAGGAGCCAACCTGCTCCTGAATTTACAGCACCCTACCAGATCTAGGCTATGATTTCAGGGAAAAAAAAAACAAAACAAAACAAAAAAACCAACCAAAACACCCAGACCTGCAATTCCAGTTCTATTGGAACACCAGGAAATGTTCCCCTTTGCAGAGACACAGCTGAAAAAAACAGCCTGGCCTCTCTTCACACTTCTGTAAATTTTGTCTGGTTTGAGGCATCTGTTTATGGTGCTCTTCAAGGTTTTACAAGGAAAGGTTGGGCCAGATGATCCCTGAGGTCTCCTTCAATCTGATATTCCCTGATCCTGCAATTCCCCAGGCTGGAGTTTGGGAGAACGCCCCAGCTTTTGCTCCCAATGCATTCCAGTGAGAGCAGCACCTCCTTAACAGTGTCCAAACATGAAAAGCAGAGATAAATATTGAAGCTTAGCATAAGGATCAAACAGTTTTTAAGGCTGCAGAGTGTTCCAGGTGTGGTGATCCCCACCAGAGATCCTGTTAAAGGTGCTGATGTTACTGCTCCTCCAAGCTCTGCAGCTTTGTTCTGCCTCTTTGGGATCCCAGCATCATAATCCAGACTGAAAGAACAGTATTCTCCCAAAAATACATTAAAATTTAAAATAATCACCCTGACACCATGAAATTGTTTCAACATTTAAATTTCCAACAGTATAAACGGGTTTGCCACTGGTTTTTGAAGGGACAGACCCTGGTTTGTGTTCAGCCCAGCCTGTTGGCATCACTGCAATTCAATACACCTCAAACATTTTGGTTTTCCTTTGTTCCTTTGGACAAAGAGACTTGGGAGAACACAAAGCCATTCTTGGGGCTGTGCCCTCCACAAGAATGGGTTTATGCTCCCTAGTACTGTGGCACTAATTCTGATTTAATAACTGCACACCCCTAGCAGGGGTGTATTTTGTGAAATACAATTCCACAAAAGCAACCTCTGATTTTATTTCCATTTTTACGGCCTGTGAAGATGAAGTGTTTGTTTATAACACTCACACAACTGCAACTGGATAATGTTCACGACAGATTTTTTTTTAATGTTCAGACAGATTTTACCAAGTCTGTTCGTAAATTACCTTTTTTCCTCCAAGCTAAAAGTGAAATTTATACTTTTAAGTAAAAAATTAACTTTTCCAATGAAATTTTCAGGCAGATTTGTAAAAGCAAGACCCCACCATTCCATAAATTGGACTGCTCAGCTCATTTCCAACTTGAAAGCGTGTGGCACTTTCAAAAGAATTAATTGAATTTACCACTGGCTTGAAATTACTGTCCCAGTTTTCACTGGGCAAAGCATCAAAGCAGGAGTAGGAAAACTTGGAAACGCCACTGCCCAGAGCTGTGAGTGCTCCCACCCTGAGCTCTCCTGTTTGCATATTCCAGGGGCAGGGAGGGGGCAGAGATGAGGGGTTAAAGGAGTGAAACATTTGAGCACAGGGTCCAGCTGTGCCTGTGGGCTGAACTTCACCAGAAAAGTCCCCTGAGTTCAAACTTCAGCGCTTGGCATCATCACCACTAACACAACTGACACCAAACCCTGGCTAAAGCTGAGGGACCCCCCCTCTTTGACAGCTGACAACAAAACCTACCTGAATCACAGCTGGGAATTTATAACAAGGGCTCCAACACCTTCCCCCTTCCAGCCAGGGGCTCAGGAGGAGATGGAGCAGCTCTCCTACAATTTGAGGAAATAACTCATAGCATGGCTCAGCCCATTTGGAGAAATTTGTGCCGAGGATGTTTTCAGCTCCACTGGGAAATGCCATTATGGAAACCCTAGAGCTCTCTGGAGCTGGCAGGGGTGATACAAGGAGAACTTCTGACATGCAGAACCATGGGATCGCAATTCTGCACCTTGAGTTCTGCTCACCCAAGTGCACTTTGGGGCAGATTTACCTTCCCTTGATGGCCTGGAGCTCACTGATCCCATTCTGCAGAACAAACCCCATCAGTACTGCACAGACTGCTTGACAGCTTCTCATTTCCAGAGAAATGTGAATTCCAAGGCATTTTTCTCTTGCCACCTATCCCAGGTAATAAGAAATGGAGGAATACAATTAAAACGAGGAGCAGGAAATCCTGACTGGGAATGGGGCAGGGGGTGTCTTAAACTGGAAACAAAAAGCCAAACAAGAATATCGGTCCCTTTGTTGCCAAGAAGAATGAAGAACAAACTGCTTCAGAATTTGCAATAAGTTTTAATTAAACTGCCTGAGATGCCAGGAGATGAAGAATTAATCTTTGTTCCTTTACATCAAACTCTGCCTCTCTGCAGCTTGAAGCCCCCATGGCATTGACAGAGAAGGAGAATGAAAGTGCTGCAAGAACCAGGTGAAATAACCTAAAAAAAAGAAAAAAAAAAAAAAAAAAAAAAAAAAAGGCACTGTTCCAGAACCACTGGCACTACGTGCCTTAACATTTC
>JAGMWU010000029.1:1168207-1182131 GCA_018697195.1 Certhia americana
ACTGGAAACAAAAAGCCAAACAAGAATATCGGTCCCTTTGTTGCCAAGAAGAATGAAGAACAAACTGCTTCAGAATTTGCAATAAGTTTTAATTAAACTGCCTGAGATGCCAGGAGATGAAGAATTAATCTTTGTTCCTTTACATCAAACTCTGCCTCTCTGCAGCTTGAAGCCCCCATGGCATTGACAGAGAAGGAGAATGAAAGTGCTGCAAGAACCAGGTGAAATAACCTAAAAAAAAGAAAAAAAAAAAAAAAAAAAAAAAAAAAAAAAAAAAAAAAAAAAAAAAAGCCAAAAAAAAGGCACTTTTCCAGAACCAACTGGCACTACTTGCTTGTAACATTCTGAGCTGAAGCCATAAATGGTTTTATTGCCATGGAAGATCAAAGTTGCAGACTTCCCAAGGTGCAGATGTTGTTATCTCCACTGCACCTTAATGAACTTTTGGCTCAGACTCAGCACCTCTTAGGATGAGGAGCACTTGGATTGCAACAACGCCTCCCAAAAATTCAGTGTCAGTGAGCAAAGAACCCTCCCCACAGCACAAGCACTGCTGGGTTTAGCTGTATTTTGTGACAATGTGCCAGAGAATGAATCCTTTAAATGGTGCTTCCCCCTCTATTACAGGGAGATCTCCCTGGTAAGAACAGCCTGTACTGCACCAAAAAGACATTTTTATCATTTTAGCAACTGCTCCAACTAAAACTCTGCAACATCATCACTTTTCTGAAGGCAACCACAGACTGCCAGCCCAAAAAGCTGTTTAGCAACTTGTATTTATGGGCTGGTTTTATTAGCACAGGTTTGCTGGCAAATGCACCCAAATCCATCGCAGGATTTTAGGCATTCAGGCATCAGCAGTTAAATGCACTGGACCT
Source organism: Certhia americana (assembly GCA_018697195.1). Taxonomy (NCBI): domain Eukaryota; kingdom Metazoa; phylum Chordata; class Aves; order Passeriformes; family Certhiidae; genus Certhia; species Certhia americana. Next base: position 1,169,086 of record JAGMWU010000029.1, read on the forward strand.
GAAACATCCCCTCAGCTCCAGCAGCAAGGGGGGAAATGTGTTTATGGCTTTGGGCTGATGTGGTTTTAAGCTTGGCCATGGCTGTGTCTTTAAAAGTCCTGGCAGAAACAGGACTTTTTTTTTTTTTTCCTTAAATGCAATAGTTGAGAGAAATGTCCTACCAGTCAAGTAAAGTGCAAGTTGAAGAGTGTAGATTTGCAGGTAAAAAGGGTGTGCATCTTTCAACAGCTGAATGATAAAGACTGTTACACATTATGATAAAGAATATTACACATTAGTCCACAGTCACTGTTTCTTGACCAAAATATTTAAGTTTTTCTCAGTTCATGAGTGTTTATTTTGCTTTTCCTCTCCGTAACTCCCATCTGCAGTTGTGCTGGCAAACACAGTCCCTATGCCAGAGGAAGAACCACGAGAATAATCAAGAATTGGTGTGAAATTCATCACTGGTCCCACACCTAGCTCTGGGGGAAGTTGCTTCCTATGATCTCTTGACACCTCAGAACAATTAGTCCACATTTAATCAGTAGGACAGAGCTCAGCCCAAGCTCCAGAAGCACCCAGCAGCTCAGGATGCCTCTTCAGAGCCTCCATAAAGGGATTTAATTGCTAAAAATAAGAACTGTGGGGCAGTTCCTGAACACCAGGGTGATGTCGGTCACAAACTGAAGCACCACAAGTCACAAAACACTTGGGGAAGTATTTCTTTTCAAACTAAGATAAAGAACATTTACAAGTCTTGTTCATGGCAGTGAGATGACTTTGAAGTCCACAGGATGAATTTCACAGGGAATGACTTAAGCAATGGAGTAGAAATCACCAAAAATAAGAGAAGACAGGCCCTGGTTAATGTGGATTAAAAAAAAAAAAAAAAATAGAAAGGACTATGGAAGCAAGAAGCAGCACGGCCAAATTTCACACCCAAACAACTGTGGACACAGCAATAAAAGCTGGGAAACTAGATCAGAAATGAAGCATCATCTGCTGGGAAGATTCAATTCTTTGCTCTTTGCTCTTAACAATGCCAAGGTTTTGCTTTTCCCCACTAGGAATTTTGTTGGCATTGCCATCGGACAGTTTTTAGCCATAAATGATAATAAAGCAGGAGAAATAAGCAGTGTTTGCATCCATAGGAAGGAAGGTGGTCAATTCTGTAGCAGGAATGGGGGGATTGGCTTTTCCATCCTTCTGGAGCCCCTCCAAGGAACCAGAGGCTGCGAGTTCCAAGTCAGAACAGGAATGGTGGGGAGAAAGCAAGGAGCAAGTTGAGACAAATATGGATTTTGCCCTGATTTGACACTATGCACAGCTCCCAGCACTGTGAAGGCCTTTGATCCCAGACTGTCTGTGGAGAGAGCTGTGCAGGTGCCTGGAATTGGGACAGGGAGCCAGGAGCTGATAACCCAGCACCCTGGGTTATGCCTTAAGTTTTAGCATTTACATTTTTCAGATCCTGTACTGCATTGGTGCGTAACTCTGAACTCCATATAGAGTGTGAATAATTGTCTTCACATTTTGAGAAGATAAAACAATCCTTCCAAGGCCTGAGAACCAAGGACACCCTACAGCCTCAGGCCTCAAAGTATAAACAAAAATGAATGGGGGGGAAGCAAACTGGGGGTGTAAGACTTCATTACCTGAAGCTGCAATTAGAGAATTGACCTGTGATAGGTAAATGGGCCAAATATTTATCTATCTGTCTGAAAAGCTCATGACCATCGTACACCTTGGGTGTAGTCTCTGTGAGGCTTTTGCACTGCCCAAGGTCTATCTATTGAAGGCCTTTATTAAATACCCAATTTATTCTCTAACTCTGTCTAGCCTCTGTTCTAAGTAGCCACTCCAAGGCATCCCAGGAGTCACCACAAACCAAACCATCAGTGAGCAAACCTGCAGCTCCCTCCCTGCTCCATCCATCATCCAGGGCCTGGCAGGCCCTGCTTCATGTTTGAGGAACTGCTGCTATTTGTGAGCCATGACAGAGCTGACTGGAACCAACCACCACCTGGGATCAGACAAAGGAAAGACTTCAACACTTATTTTCAGAGCAGCCCAGTGCTCTGGTCCTGTCAGCCACAACAGGTGTGACAGGCCACCAAAACCTGGCAAGGGTAATTCCAGGATAATCTCACAGACTCCTTCCCAGTCCCACCACACTAATTCTGTGGAACAGCCACACTGCCCCAAAAATAAGGGTCAAGGAATCATGTAATGTCCTGAGGTGGAAGGGACCCACAGGGATCACTGATCCCAGGCCCTACACAGACACCCTGAAATCCCACCCTGTGCCACCCTGGGAGAGCTGTCCAAAGGCTCCTGGAGCTCTGACAGCCTCAGGACCATGCCTATTCCCTGGGGAGCCTGGGCAGTGCCCAGCATCCTCTGGGGGAAGAACCTTTCCCAAAATCCAACCTAAAACTCCCTGACACAGCTCCAGCTGTTCCCTCAGGGCAACAGAATCCCCCTAGTCCTCCCAGTGCATCCAGGTGCACGCCACCACCTTCACCAAAATGCAAATTATTCTGTTTTTCACATGTTAGAGCTCTTCCACCCAAACCTGAGTTAATAATTCCTGATTCTGGAAGCTCAGATTTGTGTATTCACTGAACAATTGGTGCATTTTCAACTTAGGCTGCACAAGGATGAACAAACACCTCACATCCTGTTGGTTCACAGTCAGAGGTGCCACAAGAACCTGGTGTGCCTGATCCATCATCACTGCAGACACCTGGAAACCACCCCAAACCCAGCACTGCCACTCCTGGATTGCTCTGGAGCTGGGGCAGCTCCCTGCCCTGGCCCAGCACTTGGCCACTCCAGCAGAAAGGAGTCAGGAAAAGGGATCTGGTTGCTTGTTTATAATGGATTTATTACAGGCTAATTTAGAATTCCACAGACTCCAGGTTGTCTCACTCCATTAACAGTCTTCAGTCCACAAAGTGAAGAACAGGTGACGAGCAATGACAGAATTGCTTTTACAACCCAGGTGTAGCACTAAAGGCAGTGCAAACCCAGGTTACTGCCAGCAGAAAAAGAGAGGAATGACATTATTGGTTTCTTACGCTCTAAGTTAATAATTTTAAGACAAATAGATAAGAATAGTTAAAAATCTTGGGAATTCATTACTTGTTTCCCCCAGAGCAGAATTTTTTGACTGGAAAGAGTGTTTGTGAAAAGATTTCTGCAAATGACAATTTTTTGAGAGAAACACATGACTAAAATAGGTTATTTCGTTCAGTGTGGCCTAACTTCAGCTTCCCAAAAAGATGCTCTTTCAGTCCCACATCAGAGGTGAAGCCTGTGGCAAGGAGGCTCTGTCAAACCCAGCAAATCCTGTTGCACAGGGAGGAGATGCTGCCTGTGAGCTGATCCGTGGTGTTTCTGCCCCTCCCCAAATCCCATCTGTCACTTGGTTGAGAATTCACTGCAAGGGAGAAGCTGCAAGCTGCTTGTCTCTCACATTTGCCTCCATAAAAAAACTGCAATTCCCAGTTTTGCCCTCCCTGCTGCTGCTGACACTCCAAACTCAGCCCTTTGCCATCTGTGGGAAAGGGAGCCCTCCCCAGCTTTAACCAGTTCACGACAGAACTAAAACCCAGCAAATCCATTTGAACTCCCAATGCATGGATCTGTGAAATACAACCCAGGACAGAAACCCTCCTGAAGGGCAGAAATCAGACAAGTGACACTGAATCACACTGCTGACTTCCTGGAATTCCCCAGTTCATTGCCATGACTTCCAGGGTCATGTTTTAAATAAATCCAAGTAGTTCTACAGTAGTTTCCAAAGCAGAGATCACCAGCAGTTGCAATTTGGGTGTTCTTTGGAGAACACCAGAATATTCAGGGGTGGAAGTTGGATTATATGAACTCTGGAGTTCATATAATCCAAGCCCCTTGCCCAGGCAGGGTCAGCTGGACACAGGCACTGTGTCAGGTGACACAACAATCATCCAGGTGGGTTTGGGATGTCACCAGAGAGAGAGATTCCAGCTCTTCCCTAGAGCTCTTCCAGGGCTCTGTCACCTCCATGGAAAAAGTTCTTCCTCATGAACCTGTTGTGTTTTATTTTATCACTGAGAAGAGTCTGGCACCATCCTGGCACCCTTTGGAGATGTTTATATGGATCGTTGAGATCCCATATTTTCAGTCCTCAGGCCTCAGTCTTTTCCTTCTGAACAAAAGTTGTGTATTAGCACTTTCATGCCTGGCTGGGATTTGTCACCACCCCACACAAATCAGGGCATTCCCCTCCCTGCAGCCACTTCACCCCTGGTGCAGTCCCAACCCTAAAGCTCAAACCTCCCTCTCAATCCTAATCAAAGTAACCCCAAACCAGTGAGAGCTGGGCCCTTGAGGACAGCATGGGACAGGACTCACTTGCAGATAAGAAACTCATCAAGTCTGCAAACACCAAATTGACAAAATTACAATGCAAGTGAGTCAAACACTGCCTGACAAAGCCAGGCAGGGCCTAAATAATTCTGTCACTGCCTGTGGGTCAACTTTATCAACCTTATGTGAATCAATCCTGGCTGCAAATTAAACCCCAGAGCTGCAGCAGGACAGCCCCCATATTACTTGGGGAAAAAAAGCACCTTTTTTACCTAGCTGATCACCCGGAGTCACAGGGTTCATTCCACCACACTTTTTGAGGGGAAACATGCAGGAAGAGGCATTTTTCCCCTCCATCCTGCTTACTCACAGACCAGTGCCCTTTCTGGAAGAGGAGCTGTCACAAGGAGCAGCTGGCTGAGGCCAGCACAGAAAACTCACCCCGGAAGGTAATAAATAAAAGGGAAGCCAGAGGAGTGCCTCTGATTCATCTGCTGCCCAAGGCCATTCTGAGCTGCAGAACAGCCTTGCTCAAAGGTGTGCTCAGAAAACACCAGCACAGCAAATAACCCCAGCAGGATATGGTTTATCTGATTATCCAAAGTTTGGAAATTACGGATGCCCGCAGCAATCTCAGCAGGCCATGCACACACTTCCATGGATAAACAGCAAGAAACAAAGTTCAGGGTGTCAGCACTCCACGCCCTGCCAGTTACCTGGAGAAACCAGATAAGCTGTGTGGTGTAAAATGCCTCTGCAGCTCCTGTGAGGAGCTGAGCTGCCTCCCTGCAAAGCACTCTGAAGTGGAGGGGTCAGCCAGCTCGAATTTGCTGTAAAAATCACGCAGGGTGAGGTTTTGCACCTTCAAACTCACAGGCTGAACACCCTCATGGGAGCTGCGGTGATGAACACTTTGCAAGCACAGAATTAGTAATTTTTTCTCAAGTCGAGAAGTCCACTGCTGAGCACCAGAAAAGAAAATCCCTTTTAGTAAAATAAATTATCAAAAGCTCTCTGTGTCATTAGTGGCTTCCTGCCAGCAGTTCCCTGCCCAATTCTCACCACCAACCTCAAAACTGTGGGTTTAAAACTCTCAAGCAAAGCGGAATTTTATCAGCAACACCACAGGGTTCTGTTCCTGTTAAGAGACAAGTGAGCCATCACTCACCCAAATCCTTTTAAACAGAGGACAGGGCAGGAGGTACAGGGGGTCAATCAAAGAATTACAGAATGGTTTGGGTTGGAAGGACCTTAAAGCTCATCCAGTTTCACCTCTGACATGGGCAGGGACACCTTCCACTATCCCAAGTTGCTCCAAGCCCCGTTCAACCTGGCCTGGGACACTTCCTGTCAAGCTTTCCACATCCCTCACCCTAATCAAGATTTGCAGCCCCTAGCAAAGACGTCACCCAGAGCCCTCAATTTGCCCATGACACCCTTCTTATCCTTTTCAAACCACATCTCCTTCCAGCCACACCAGCAGACAATTTTTTTCCTGCTGTGTTAGAACTTTCTTTCAGTGTAAAACATGCCGAAGAGGCAAAATGATAAAAGTCAGCCCTGAACTTTGAGGGATTCCTGGAAGCCAGCTCCGGACACACACCGCCGCCTCCATCCACCCCGATGGATTCAGGGAGCGGACATTGCGCAGCGCAGACTGGGAACGGGAGAGAAGGGTAAAAGGGATGCCCAGACGGGTGGGGGAGTGCGGGTAAGGCTCCGGGAAGGGAAGGGATGGAAGTGAAAGCAAAGGAAGGGATGGGATGGAGTGGGAGAGAAGGTAGGGAAAGAGGGAAGGGAGGGAAAGGGATGGGAAGGGGCGCACAGGTCCGGAGCATCCCGGCTGGCATTCACTCACTCACCGACCCCATACTTCTCGCGCTTGGTGGGGATCCAGCGGGCCATGTCGGGGGGCTCGGGGGGCTCGGGGGTTCGCTCAGCGCCTCCCCTCGCCCACCGCAGCCCCGCGCTGCAGCCTCGGGCCGGGCTGCTCAGCCATGCTCCGCTCCTGGCTCTCAAACTCGCTCCAAAAACTCCCCGGCACACGCCCAACTTTGCAGCCTCCCGCGGCGCTCCCAGCGCTGGACCGGGAGCGGACAGCGCGGCAGGAGGAAGAGGAGGAGGAGGAGGAAGAAGAAGAGGAGGAGGAGGAGGAGAAAGAAGAGGAGGAGGAGGAGGAAGAAGAGGAGGCGGTGGCTCTCCCCGCCCCGCCGGCATCACCTGCCCCGCACGGCCCCGCCCCGGGACCGGGATACCGGCAGCGGCAGCTGGGGTAGCGCTCCGGACAGAGCGGGTTCATGGCTTCGTTATTGCTGCTTAAAAGGTTTGGGGTGTGAGCGTGCAGAAATGGCCCCACTGTCACTGTAAATGACGGGGTTCGCTGTCAAGGGTGTTCGCTGTAAGAGGGTGGAGATCAGGGAAAAGTTGGGGATCAGGGAAAGGTTTGGGATCAGGGAAAGGTTCTTCCTCCAGAGAGTGCTGGGCATTACCCAGGCTCTCCGGGGAACAGTCCCGGCCCAGAGGCCACCAGGAGCCTTTGGACACTGCTCCCAGGGATGCACAGGGTAGGATTTTGGGGTGTCTGTGCAGGTATTATTGTACAGAATCATGGAATAGTTTGGATTGGAAGGGACCTTAAAATGTCTATCTCTTCCCAACCCCTTCCACCAGCCCAGGCTGCTCCAGGGCTGCTGCGCTGTTAAAGTAACTCATTAATAGCTAAGAAAACAACGAAGTTACTCGAAAAGCACTCCAGGCATCTGGGAAATGGTCACAGGGCTGCACTTTGCAGGAGACTCGATGTTCTAGAGATTGACTCGGCACTCAGTGACGCAAAGCTCCACTCCAGGGCTGGGAGCTGCCACTCCAGAAAGCACTTTGAGTTAAAGCACCTTGAGTTGGGGACCAGCTGAGCACGAACTGGGTCCACCAGGGCCAGAGCTGGGCTGGCTGGATCCTGCAGGTGTGTGGGCTGTGCTGGCAAAGGGATGCACAGTAACAACTAAAGAGGTGTTAAATCACATTGTTCACCCAGCCTTAGGGCCAAACTAAGGAGATCCAGGTTCTCCCCATCTCTCCAGGACTGTAGTAACTGGTTGTGGTCTATATTAATGTCTGTGCAGCCCATGAATCATGGGATAGTGGGGCTGGAGGGGACTTTAATCTTAGCTCCTTCCAGCCCCCTGCCATGGACAGGACATCTCGGTCTCTCATGAAAGAGAACATAATCATTCAGAATATTTTAACATCTAAACACTTCTTTAATTGCATTAGAGCGTGAAGATATGGAGAGATTATCACATTTTTGTTTATTTTACCCTGCAAGCGAGAGGCACCAGGGCACAGCTATTGCTCAGCTCTCGGGGTGCCCTGGGAAGATCACTTTGGATGTCTCTGATTCCAGCCTGACATGTTCAGGAAGAGTTTTCCATACTCCCTCCTCTCTCACCTGTGTTTCCAGTAAGTTCAGTTTCCCTTCCTTTTCACTGGTGCCTGTAAGGGGCAGAGCAGCATAAATAAGAATTAATTATTTGCTCTAACAAGAATTTGTTATCTGCTCTAACATGTAAACCCAAATAAAAGCAGAAAGCTGCACAAAGGACATTTGATGTCACTCTTAGCCACAGTCCTGCTGTGCAGTGCACTGGTTTTTGTAACAGTAATGCTGATCTGTCAGCTCCCAGGAATGGAGCTGGGTTTGTCACACACGCAGAGCGTTACTCACCCGGGATGTGCAGTCGTGTCACACCCAGTTCACAGCAGGCAGCCAAACCCTGCCCTGAAATGATGTTTGGGTCTTGTCCCAAGGGCTGCTGGTGGGGAAATGGTCCCAGAGCTTCTCCCTGGCCACGGCAGCCCAAAGGCTGCAGTAATCCAGCAGCACCTGAGGCCTCAGCACAGAGCATGACAGGGAGGGATAGAAGGAAAAGAAGACAAGATTTGCAAGCTGGAGCTGCTTAACTGATTTGTTATTTATAAAACACCAACTCAGTGCAACCAGTCATGCTCAGATGTTGTTCTGGCACATAAAATCATTGTTCTCATGCAGAAAAAGCTCCAGTTCCTCTGGTTAAAGATTGAGTGGTGCCAGGGTGTGTTTCCCTGGAGCTGGGGGCTCACAGAGAGCACAGGCCCTGCCAAGTCCCCTCCCAGTGGGTTGGGGACGTCCCAGCTGTGTGAAGAGAAGATATTTCCACGTTTGGCAAATCCTGTTGCTCTGATTCACCCAGGCTATATAAATGGAAACTTAATATTGCAAAGGGCTTTGAGGCCTTCACGTGAAAAGCAATGTCACTGAGATGTCAAGTCAATTAACGATGATTTTCCAGGTCTGATTTTGGACCATCTGGATTTCAAAATATTCCCTGCTATGATTGGGATGTGGCTTTTCTGTGGCCTTTTTTGTTGCAGTGTATGGCAACAAAAGAAGCAGAGGAGAATGGCTTTTTTTGGATCACTCTAAATTCTCTTCCATGCTGGGAGTGCTCCATCCAACACCCACCCACCCTTCCAGGGCTGATGTAGTGACACACAAAGTGTTAAATCTTGTAAAAGTTTCAGTGCTTTGAATGAAATATTCCTTGCTGAAATTCAAAGTGCCCTGTGTGTGCTAACAGTTAAAATCAGTTAAGATATTTTAACTCATCAGGGTAAACCCAGCTGTTTCTTTCCTGAGAAAGGCAGTTTTATTTCTTTATTTCTTTCTTTTATTTTACTTGGCCTGGGCATTGATTTCTGCAGCACAACCCCCAAAAAAGAGGAGAATCAGCTCCGTGAGAGGTGTCCTATAGGGGACAGGAGGGGGACTAAGGAACCTGTTGAGATCTGAGGCCAGATCATTAAAGAAGAAAAGTTTTCATGGAGACGCCAACTCTTTTTCAAAGCCTCCTAAATTCTGGCTGCCAATTCTCTGCTCAGGAGTGGAACTGACAGCCCAAACCCTGATTTTACTAAAGATTCCTGATTTTTAGATAAGCTGCCTGAGCTGTGCCAGTGTTTTTCCAGCCCAGGTGAAACAAATTCTTGGCAGCAAATGAAAACCAGAGCAAAGCATGAAAGGCAGGCAAGTAGCAACTGGAGTTGCTGGTTTTACACAAGTGGGGGAACTCGGGGATGTTCCATCAAATATCAGGATTTGCAAATGTCAGGAAGCAAGCTCAGTGCTCACGGAAAGGTGGAGTTATTTCAGAAAGTCTTTTATTTCTTTTTTTATCACCAAATCCATATTTTCCTTCTCATTTTCTCTGTTGCTTCACAGGACCATTGACGGGGAGCCTGTTCTTCTCTGCCCTGAGCAGGAGCAGGATAAATAATTAAAATATAATTGAGGCTACAGCAGGAATTAACTCTCAGCCACATAAAACCCCCAATTCTGAGGTCAAGGGACAGATCAGAGCTGGGGAGAATTTGGGTGACTGAGGTTCACCCACATTTTTAGTGCTCTAAAAATGTGATATTACTCCTGGGTGCTTTATAGCTGAAAGAGCAGCACATTTGCAAATGATCAGGCTGCAAAAGTAGAACCTTTCTCTAAATTTCTAGATGTCTCTAAGTTTCTAAATGTGAAGTTAAAATTATTAAAAAGAAGCCCCATTCTTAGGTACTTTTCTGAAATCCTCTTTTTTTTTTTTTTTGCTGCTCTTTTTTTTTTTTTGTGGCCCAACTGCCGTTTAAGAAATGGAATTCTGGTGCCCTCCTGTGTCCAAATCAAAACAACAGTGGTTAAAAGTGTCGCTAAAACGATGGGAAAAGAAAGAAAAAATGGGGTTTTTTTTCAGGGATAATGCTTAAGAACTCTTCTGGATCAGCCTAGATCCTTTCAAGACGGGTTCTGTGCATGTACAAACAGCAAAGAGGACCCTTGAAGAAACCAGTTTATATTTTAGCAAGAGAAAGGACATAGAAAGTGGAGAAAAAAATAAAATCATGAAGCCACCAAAAAACCTCATGCTACAAAAGCCATCTGTTCGTTTATGTTATGAGTCAGTCCCTCTAAAAGATGAATGATCAGATCTGATGAGAACTGAACTCTTCATTTTGAATCCCCAGCAGAAACCATGCAGAAAAAGCAGCAGAGTAGGGTAGATAATTAAATATGCAAATACCCCACAAAAAGGAGAAAACAGTGGGTTTTTCCATCTGCCTGAACATGTTTTATCATGGAACAATGTTTCAGATATTGTCTGACAATCTCATTGCCCGGATACGTTCTGTCTGAATATTCCACTGCACATTTTGTTACCCAATTGTCTGATAATGTTGATTTTGTCCCTTGGTTTGTATTACTCTCTTGGCAGTTCATTTTGTGTTCTGTTGAGGTGTCAGGGGTATTTCTAAGAATTTTTCCAGCAAAACCACTCTTTACCCACCACCAGCTCCCCTGGCTCCAGCCAAGCTGTGAGAAAGGGCAGAGTCATTAACTAAACTGAATTTACAGGCACCACAACCCAGCTCTGATGGAGCCAAGGTGTGACAAAGTTGTTCCCATCTGCAGCTGGACAGAGGAGAGAAAAGTTGTTGTTTCTTCCAGTAAAGAAATTATTGCTTTCCATCCCTGCAGGAAGGTGAAACACACTGAAATGGGTTTGCAGGAGGCAGAAGCCTTGCAGGAATGGATGAACTGCTGTGGATTACATTGTTCTCTGCCTGTTCCTCAGCTGGAAATAGGATTTGTGCTCCTGAAAAAGTTGTTGCTTTTTTTGTAAAACTACCAAAAATTGCAGGATTTAGACAGGAAATTTCCTTGGGGCAGATCTGTAAAGGTGTTTAGGTTCTTAATGATGCTAAAAGATGCCTTGTAGGAACTCAAAAGTACCTCAGATTCCTGCTGAAAGGAATCCAGGATCAGTAAATTTCCCAGGAATCGCTCAGGTTTGGGTTTGTTAGTGTGCATCAGAGTTAATAATGACCTGGCTTTGCACCTCCCCAGCACTCACAGCTCAAACCCAGGAGCTCCAAAGACATTGGCATGGAATCATTGAGGTTGGGAAAGGCTTCCAAGGCTGGATGGAAAAAAGCACCAAACCCAACCTCAGCCAGTCTCGCCGTGCCCAGCACAGCACATCCCTAAGTCCCCAAATCCTACCCTTCCTTTGGACACTTCCAGAGGTGCTGACTCCAGCACTGGGTTCTCAAAGCTCACTCACTTGGGTTCAGCAATGCCCAAAACCTCCCAGTTTTAGTGACTTCGGGATCTGTATTCCAACAATAGACAGGCACAGACTTGTTGGAGAGGTCCAGAGGGTTTTAATTCCCTTTATCAGCAGGACCTGGCATGGAATTCTGCCACAGTGCCACAGAATTCCCTGGATTCCCAGTCAGCCCTGCATTCCCTCGGCCCCAGTGGGGCAGAGCTGTTGATTCAGGACAATTTTGACCGTTTTAATCTGGGTAACACGGAGCTGAGCAGGGCGATGATTTGTCAGACAGGTTTATGACTTTTTCTCCGGAGAAATATTCCCTGAAATGTCATTGTTGCCGTTTCGTGATTCCGTGGAAATATTTTCAAAGCCACCTGACTCCTGAAATCTGACTCCTCTCAATTAAACAGGAATGGAGACTGCAACAGCCCTCGGGCAGCTGGGGAAGTTTCTGCCTTGATGTACCCTGGAGTCAGAGGAGCAGCTTCTGAGCAGCCATCAGTTGCTGTTTCCATTTTCATCGCTTTGTATTTTATGGCTGAGTTTATTAAAATTTCAAAGCTCGGCTTCCCTGCCCCTCCTCCATCCGCTTCTTTCCAAGGAAAGACAGAAGAATCTCCCATTCAGTCAGGACTTTCCCCAGATGGTGATTTCCCTTTGTTCAGGCACGAGCTCTGTCCGTGCAAATCAAAGCATCAATCACACCGATCAGCTGTTGCTTTGGGAGCAAAGCTCAGGGGAATGTTCGAAGGCTCCCCGGCACATGTTAAGCACTTCAGAGCATATCCCGTGCTGCCAATGCCAGCGAGAGAAATGCTGAAATTTCTTTATCTGCACCAGCTCAGGGAGAGACCACCAGCAAGTACACGAGGAAGGCGTGAAGTCCCAAATCCAATATTCCTGAAGGGAAACATGATGAGAAACAATCCCTCAGGTGGTGTAGCAGAGATCACAGCTATGAATTTTCTGTTTATTGCTGCCCCACACACTGAGGAAGAGCCTCCTGAGCAGCAGCAAATGGAACCCTTGGGCTGCTGCCCGAGCTCCTGCTGGAAGCTAGACTTTGTTCCTCAGATCAGTGACTCGTTCAGGGGGTGGGAATCAGCACAGCTTCACTGAAGGAAATCATTTTGCCTTCTTTTCACACTTCAAACACCAAACCTTGGTCTCAGCAGTGTCAGGGAGGACTGTGACATGAATTCCACCTGACTAATGCACTTGAAGTTATGATCCTTTCCTACAGCAGAATTTTTTTATCCCACTTTCAAGCATCCCATAAACAGGTCAGCAAAGGTTGTACTGCAGTTCCCTCTATTTGGAATGCTGCTGAGAATTTGATGGAAGGTTTTGCAAGTCAGTGGCCTTGGGTAAAATTTCATCATCAAAACTTTTGGGCTGAAAGTTGTGACTATTTCTAGGAAATAAAAGAGTGAACAAGCTTGTCAGGAATGGACTTTTAGTACTCCCAGCTTATATTACAAAATATTACAAAGGTCCCTGTCACTCCTTTTCCTTTTCCTTTTCATTTTCCTTTTCCTTTTCCTTTTCCTTTTCCTTTTCCTTTTCCTTTTC